>CAJVGC010000589.1:39004746-39127246 GCA_910822075.1 Senecio squalidus | reverse complement strand
TTTCCCTAAGTATTGTTTTTTTTTTTTCATTTTTTGTTTTCGGTTTTTAATTCGGTTTTTTTTTTAGCTATGTTTTACTTAACTTTTTTTTCTTTTCAAAATCACATGTGATATTATTGTAAAAAATTTAAATCAAATATGATTTTCAAAAAACCAAAATTTTTGTAAATTTTAAAGTCACACTTGAAAAAATCTGTTTCTCGAAAATCACATGTGATTTTATAAGAAAAATGTTTGTAGGTTAAAAATCACATGTGATTTTGGTAAAAAATAATCAATAATTTTTTAAAATCAAAACTTGATTTTACCCATAAAAGATTTGTAGATTGAAAATTAAATGTGATTTTTAAAAAGTAAGGTTGAAAATCAAATGATATATTTCGGAATAAAAAAAAGAAAAAAGTAAAACAAATTTTTAGAAAAAAAGAAAAAAAAAGCGCAAGATATAAGAAAAAATGGCTGGTTAGAAAGGGATGTTGGATTTTACAGAATTAAGATCCTTTTAAACCCCAAATATATTATATATATATATATATATATATATATATATATATATATTATATATATATATATATAGGTGGGTTCATTTAGGAACCATCAATTATTTAGGAACCATTTAATCACCATTAGATCATTTAGATCAAAAATTAAACTTAAGGTGGCAATTTTGTAATTAAGTCAAAATTGAAAGCCAAATTGGAAATCAATTAAAACCACTTTAAAATAATAATTAACTTTAAATTAACATATCTAGAGTATAACTAGGTTTTAGGAAAAACTAAATACACCATTAGAACAAGCATTTAATTATCTTTCCAACGAGCCCACTTGATATACTTTGACGACTTTTTTTTTTTTTTTTTTTTTTTTTTTTATAGTGAGTTTCGGTATATACACTAGTGTATATACTAAATATTCACCAGTGTATATACTAATTCACAAAAAATTATTATATTGCGTATTCATTGGTGTATATTGTATATTCACTGGTGTATATTGTATATTCACTTGTGTATATATATTGTGTATTCACTTGTGTATATTGCGTATTCACTGGTGTATATTGTATATTCCCTTGTGTATATATATTGTGTATTCACTTGTGTATATTGCGTATTCACTGGTGTATATTGTATATTCACTTGTGTATATATATATTGTATATTCACTTGTGTATATATATTGTGTATTCACTTGTGTATATTGCGTATTCACTGGTGTATATTGTATATTCACTTGTAGATATATATATTGTATATTCACTTGTGTATATTGCGTATTCACTGGTTTGTCGTTTTTTCATTTTTACCAACCAACATAATTATTACTATCATTTCTTTATGCACCATATATTCGATTTGGTTAATGACCCTAGAAATATTTGGCTCCTCATATTGTAATAGCATATACAAAACATACTATGTATGACAAGTATATCGTAACTATTTTATCTATTTAAATTTTGTGAATATAAACAATTTCAAACAGCAAAAATATTTTTCTGTACCAAAATAAAAGATGAACGGACTTGCATAACAGCTGTACATTACGCAGTAAAATCTTGTAACATAAACTTTATGTTTCACTTTTCCAACTTTCCCCATTTTTATTCATCTTTTCAAAACCTGAAGAAAAAAAAGTGTGTTTTTCACTCTCCTTATAAACTCCTTCTTCAGCAACCAAAACCACCCCAAAAAATTATACATACACATATCTATATCTATATATCTATATATGTATACATAATGTGTGATTGCCTTTTATTTTCCACCAGCAACCCAATCAAAACCCTCATATTAACCTGTTCGCCGCCGAGGTTTATTTCCGTTTTGCGGTTGAAAACGGTTCCTCCTCAGCCGCCGAGCGACGAAGATACAACCGACTCCGTCGCCGGTTCCGGCGGAAGGATGATCAGCTGAATTTGTTGGATAGGTATTTAGATGATCTTGAACGATTATAAGCAAGATACCTTTGATTGAAGAAGAGCTTGAACGATTTAATTTGATTTGACCTAAAACTAATCATTGGATAAGAAGAAAAATCTTAATATTTGATTGATTTAATCAGAATATGTAATTGTATCTTGAATAACTATGAATCCATAGCTGGATCTGAAGAATCATACAAAGAAAAACGAATTTACATAGAAGGAATCGAAATAAAAAAGTCACAGAGAAACAAAATCAAGAAATAAAGAACATGAATTGGGGATATGAATCTGGACATATATTTAATTTAAGCAAAATGTCTATTATGCCCTTTTAGTTATCAATTTCCCTAAATCTTAAGCCATATAATTTAAATGTGATCCAAGGGCCTAAAAATGGTTCCTTTGGTTCCTAATAATTACATGGTTCTTAAATGAAACCAACTCTATATATATATAAAAAAAGAGTCAAAGTACTTTCTGGGAAGGACGCTTCCCAGCCTAACAACCATATAAGTATATGACGAAATAATAAAAGAAAAAGAAGGAAGTAATCAACAGAAACATGAGGAAAAACGCGCACCTTGGCGCTGATACACTAAAAACACAGTACACAAAGCACGGAAATAAGTGTCCAAAAGTCACACAGATTGTAAAAGAAAAACTATGTATAATACCAAGCATAAAAGAAAATCACTCAACAACCGGAGCAGCAGGTTCTAGCTTCTTCAAATCTTCCACCGATAGCTCATGACTCTGGCTGAGTACCTCCAAGTAAGGGAAGGAAGGGTGGCGCATGCGTTCAAGGGCTTCGTCCAACTTGGTTTCAGAATCAGGGTCAAAGTTAGGAGTAGCCTGAAGAGGAAGGTTCAAACGTGCCTGACGAAAGCCATTGCGTACTCCATGAGTGTATCCGGTTCCAGTAAACAAGTGGCAAGTTCTCCATAAGGCGCGCTGAATTCATGGCTCTGGTGAAGTTTTTCCACAAAAACTTAATATCATCCTTAACTAGCCACGTAGCCTTTTCCCTTAATATGGCGTTCTCAACCAGAAGCCTTTGATTTTCACCCTCAAATGTGACTGACCCTTCCGAGGCGTCACCAACTGTGACCTTCTCACCACCCATCGCTACACCCTCTGTAGCCTTCTTATCACCAACTTCCAACAGCTTCACCTTTTCAACCAAACTTTCCCATTCAGCAACGGAAACCAGCTTCATCCCCGAGTCCACAGCCACAGGGGGCTGCCCTTTCACAAGTTCACTATTTACCTCCTGCAAGTCACGAACAAGATCCTCCAAATCCCTAATCCGGTGTCGGGACTCAGCTGTTTTCTTAAACCATGAACCACCCTGTGGAATTGGACCTTGGTACGTCTCCGGAGCTTCACATTCTCCTTCTCCAAGTTCTTAACTTTAGCTTTCAGGGTCGACAGACGACCTTTCTTCTGGGTAAGAGACTCTCTAATTGCACAACACTATTATGAGAGGCCACAAAACGGCCACGGTTTCAGTCCCTGCTACTGCCAACTGGGCCAGTAACACGTTAAAATTGTCAACCAGGATCTCATCAGAAAACCTCCTCCAACGAATAGATTCGGCAGTGGCAAAGTAGTTCACATGTCTTGACAGACATGGGGATCACCCATCTCACTGTCGCACTTCACCCCCCAACCAGGCAAATATCGGGACGAAGAGGGACCTTCCCTATCACTCGGCAAGCAAGGTGTAAAGGAACCTCCAGCTTCAGCAGTAAAAAGTTTCCCAGGTGTACTATCCCCTTCATCAATATTCTTACCTCGGTCACTAGAGGGGATAGGCTTTTCAATATCCGACTCATCGGAGGAAGAAAGAGATAGAGGATGGGAACTGGTGGCCCGCAGGGCAGGAGGAATATTCATCTTAAGACCGGCGCTATGGAAAGAGGGATCTGCCATACATCAAGAGGACATTAAAGCCTACATAAGAAGAGAGCATAAAAAGAAAGACGCAGGATAAAAACCTACCACTAGCAAGAGAAAGTCTCCTCCGTTTAACCCGAGTACCAGGGCCTTCGGACACCTGTCCTGGTAACGGCGTTGACAAAACGGACGCAAGAGGGAAATCAGTCACCAAGGCGGGTACACCTGGTATCAAGGAACGCACCTCAACGGAGGGAAAGACAAAGTCCCCAACCTCTTGCTCCAAAATACTGGGGACATTCTCCTCCAAGAAACCTTGGGAAATGTGACTCCGCCCAGGTATCGAGCTTTAAATAATCCAGCAAAGATATAGCTAAAAACATATATCAAAGCAAAAAGTCAGACCCAACGGAAGGATGGCTAGTAAAAAAAAAAAAAAAAAAAAAAAAAAAAAAAGGGGGGAGAGAAGGAAGAAGTAACTTACGAACACCATTCAGTTGGATGGAAGGGTTTAGGTTGCGAAAGCCAGTGACGGCTTATACCTCCAAGTACCAGCACAGGCTCACAATGAGTCCGGACGGCAATCTTGTTCCGAGAAATCAGTTGGCAACACTCTACTTCTTCCATGGTCAGAACAGGAGGTGGGTCAAATATCGCACCCGACAGGATGGTCTCCAATGTAGTGGTATCGGCGCTACCGAAGCATCCAACCAAATGAATTTATCCTTCCACTGCTTCACGCTAATAGGTAAGGGGAGAAAGCATTCCCACCCCTCATTCTCTACTTCGGCCGACGCTCGAGGGTAAAACCAGTCTCCTGAACGGATTAACCTAAAAAAGCTTCTCCAAAGGTTCAAAGTGGCGGGAAAACCTAGGGCGCGACACAGCAATTCGAAATTAGTTATCCTCAGAACCCCCATTGGATTCATCTGGATGGGGCACATTTTATAGTATTCAATAACAGAAAGAAAGAAGCGACTAAAGGGGATTCGAACATTGGAGGCGTCGAAAAAGCGAGTATACATCGCTATGGAACCCTCAGGACAACTGGTAACGTTAGAGTCGGCAGAGGGATTGCGAACCCGCCATTCTGATCTCAACCCAAACTCAGTAATAAAATTTGAGACAGAATCGGGTGTGAGGGCACAACGAGAGATTAACATGTCATTCTTCCCCATGATTGAGGAAAACAGAGCGAGAAAAACAGCGAACAAGGATTATATGATGGAGGAAGAAAAGGAAATGAAAAGGTAATGAAAATAAATGATTAAGGAGTATTTAGGGAAATTAATAACTCCCCACATCAATCAGTCATTCCTCCCGTCAAATCAGAGGCATTAATGACTAACAGGCAATAATGACCCTTTAAATGCGAGTAGTGCAACGTCAGACAATCATAGTCTAGGAAGATTCGATCAGAAGTAGGCCCCCACTTTCGTACTCACTTCCCTAGGCTAGGGGGGGAGATGTTGGGATAGGGCACTGTCGTCCATTTACAGGCCTTCGTCCGGGCCATGTACCAATAAGGCCTAAGGCATCGCCACAGGAGGAACGGATAGACGAAGGCATGCTGAAGTAGGAATCGAAGAGAGTGCAACATTAATTATGGACAAGACAGAATGATGGTAGCATTTAATGAGAGGAGCGTGGGAGACAAAACGCCGCCACGCGCTTCTTCATAAATGACTGCACAGTCATTTAGTGGTGTGAGGAAAGGTGGCCACGTCTGACACGGATGAAAAGACTGATCGATGGACCGGTCCTTACGGATTACCCGGAGGGTATAACCGAAGGCCGACTATATAAAGGCGAGACAAAGAAATTAATCACTTAGGTCAGATCTGATAACACATTTACTCCAAAGTGTAGATTCTAGCAATTGTAAACATTCTTCGCATTCAATTTCTAATCATTGTATATCATTGAATGCTCTTGTGAAATCATTTAATACAACACTTATTCTCTCATATTATCACCCCTTCGTCTGGAATCGGACGAAGGTTCTAGCATATCTAAAATTTACTTTAACAATATAGGTTAGAAGTTTATGCTTTCTTCTTTAAACTAGTTATTAGCTGTTGATTAAAGTTATTCAAACAAAGAGAGTTCAAAGAGCCTATTTTCCGAAAACTATGATTTTTAGCTTCGAAAATTTCCACCTTAAGCTGAAGTCGTGAGCGGTCGTTTTTTTTTTATTCTTCCTTTCTATCTTTATGGGAGAGCAGACTGCTTTGGCTTTCTACTTTTTTTTTTTATCGAATGTATTATTTTTCGAGATAAGAAAAAAAGGGAAATCTTTTGTCTTCGACATACATGCCAAATTTTATATTTTTTTTAATTCCAACAAATATCTTTAAAGGGTTTAAAAGGTGATGTTCATCTTAATATATAAAGAGACCTAAATGATATTAACCATTAGATGGAAATCCAACTTTAATTTGAACCATTGGATCATTTTGATGATGTCAGCATTAATAATTTCATTTTAAAACCTCTTTACTTTAAATAATTTAATCCTTATTTTTAATAGTATTAATTAAATAAATAATTAACCTTTCTACTTTAAATAATCTAACACTTGTATTTTAAATTAATTCTAAAAATTACAAAACATATTTTTTCTTAAAACACATACACATTTTTTAGTATAAAAGAAACTAAAATTATTTATTGTTTTACGGGTGTTTTGCATATAAACGGAAAACATATATTATATAAAAAAATATTCTGTTAAAAATTATTTTATTGTTTTACGAGTGTTTTCATAAAACAGAAAACATATTATATAAAAAAATCTTATGTTTTTTCGTCCTATTTACGCAATATTTTTAGGTTTTTTTATATATTATAAAAATAAAACTAATTAACCTTTCTACTTTAAATAATCTAACACTTGTATTTTAAATTAATTCTAAAAACTTACAAAACATATTTTTTCTTCAAACACATACACATTTTTAGTATAAAAAGAACTAAAATTATTTTATTGTTTTACGGGTGTGTTTTGCATATAAACGAAAACATATATTATATAAAAAATATTCTGTTTTTTTTTTTCTTTTGTCCTATTTATCCAATATTTTAATTTTTATATTATTATAAAAAGAAAAAAAAAATTTTATTGTTTTACGAGTGTTTTCATAAAAACAGAAAACATGTTATATAAAAAATCTTATGTTTTTTTTCGTCCTATTTACGCAATATTTTAATTTTTTTATATTTTATTTTTATTTATTTTTAATAAGGTTTTTTTCCGAATACACAGTAAATGTTTTATTTAACTTCACATTTGCTAACATAATCATTTTGTCTACATCACCAATAGCTTTCTATTAATCTTTTTATAAGTTATATGTTCTTTGTTACATTATATATTTTTTGATATAATTCTCCGCATATTAGGCTGGTCAATAAGCTAGTATTAAAACAAATACAAATATAAAAACGATAAAACACCACAAAATCAATAAAGAACCTTATAAAAACATTTTTTTGAAGACTTATTTGTGATATTCCTAATCAAATAACTTTTATAAACTTTTCATGTAAAATAAAAAAAAAAAAAAAAAATTAGTATTTATTAACTCCGAACTTAGATACACCTTTTTTCGAAATTATATGCATTTTTTCCAAAAGTAGGTCCACTTTTCAAAAAGTTAGATACATTTTTCAAAAAGTTAGATATATTTTTCAAAAACTTAGATGCATTTTTAAATTGTTAGATGGAGTTTTTTTTTCTTTTTTTAAAAATCGTCAAACTATATAATGTGGGTGCTCTATATAAAGATAATTAAATGATCATTCTAATGGTATAATTAGTTTTTTCATAAAAGCTATTTATATTCTAGATATATTAATTTTAAGTTTGAATTTTTATTAAGTGGGTCTTTAAAATGTTTTTACATTTTTTAATTTGGATCCTATTTCTATATGATATTATTCCTATCTTTAAAAACCTCAAAAATATAAAAATAAACCAAATAATTTTTTTTCTTCTTCCATTAGAATTGACTATAAATAAAAACCACTAAAATAAGATAGATACAATTAATTAGATAATTTATTAGAATACACATCGTTAAGATCATTTAAAACCATTAAAATTTTGAGATCAAGAAACCAATCACAATCCTCCATTTTAAAAACCCATTTTAAATATTTTGGTTTAAAATTAATTACGTCAAACACCGTAAATGTATTAAACGAATAAAATACATTATTAAAACGAGCATTATTTCCTATTTTATAGAGCACCCACTTGATATATACTTTTAACGAATTTTTTTCCGGGTCTTTTCACGGATTTGGAAAATTAATATTTAAAATCACGTTTATCACATGTGATTTTAGTAGTTTGACTTATGATTATTGTGTTTTTCTTTTCGATTCTAGTTGAATATACATCATATAACATATTTAGGTTTTGAAGTTCACATTTAGGTTCATATGAGATGTGATTTTACCTTAAATATATCAACGTTTGACCAAAACGAAGAAGAAGAAAAAAGTCGTCAATTCGATTTTTCCCGGGTCTATATAGATTATAATCATAAATATATTGAGTTTTAAAATTCACATTTAAAGTTAAAATCGTGTGTGTTATTGGCTTCTTTATTTTAAAATTTCACGTATATTAATATCACATATGATTACATTAATATCACATGTGATTTTAATACTATCACATGTGATTTTGTTAAAGTTTTTATAAGTTTAATTGAATTATATATTATATAACGATTTTAGGTCTTCAAATTCATATTATATGTTAAAATCACATGTGATATAATTTTACGAGTTTAAACCTTTGCCAAAAAATGAAAAAACAAAATTTGTCAAAATTTGATTATTTTCTTCGTTTAGATAAATCATACATTATATAATTTATTTTTTTTTTTAAGTATACTCATTTATGTAAACATCACATGTGATATTAACGTTACAATTTCAATACCCACTAGAAAATCGAAAAATAAAAGTCCTCGAAAGTATATATAACCACTACTCTTATTAAAGAAGAGAACACGACGGTCGCAACGGTGTAATTTGTTTTGTCTAATGATTAACGGTTTGCGATAAACTAATTTAAAATAGAATATTTAAAGTGGGTTGGATTTAAGATAAAGAGTCTTTTAGACTTTAGAAAATTAATAATCTTATTGATCTTTTCTTAAATCGACTAATTGAAATATTAACAATAATTCTACAAATCAATTCATTATTTAGGTTAAAATGACAGGTTATATTATACTCTCTAATTATTATATTAAAGATGAACAATATTTTTTAAACAAATAAAAATAGAAAGACTTGAATAAATTGTGAACAAAGAAAAGTTTATTATTCCATAATGATCACACGTATATGACCAATATTGTTACATAGAAGATAGAACCATCTTTGCACAAAACTTTGTTATAAAAAATAACTTTTTCTTCAAAAATGGTAATCAATTTTTTTTAATTATTCTTCTTTAAAGAGTGCACGACCAATAATCATTCTTCTAATCTCACTCGTTCCGGCACCAATCTCATATAATTTGGCATCACGAAGCAATCGCCCAGTCGGTACTCGTTCACATAACCCAATTATGCACTCCAAACTTGAAGAGCCTACAAAATTTTATGAAATGTATTTAGAAAGTAACGAAAAAGATAAGACAGGAAAATAAATTTGTTGAACCTGCAAAGCAACTTGGGTAGCTCTTTCGGCCGCGACTAGTATAACCCCAGCGCAATCCTTTAATTAAGTAAGAGGTACAAATTTTAATTATGTTATAACAATGTATATAAAGTATTTCATGATCAAAATATTACTCGAAATTAATTTGTACCTTTGATACAATTTTCCCATTGTCACAATCTCTCGCGACAGAATATAAATATGCTCTGTAACATGGTGTTATCAATAAACATGACCGATATGATATGATAAAAGTAATGATGTCGAGATTATACCTAGAAGACTGCAAAGCGGTATACATGTCTGCAATCTTTCCCTATTTTCCCAGAAAAAGGTTCAAAATGTGAGTTATATTTAGTGTTATATAGAACAATACTAATTAAATAAGAAACCTGCATAAGCTGAAATCCCCAATGGGTCGACCAAATTGTTCTCGTTGACGGACATATGGAAGAGCAACGTCAAGACAAGCTTGCATGATCCCGACAGGTGCAGATGCAAATACAAGTCTCTCTAAATCTAAACCCGACATCATAATATAAAACTCCTGAATGCATAATTAAAAAACAACATTTAGAACAAAATTTCCGCTTATAATATTGACAAATTATGGTACCTTTTCCTACTTCACCGAGAATGTTTTCTGTTGGAACGAAACAATTCTCGAAAACAAGCTCGTATCTGTTTAAAGTTGTAATAATCAGATAATTAGAAAGTTAATCTTGTTAAATGAATATTATGAGTTTACTTACGTGCCACTTCCACGCATTCCAAGTTTGTCCATTTTTTGAGCAGCAATGAATCTGTAGTAGGTCCAAAAGGTTTACATTCAATTTGCACACACTTTTATAAAAAATAGTTAAATAAAAATCATGGGCTACTTTTTTGGCATTTTTTTGTCAAGTTGAAAACAATATTATCTATCTATAAATGGTTAAACCCACCAAATATAGAGAAAAAACTATAAAAATTATTATAATCACTTATATATATAAGAGTTTTGATAACCACGGTTTAAAATTTATGACTAAAATATATAGATAATGCGTCAAAACTTGAAGCTTGAAAATTTTGAAACCTATATCTCCAGATGCAGGGACAATTATTAATCATGTACACAAAAATTATGTATGTAAAAAAAATTAACCACGACTACGACGATTGATGTTATCAAAAGTCTAAATATAATACTCCTTCGTTCTAGAATAATTGCCCACAATGGACTTGACAAACGTTTAGGGATTTAAATCTATTGACATCTACCCAAAAGACGTACCCGGGTGATCCTTTTTCAACAATAAACGCGGTAATCCCTTTAGAGCCAGCAGCTACATCTGTTTTAGCATAAACAACCTAAACAATAAACACATATTTTGAGTTACGTTATAACATCTGTAAGAATATATATATATTTACCAAGGAAATTGTATCAAAATAGTAGCACGATAAGATAAGATAATATAAGATTATAACCAATGTATCAGCAATTCCACCGTTAGTGCACCACATCTTGTTACCATTGATGACATAACCACCTTCTACTCGATCTGCCTTGCATTTCATACCGACAGTATCTGACCCAGCTTTTCATTTACGAAAAAAAAAAAAAACTAATTATTGAAGAAATGATGAAAGGTAATATGAAACTAAGCATAGTTTAGTTTAAAATTGAGTACCATTTGGCTCACTAATCGAAAGAGCTCCTACATGCTCTCCGCTAATCAACTTTAGTTAATTACAACAAATTAGTAAGATGATTAGAATCGAAAATTAAGTCTAGAAATATAAGTTGTAATTTAAACCTTTGGCAAATATTTTTCCTTCTGAGCTGCATTTCCGTGCCTCACCTATAAACACCAAATGGTTGTGGGTATATTCGTAGGGTATAACGGGTTTGTAAATATTCGACTTACCAATTGATTAAGGCAGACGTTTGAATGAACACCGTAAGATAAACCAACTGATGCTGATGCACGACTAATTTCCTCCATTACCATACAATGATACAAATAACCAACGTCTAGTCCTCCATATTCGACTTCAAAACAACAACATATATGTAAACATTAAACTGAATTCTCATATTTCGTCATATTTAACGGGGAATCAGTCACCTGGAGCAGTAATTCCATGAAGATTAAAATCTCCCATTAATTTCCATAAGTTAACATCCTTTGGAAAACTGTCCGTTTTGTCTATAGTTTCGGCCCGAGGGGCAATATGCTCTTGTGCAAATTGTGCAACACTTTCTTTAAACTGACAGAAACCATAGTAAAAGTGTTAATAAGTTGCATTGAAACATGAGTTTAATAAACATGAGAGATGTACTTGTATTTGGGTATCGTCGAACAACATAGAAGTCGAAAAGAATGCGTTGCGATTCGTCGAGAAAACATTTGTTGTTGATTGTGCTAATGATCTTGATCTCACTAGTCTCTGTATCAACAACATCTTGAAACAAAAGTAACAACAAAGTGCAGGAAATTCAAGGGATTAAATACTAAATAGAAACGAAACTTGTGTATTAAAAAACGTCCATCTAGTGGGACTTAAAAATCCATCACGAGTATGCATGTTATTTTTATCCTCCAATAAACAAACGGACTTTTATCTTTAAAAAAAATTATTGGATTTTTGTTTTTAAATATTATTATTTCTTCCTAGAAATGTACGTCTTCACCAAGACATAGGTAAAAAAAAATAAGAAATATCCAAAATAAAAAAATTTATGTTACCTAATAAATTAAAATAGAATAAAACCTAAAAAGTTTTATCTTTTCCGTTTTCAAGAAAAAAACTGTCGATTTTTTATATATATATTTGTTCCAAAATTATTGTTTTATTGATGGTTAAAATGTCGTAATTTTCTATTTTGTCATATATATTTTAAAGTTTTTAAACTTTAAAAGTAATCGTCATGTACAAGCAGAAGCATAATGAATAATCTAATAAAACCCACTGATGCTTGGGGTCGAACCCCGACCTCAATTGGGACACTTGTGAGTCATGGATATTTACGGTGGTGGTATCGTTGAGACAGAGCCCTAATGGTACGAAGTAGTAGTATAATAACACAACCTTCAACATATATGGATAAGTTGGTAACTGAAATTTTATTTTGCAAATAATGATTCTAATTGGTGATCTGAATTATTTGATAATATACTGAAATTTTCACATGTGTCAAGTTGAGTGATCTGAATTATTTGATTTCTGAATAAATGTTTAAAAAGAAAAATTTATTAAATGTTATATATTCAACTTACATAATCAGGACCCATTATTATATTGGCGTTGTACATATCAATAAAAGAAATAATACTTTAGTGTATTTTCTTGACTTCTTATTTTTATTTCATAGTTTATAAGTAACCAACAAATTTAACACCAATCACAACATATACAAACAAAATGGCACTTAAATAAACGTTCAACATATGCAAACAAAATGGCACTAACAACTTTTTCGTATTAATGTTGTGCTGATAATTGTAATAGTTCCATATACATTTAGGTGACCACATAAACGAACATCACATGCATACAATATTAATTACTTCTTTCGTCTCATAATATTCGGTCTTAATTCTTTAAAGTCGTTATTTTGTCTAAAATATTTTTATTTGTATTATATAATAGTTGATGAAAATTAAACCAATAAAAATACACTAAAAAACTCAATTCATTTATATATTTTATATTAAAGAATATGTAACACAAACACAAATATTAAAAGATAAAATACTTAAAAAAAAAAACCAATTGACACTTCTATTTTTGCGAAAAAATAGTTAAACACTTATTATAAGACAGATGAAGTATTCCTAATGAAATGGTCAAAACAGTGAAAATGGGTGCGAATGTGTTTTAGACTGTGAGTGACGGTACTATACGATAGTTTAAGGAAGACGGATTACAGTCACCTTTATAGATAAAATCTTATTTTCGTGTTTTATTTCATTTATCTAATTTTTATATTAGAATTGTTTCCAACAGTTGGCTCCTAATATTATTAATTAATCAGTCTCTAAAAATGCTAATCCGCATGTTCATAACATATTAAACACTCTTCTGGAACGTTAATCAGCACACCCCTAATCGACCTATTCCTGAAAATGTTAATCAAGTATTTCCTTCTCCCTATCTAGGAATGTCTGGTAATCCTTTCTTAGCACAAAAGATGACAAGATATGATAACGAGCCTTTTCTAACACGGAATTAGTTGCTAAAAATGTCAATGTGCCTTTTTCTAACACATAAATTGTCGCTAGTCAAACTGATTGGTATCCTCTAACACGATTAGTCACTACAAAAGTTAATAATGGACACCAGAATCTCAATAGCATCAAGGTAGATGATCCCCACGGAGCTCTGTTTCAAGAAGATACGGGAAATATCACTCGCTGTTCTCGTCATCAAGAACTGGAAGTATGCCTAACGCAGAAGAACCCAGATGCATTCCTCGAACAATGCCATTATAATCGGTCTTTATCTTATAGCATAAAAGCAATACAGAATCCCAGAGTGCTGTTCTTCCCTGCAATTAAAATAAACAACGGGTTAAATTATCAAATCTTTTAAATATGTTAAATCATAGTGTCATGAAAATTTCACTTTCCACCCAAATAAACAACGGGTTAAATTATCAAATCTTTTAAATAAATGCACACCGGGTGATTAATAGCCAAATATCTGAAATACCTCTAATAGCAATAAAAATAAAAAATTAAAGGAACCTTGTGGTAGTAATAATGAGCGACGATATATACATAAGCAAAATTATCACATACCTCAAAAGAAAATTGGGGCTTTTTATCCCAATACAACGCGAATATTGGGGGGCTTTGTTTGCCAACAGCCAATAAACAAGCTCCGGGATGAAGCACAGAGGGGACTCCAGAAACTACAGCCAAATACTTCTCAGGAAACCGATCTTTTGGTGGGAGAACACCTAAAAATAAAGGATTCTTGCTAGACTGTACACCAGCATGACTAGTAGGATCTACATGTAACATCCACTTTGGGTGTTCCAAGAAAGCACAAAATAGATACAACAGCAAATGAGAGTCTGTAGGAACTTCCGTCTGTTTCTTATTGGTTGTTATATATTCGAACTTCTTCACGCAGGTTCCTGCAGCAAGTTCTGCAACAAAAATATTGGCACGTGGGTTATTTCAATATATTTTCATGCATCGAATTTTATATGCCTTGGATTACCATTTTGAATATAGATAATAGAGATGGTCATTTTGACCCGGTAATTAATGAACGAGTCACTTGGGGAGTTGGGTTATGCTTTAGCTCTAATAGGTCAAACAGGTAGAATAATAAAATAGCTAAAAGTGAAATGGGTCGATGATAGAGAAAAAATTGTTCAGAAAATTATATCACTATTGAAAATTTGTAGAATAGAATCCTGAAATGATATTTGACTATATAACTATATACTAAAATTAAAAAATAAGAATGGACCAATCCAACGGCCCCATATAATTACAGCTTAAGACCTGTTGCTTAACCCGACCAACCCACACCGTTTGCCATCTCTAAATATCTGTTTGCAATATAGGAGCTCAAAAAAAGATCTACCTCGGATTCTTTGTACTGTATAATCTGCCCGTATACTGCTCTGTGGAAGTAAGCCCTTTGCCCATTCCCCTTTTACCAATGTAAGAAGCTTCTGGTGTTCAGTTATGATGTCTATACAATCTTGAATAGCAGGAATCGATGGGTTCTGTGCTTGCATTTGTTGGAAACCACCTAGAGAAGACCTTGCTACAAAACATGATATTTGAAACGCCTATCAAAAAAAGTACTATGAAAATGACATGTTTTTTCTAAATATTCCGTGGAATAGCAAAATCATATATTTGTTTTGACCTCAAACCAGAAAATAATAGATTTGAGGAATAGGTCAAAGTACAAACATCGATATAAAAATTTTGGTACTTACACATGGATGAATCAAGAGTTTGAACAAGAGTATTGCGTAACTGAAGAAGAATGCCTTCTTCATCAAGGGTATAAGCAGGCTGCCAATCATTATTTCTCTCATTGGAAGAGACGTTTGCAGTTGCTGCTACTGTTGAATCAATTCCTACTTTACTAATTGTAACAGAAATTCCAAGTTTAGCAGCAGCCTCCATAACCTATACAATCAGACATGAAATGTCCTAAATAACATTAGGATGTTGTGAACTACCCTTGATCCAAAAAACATGCCTTTCAAGGTGAATACACATGATAAAAACTATAGCAGATAATAACATAAGTATTTTTAATCATTGTAATACACATGACACAAAACATTATATGTATTCTTTCAGCTTTTTATTGTTCTATTAAGTGAAAGCCGCAACGGTGACAGTTTTTAGGCATTGGACCAACAAGTTACCGGTTTGAGTAAGTGAAGAATACATCAACCGTAGACATAAAATTACACGTTTAGAAAGTGAGGTGTGAGCCTAATACAAACGAGAAGCATAAACTATCATGCATGGACACAAAGTCAACTGCCTAATGCTGAATGTTTTAATAATAAGATGCATAATCAACAGGTTTTATCTCGATTGCTATGATTTTCATCACTACATTCATCATCAAAGTTTGTGTGATATTAAAAATTATATAAATCTGGGTAGAAATTAAAGGATATACAAGATAACTAGCCTAATGAAGGAATTGTACTAACAGCGCTCTGTATTGAGACAGGGGAGGTGCTAACAAGGCCATGAATATTTTGAATAATTATTTTATAAAAAAACATATTATAGTGTATCAGTTTTCACGAGATATGATACGCAAAATCAGTTCAAACTAATATTGAAGAGCCAAATAAATGGGACTAAAATACTATAATGATTACTCAAGCGGACAGATTGGTCTCATAAATGTGCAGATTATGTGAAATATTCTATACGGCCAACAAAAAAGTTGCATGCATTAAGGGTGAAAATCATCAAATAATAAAAAGTTTAAATATTTTTCCACTAAGGTCACTCAAATTTGTGTTCATCTCTCGAAAACCACTAAAGTTTCAATATTGTTCAATTATTGTGAAAATTTTCATAAGTGTTATGACCGAGTGACTAAATGAAACAATTATGAAACCTGGTTACTATTTACTAACTTCTTTTTAAGTTACATGTTACGTTAGGCGAAACTTAAACAAGTCACCAAATTGTAACCAACTTTCATAATTCTTTCATTTAGCTCGCTCAGTGTTAACAATTTTACAACAATAGAACATTACTTAAATTTTCTTATGTGTTTAAAGACAACAGAGTAAAGTAAATCTCAAATAGCAGCAAACCTTTATGTGGCTAGTTTCAATTTTCGCAAGCAAGGGATTCAGCAAAACCGAAGAAAACCACTGCCTGAGAAGATCACGCCACTGCTCAATTTGTGGATAGACACCTAATCGTTCAAATGTACTAATTGACTCTTCCATTGACATGGGTGGAGGGAGCTCACCCTCCCCTTTCTTTGGTGGGGTACTAAACTTCTGCGATCCAGGAGACATACGAACGGGCCTTAACGGTGTACTTCTAGTAGTACCAGAAGTATTGCTACCTGGGGTCGATAGACCAAACCCGCTGACTGTGGGAGGTGGAGTAGTCATTTTACCCGCAGACATTGAAAACTTTTCATCAAAATCCGCCAAAAATGTTTCAAGCTGTTGTTCTGTCGATATTTCCGATGATCGTTTACTTGACCATGGAGTAGATACGTGTTGCTCCGATCCAGGCGGTGTTCGCAAATTTGGTGATTGCGATGGAACAAGATATACCGACTGAGAAACCGGTGGTTTAGATGGTGTGTTGAACGAATGCATCTTATTTCCACTACTCGTAGTCAATTTCTCACTGTTTACACGACTTGAATGGCTCGAGTCCATAAACGGTTGGTGAAGAGGAAAAAGCTTAGTCGAAGGTGACACATCATTCACTTTAGGTATCGACTCTTTCGAAGGCTTTGCTTCAGACTTTCCTTTTACTCCCAACAGCTCCAGCTGTCGATTAGTCAAATTTACTTGGTCCTTCATGCCCTTAGCACTAGCTACAGGAGTAACACCTTTTGTTTTCCACAACGATATAGCCTTAAATAGCGCAAACAATGATCCAATCAAAACCAAAACCATAACAGCCTGCAACACTTTCAATAATATATCTGTAGACAAAAATAAAATAATCAAAGAGCATATCAGCTAAAATACATTATACGCAATGTAACGATAGTATTACTTACAAGTAACATCCTGCGTAACATATCCGATCTTCGAATCGTCCACAATATCGTTTCCCCTAAAATAACACACACACACACACACAATATGAATCTAATCGTTAATTCGTTAAATCAACATAACATTGCACTTAATTTCAGGCTTCTAATTACTATTGTTCAATTGAACTTATACACACTAACTACTAAAACCTATACATACAATATATATATATATATATATATATATATATATATATATATATATATATATATATATATATATATATGTAATTGAACCTGTGTGAGTGTGAGTGTGAGTACCTGAAAGTGAAGATGAGAGAGAAAGCGGAAGCGGAAGATAGAGAGAGAATAAAGAGGAAAGTGAGCTTAGACGGACGGAGACTGTTTTTGGTTAGGGCGGCGGAGATAGCTGGATTCTGATACACTGAGAACTTTGTAACGGGATTAGATGCCTGCTTTTTTGTACCTGGATCCATTTCTGGTGAATTGGTTTGTTAGGGTTTCTAGTGTTCCGCCATTGATAAACTTTTGAAGCTCGCCATTTATTATCTAGTTGGAGTTTTTTGAAATTTACAAATCCATGAACAACTTTTTTAGATAAAAAATTAAAACGTTTTTTAAGTTTTAACCTTCAATTTACTTTTTCTTGCAACTTTTGCCCCTTTTTAACATATTGTTTATGTATTGGGAAAAAAGAAACTAGCGATATGCTACCGGTCTATAGGATACAATGAATAAGCCCCAAATCTACACATACAAATAAACCGGCAAATCAGCACTTGAAAATATAACCTCTATAACAATATCAAAAAATACCACAAAACCCCTAAAACTTACCTTATTTCAGAGACTAGTTATTAGTTGTTATAATTGAGCGTAAATACGAGTTCTTATGTTAAAGGTAAACTATTAAACCTTGTCTACTTTTTAGGGTAAGTTTCAAAATTTTGCTAACATAATTTATACATGACATAATCGATCCATATTTCATGTTTGACGTGCCAAATCAGACATGTAAGATGCTCACTTGATAATCTAATGTAATATGTTTAAATAATTAAGAAGTTAACCAATAAACATGTAACAACTATTCTACTAAGGTAATTAACCTTTTAATATAATACATCTAACATAGTTTTTAACTAAGGGTTTATGGACCACGAGTCAAAATCAATTGTCAATTGGTTAAAGGGGTACCTTTTTAACAATACCTTTTGATCAATGGGGTTGATAAATCTTGAATTTTAATTTCCCAACTCTTGGAAATTAGAGAAAAGTGTACACGTGTTGTTGTGGGTTCTTAAGCGTAACTTTTCTTCTTTTTTAGTTAAAAATTGATACATGGAGCTGATCATGTTTTTAAATACGAAACGTCAAACAAATTAACTGTATAAAATAAAAATAATTTAGGGCATATCTACCTAATTTATCAGTATTATCGAAAACAAAGTCAAAACTATAATTAACACACTTTCCTACTTTATTAATAGCGTCATAAGTTAAGAAGACAGAAAAAAAAATAAAAAAAAATAAAGACACGCCATCTTATTTAATAGTTTACCCCCAAAAAAAAAATGAACCTAAAATAAACAAATTTGCTATCTTTAATAGCGTAACCAATCATTTAAAAACATAAATTAATCAAACAAACTAGCTGCTAAAGTTGCATGATATAAAGTGTTAACTGAAAAGAATATTAAAAAACTAGACCTTGCAAAACAGGCGGGTTGAGTTGGATTGGGTCACGGGTCAAAACGGGTGCGGGTCAAAATGAGTCGTGTTAAGAAAGGGTCTAATTGGTTCGGGTCAAAGCGGGTTATGTAAAAAACAGCAAAAAAAAACTAATCTTTAATATGTCTATCTATAATAATTTATATTAAAAGATATGCATCAAAAGCCACATAGCTAAACATCCATCATTAGATAAGTTTTAAGACTAGTTCTAAAGCTTAGATTATTTTCGTTTTAAATATTCAATTTTAATTACATTTTTAATCTTTCAACTTTAATATATATATTTAAATAAAATTAGTTTAACATCATTATTTAATATCTAAAATGTTTGTCATATTATTATTTATTTATCTTCTGTCACACCCCGCAAAAATGGCGGAACCGAGGTGTACAGTGTATACGGTATCAGAGATTCAAAGGTTACATAAACATAAGTAAGCAATACATCATCAACATAGATTAAAGAGTTTGAAAGTAGAATACTTATTACAATCATCCGAATAATATCAAAATACGGCTACAGCGTTTGGGATACTAAGGAATTAACATAAACAAAACAAATTCCATGCAAAAGATCCACGTAGCCATCAAAGCATAGCATCAAATAGTGTAACCTCAAATCCCTGAAAAGCGTTAAAATACGACGTCAACATAAAGTTGGTGAATTATTCGCAATAGTAAATGAAAATATATTAGTATAAAAGTTTTCAATACGTTTTGACCCAAAAATGATAAGATTTGAAGAAAAGTCATTTGAAAATGATGTTTCACAATATACGTGAAATATACAAAACCTTTTGATAAAATACTCATACAAATACCATAAATACCATAATCATTTTATAAAAATACCATACTCAGTTCATAAAATAATACCATACTGGATAGAATAATAGCCTTCGGTAAATACGATACACCTGAACCTCAACAATACTGGCAACTACCCCACCTAGTGCATTACGCTAGGTTGTCCTCGATAATAATCGGTCATAACATTGCTAACACGGACAGGGCGCATCCATCATCCATCGTGTTAACAATGAGGGCTTGTTAGACCCATATAGCGCTATATATACGATCCGGCGGCTAAAAGCTAACAGGTGTGTATACGGGGCCTCGTTCTACCACAAAGGCGGAACAAGTTGGGTAATGCTAACCTAAAGGCATCCATATCCAAAATACATAACCATAATACATCATATACCATAAAATACATTTATACAACGCTAATCATGCCCAAAAAGTGTAAAAACGGTAAAAAGGGGCAACGAATAACTCACAGTATAGCAAATCAATCCAAATCACGATATGTCGGGAAATACTATAATACCGTCAAGCTTCCACGTCTAAGTGCCCTAAACATCACGTAAATAAACATGTCTAAGTATCTCTAAGTCTAGTAGGGTATGCCTTAACGATTAACGTCTTATACGGGTTTTAAAATGACCAATAGGAATATCGATATAACGGGATTACAAACGTTTCGGAAAATCAGCAAGCTAGTTACGTGACTAAGACTAATCGTCTTAGTTACGTGATCAGTTACGTGACTAAGACTAATCGTCTTAGTTACGTGATCAGTTACGTGACTAAGACTAATCTTCTTAGTTACGTGATCAGTTACGTGACTAAGACTAATCGTCTTAGTTACGTGATCAGTTACGTGGATGGGCATCAGTTACGTGATTTGGGCATCAGTTACGTGATTTGGGCATCAGTTACGTGATTTGGGGGCTTGTTACGTGATGGGGAGGTCAGTTACTTGCTCAGTTACGTGCACGTAACACAGTTACGTGACGTAACTGGGTTTTTACGAAAAATTACATTCGGGATGAGATTCAGAGTGTTTTTAAGCATCAAAATGACCCATAATCGAAACCCTATGTCCAGAATATGTTTAGGAACAATAATCTTAAATAAAATTCGAGTTTTGACGGTGAAAAGTGGTATTTTCGGGTTTGAATCAAAATAACAAAGTTTAAAACTAAATTGGAGAAATACTTACCCGATCGTAACGAAAATTGGAGGATAGATGAAGATGATAACGGTGAACAATAATCTAGTCTCAGATTTGGATTTCAACGGTCGGATTGCCGGAAAATGTAGAGAGAAGGGAGAGGGTTTGTAGGTGTTAATTCTAGAGAGAGAAGTGATAGGGATGAAATGATAGAAAATGACAAAATTAGGTGGAAGATAAGACAAAAAGGTAGGTGAGATTCCTTAGGACGATTTTTGTAATAAAATCTGGAAAGGACTAAAATTGTAATAGAATTTCTCCCATAGGACTAGTTTTGTAATAAAATTTCCGAAAGGACTAAAAATGAAATACTTTTTAAACGTTAATCTTAATCGTATAATTAAGGCATAATTCCCCTAAACTTATCATAAGAGCATACTAGACTTATACTAAAGGCACTTAAGACTATACGTTCCCGACATAAAGATTCGAATCACATAACATACAATTACGATACTTATAAAATACGAGAAATACGAATACAATACTCATAAAATACGAATACGATAAAACATAAAAGGAATACGATAGGGTCAAAACACAAACATAAATAAATAAAACGGATACGAGACGATAGAAATATACCAAGAAATTCGCGAATGTCACAGTCTCCCCAAGTAAAAAGAAATTTCGTCCTCGAAATTATCACTTGGTACTACTTCCGGGGGAAAGGTGAGGATACTTCCGCAGAATTTCATCTTCGCGTTCCCACGTGAACTCAGCTCCAAAACGGGAATTCCAACGAATCTTGACAATCGGGATCTTACTTCGTCGCAGACGCTTAACATCACTAGCAACGATCTCGATCGGTTCCTCAACGAAATGAAGCTTATCATCAATCTGGAGTTTCTCAAGCGGAACTAATAACGTCTCGTCAGCCAGGCATTTCTTCAACTGAGACACATGAAATACATTGTGTACGCTGTTCAGTTCTGCCGGCAAATCTAATCGATACGCAGCTGGGCCGACGCGGGCTAAGATCTTGAACGGACCCGTGTATCTCGGACTCAGCTTGCTGCGCTTCACGAATCGGACAACCCCTTTCCATGGAGATACCTTCAGTAATACCATATCTCCAACACTGAACTCAAGAGGCTTCCTGCGCTTATCAGCATACTTTTTCTGTCGATCTCTTGCAGTAATCAATCGCTCCTTGATCTTGAAGATCTTGTCAGTGGTCTCTTGTATAATCTCCGGACCAGAAATCTGACTATCTCCAATTTCTGCCCAACATACAGGCGATCGACACTTGCGGCCATACAAGGCTTCAAAAGGTGCACACTTGATACTCGTGTGATAGCTGTTGTTGTACGAGAACTCAATCAACGGCAAATGAACATCCCAACTACCACCAAAATCAATTGCGCAAGCTCGTAGCATATCTTCCAAGGTCTGAATAGTTCTCTCACTCTGACCATCGGTCTGTGGATGATAGGCGGTACTCATATCTAATCTTGTACCCATAGCAGTCTGAAATGTCTTCCAAAATCGTGAGGTGAAACGAGCATCACGATCGGAAATAATCGATACAGGAACTCCGTGTTTCGATACAATCTCAGCAATATATAAACGCACGAATCTCTCCATCGGATAATTCTCACGAATCGGTAGGAAATGAGCAGACTTCGTCAATCGATCAACAATAACCCATATATTGTCATAGCCACTCGAAGATCTCGGAAGCTTTGTAACGAAATCCATAGTAATACGCTCCCATTTCCACTCGGGAATCTTCGGTTGTTGGAGTAGCCCAGACGGTTTCTGATACTCAATCTTCACTTTGGAACAGGTCAAACATCGACTAACATACTCGGCGATCTCACGCTTCATACCCGGCCACCAATAAAAATCTTTCAAGTCATGATACATTTTGTCGGAACCCGGATGGATGGAATAGTTGGACTTATGGGCTTCGTCCAGAATCAACTGACGGATACTAATCGGAACCCAAATACGCTCGAGGAAATACAGAACTCCATCCTCCTTCGGTTCTAATTCCAACGCCAACTTATACAATCTTTCTTCTTTAACACGGTCCTCTGTCATAATACCCTCTTGTGCTTGAATAATCCGAGCCTTCAAGCTCGTCTGAATAGATATCACCATAGAACGAATACGGACTGGTTTGACTGTTTCTTTACGACTTAGTGCATCAGCAACAACGTTCGCCTTACCAGGGTGGTAGCGAATGTCGCAATCATAGTCGTTCAATAACTCAACCCAACGTCGTTGCCTCATGTTCAGCATCTTCTGATCGAATATGTGTTGTAGACTCTTGTGGTCGGTAAATACAGTACACTTGGTCCCATACAGATAATGTCTCCAAATCTTCAATGCGAATACGACGGCTCCCAATTCTAGATCATGTGTCGTGTAATTCTGCTCATGGATTTTCAACTGACGCGAAGCGTAAGCTATAACTTTACCATTCTGCATAAGCACACAACCCAGACCTTTGTGCGAAGCGTCGCAATAAACAACAAAATTCTCGGAACCAACTGGCAGACTAAGAACAGGAGCGTCGCACAACCGCTGCTTCAATACTTGAAATGCTCTCTCCTGATCGGAACCCCAAACGAATGGTTCACTCTTCTGTGTCAACTTTGTCATAGGTGACGCGATCTTGGAGAAGTTCTCGATGAATCGGCGATAATACCCAGCAAGACCCAAAAACGAACGGATTTCGGTCGGTGACTTTGGTGCAACCCAACTTTTAACAGCTTCAATCTTAGCAGGATCAACGTGAATACCCTTCGCGCTAACTACGTGGCCAAGGAATTGAACTTCGGATAACCAGAACTCGCACTTAGAGAATTTCGCATACAACTTTTCCTTTTGAAGCACTTCTAGAACAAGACGCAAATGCTCTTCATGTTCCTTGCGACTTCGGGAATAGATAAGAATGTCGTCGATGAATACGATAACGAATTTGTCAAGATACGGACGACAAATACGGTTCATTAGATCCATGAATGCTGCAGGGGCGTTTGTCATACCAAACGGCATCACCATGAACTCATAATGACCATATCGAGTACGAAAAGCGGTCTTAGGTATATCATCTTCCTGAACTCTCAACTGATGATAACCAGAGCGAAGATCGATCTTAGAGAAATAGCAAGAACCCTGAAGTTGATCGAATAAGTCATCAATACGGGGAAGGGGATAACGGTTCTTCACAGTCAACTTGTTTAACTCCCGATAATCAATACATAAACGCATGGAGCCATCCTTCTTCTTAACAAAGAGAACAGGAGCACCCCACGGGGAGAAACTAGGACGGATGAAACCCTTATCGACCAGTTCCTGAATTTGCTTTGACAATTCGAGCATCTCGGAAGGAGCCAAACGATACGGAGCTTTAGCAACAGGTGCTGCTCCAGGAACAAGATCAATACGAAAGTCGGTTTGTCTCTGGGGACTGGGGAGGGACTCCAGGTAAATCTTCGGGAAAAACGTCAGAATACTCGCGAACAATCGGTACACCATCAATCTTTATCGTAGAATCTTTCTTCACCAAGTGAGCGAGATATAAGGAACAACCTTGACGGACATACTCGCGAACTTTCAAACTTGAGATGATTTTAAGGCGTTTCCCAGCCTTGTCTCCGTGTACAATCATCTGATCTCCATCCGGCTTCTGAATACGAATAAGTTTCTCATAACAGACTATCTCTCCTTTATGCTTAGCTAACCAATCCATACCGACTACGACATCGAAACTACCGAGTTTCATAGGAATAAGGTCGATGGCAAAAGGAATATCGGCTAATACGAGGGGAATATCACGAATAACTTCTCTAACACAAGCACATCTACCATCGGCTATTTCTACCTCATAAGCAGGCTCTAAAGGACTAGAAGCACGGTTTACTAAGGGGCGGAAATCACTAGATATAAAGCTTCTATCGGCACCCGAATCAAACAAGATAAAAGCAGGATAATCATCGACAAGAAATGTACCAGTGACTACGGTAGGATCCTGATGAGCTTCGGAAGATTCCATGGCGAAAGCTCGGCTCTTAGCAGGATTCCCTCTCGCACTAGTACCTGCACCAGGAGTAGGAAGGGGAGTAGGTGCTTTAAGCTTGGGACACTGATGACGACGGTGACCTACTTCTCCACACTCAAAACATGCTCCAGTAGCTTTTCCACAAAACTGCTCAGTGTGGCCTAACTTCTTGCAGCGTTTACAAACCCAACAAGCCACATTCGCAGCATGAGCACTGCCACATGTACCACACTTAGGGCGCACGCCCTGATATCCAGCTCCAGAATCCGTCAACGCATACACTTGAGGAAGTTGAGGTCTCTGGTCATGACTACGGCTTCTCTTCCTCAAAATGCCCATAGCTCTTCTTTCAGATCTTCCAAAATCTCTTCGGCTCACAACTGGCTGGAGAGTACCACCACGGATCGCACTAGCGGTCAACCGACCAGCAATATCAACCGCACTCTGAAGAGTACCCGGAAGGTGAGAGATAATGTGGTCTCTCATAGTCTGGGGCAACCCATGAGTGAAGCGTTCGATTCTTTCAGTCTCCGTGCGGACCAACCGAGGAGCCAAAACACACAAGTCATAGAATCTGTTCACATACCAGCGGAAATCAGCACCTTGCATAGTTAAGTTCCACAACTCGTTCTCCAACCTCTGCGTCTCAGACGACGGCACATACTCTTTTCTCATAATAACCTTCAAATTCTCCCAAGTCATCAAGGTAACAGTAGCTCGGCCCCGAACCCGTTTCACCGAGTTCCACCAGGTGAGGGCTTTACCCTGGAATAAGAATGTAGCATACTTAACCTTGCTCTCCTCAGCACATCCCGAGACATCAAATACCGACTCGATCCTCTCAAACCACTGCAGGGTAGCAACCGCATCCTCGGTACCCTTAAATTCAGTAGGTCTGCAATCTAGGAAAGCCTTATACGAACAGCCTCGGGGTGGATCTTCAATAACAATACTCGGTCCACCGACTCCCACGTGCACTGCTCTTCCCACATCAGAACCATCGCGCCCAGACGCCGTACCTTCTGATCCAACACTCGGCATCACAGGTTCTTCAAACCCGATGTCGGCATCCTGCACCGGTGTCTCCTTGAGCTGTGCCACAATCACTGGTATCGCCGCTGCAATCTGCTCCGCAATCAACTGACTGATATTCGGAGCGGTGGAAGTAGCATTGGGGACAGCAGTGGTATTCTGAGGCGTAGCACCCGCTCTCACGCTGGCGCGACCTCGCCTTGCCGACCTTCTCGTAGCAGTGACGGCAGGAGTAGACCTAGTAGAAGTTCTCTTAGGCGGCATCTTCTACGAAAGTCAAACAGAATAAATAAGAACGATAACCGGATGTGCGACTAAAACGAGCAGGCCTCAAAACATAAAAGGTAAACAAAAGCACATAAAGCATACGAATCACATACAGGCCCACAAAAGAAGGAAATGCGCACATAGAGTAAATCAAATAGGTCCAAAAGCCTAGGTCATAGTCTAAGTGATTCCGTAAGGTCACTTAGTTCGCTATAACCATTGGCTCTGATACCAACTTCTGTCACACCCCGCAAAAATGGCGGAACCGAGGTGTACAGTGTATACGGTATCAGAGATTCAAAGGTTACATAAACATAAGTAAGCAATACATCATCAACATAGATTAAAGAGTTTGAAAGTAGAATACTTATTACAATCATCCGAATAATATCAAAATACGGCTACAGCGTTTGGGATACTAAGGAATTAACATAAACAAAACAAATTCCATGCAAAAGATCCACGTAGCCATCAAAGCATAGCATCAAATAGTGTAACCTCAAATCCCTGAAAAGCGTTAAAATACGACGTCAACATAAAGTTGGTGAATTATTCGCAATAGTAAATGAAAATATATTAGTATAAAAGTTTTCAATACGTTTTGACCCAAAAATGATAAGATTTGAAGAAAAGTCATTTGAAAATGATGTTTCACAATATACGTGAAGTATACAAAACCTTTTGATAAAATACTCATACAAATACCATAAATACCATAATCATTTTATAAAAATACCATACTCAGTTCATAAAATAATACCATACTGGATAGAATAATAGCCTTCGGTAAATACGATACACCGGAACCTCAACAATACTGGCAACTAACCCCACCTAGTGCATTACGCTAGGTTGTCCTCGATAATAATCGGTCATAACATTGCTAACACGGACAGGGCGCATCCATCATCCATCGTGTTAACAATGAGGGCTTGTTAGACCCATATAGCGCTATATATACGATCCGGCGGCTAAAAGCTAACAGGTGTGTATACGGGGCCTCGTTCTACCACAAAGGCGGAACAAGTTGGGTAATGCTAACCTAAAGGCATCCATATCCAAAATACATAACCATAATACATCATATACCATAAAATACATTTATACAACGCTAATCATGCCCAAAAAGTGTAAAAACGGTAAAAAGGGGCAACGAATAACTCACAGTATAGCAAATCAATCCAAATCACGATATGTCGGGAAATACTATAATTCCGTCAAGCTTCCACGTCTAAGTGCCCTAAACATCACGCAAATAAACATGTCTAAGTATCTCTAAGTCTAGTAGGGTATGCCTTAACGATTAACGTCTTATACGGGTTTTAAAATGACCAATAGGAATATCGATATAACGGGATTACAAACGTTTCGGAAAATCAGCAAGCTAGTTACGTGACTAAGACTAATCGTCTTAGTTACGTGATCAGTTACGTGACTAAGACTAATCGTCTTAGTTACGTGATCAGTTACGTGACTAAGACTAATCGTCTTAGTTACGTGATCAGTTACGTGGATGGGCATCAGTTACGTGATTTGGGCATCAGTTACGTGATTTGGGCATCAGTTACGTGATTTGGGGGCTTGTTACGTGATGGGGAGGTCAGTTACTTGCTCAGTTACGTGCACGTAACACAGTTACGTGACGTAACTGGGTTTTTACGAAAAATTACATTCGGGATGAGATTCAGAGTGTTTTTAAGCATCAAAATGACCCATAATCGAAACCCTATGTCCAGAATATGTTTAGGAACAATAATCTTAAATAAAATTCGAGTTTTGACGGTGAAAAGTGGTATTTTCGGGTTTGAATCAAAATAACAAAGTTTAAAACTAAATTGGAGAAATACTTACCCGATCGTAACGAAAATTGGAGGATAGATGAAGATGATAACGGTGAACAATAATCTAGTCTCGGATTTGGATTTCAAAGGTCGGATTGCCGGAAAATGTAGAGAGAAGGGAGAGGGTTTGTAGGTGTTAATTCTAGAGAGAGAAGTGATAGGGATGAAATGATAGAAAATGACAAAATTAGGTGGAAGATAAGACAAAAAGGTAGGTGAGATTCCTTAGGACGATTTTTGTAATAAAATCTGGAAAGGACTAAAATTGTAATAGAATTTCTCCCATAGGACTAGTTTTGTAATAAAATTTCCGAAAGGACTAAAAATGAAATACTTTTTAAACGTTAATCTTAATCGTATAATTAAGGCATAATTCCCCTAAACTTATCATAAGAGCATACTAGACTTATACTAAAGGCACTTAAGACTATACGTTCCCGACATAAAGATTCGAATCACATAACATACAATTACGATACTTATAAAATACGAGAAATACGAATACAATACTCATAAAATACGAATACGATAAAACATAAAAGGAATACGATAGGGTCAAAACACAAACATAAATAAATAAAACGGATACGAGACGATAGAAATATACCAAGAAATTCGCGAATGTCACAATATTTAAATAAAATTAGTTTAACATCATTATTTAATATCTAAAATGTTTGTCATATTATTATTTATTTATTTTCATAAAGATTATTTATTAAACTTAGCTTTTTAACATAACATTTTTCTTTTCGGTTTTTATTGACTAATAAAATAAAATTATATAACCACAAAAAGTAAATATTTAAATTTCGAAACGTATTAAGCGTTATATAAAACGTATTTAATTTCTTGTTCAACGTTCATTTCCTTACATATACATATTATTATCTATGTTTTATATTTTTATATTTACTTAGACAATACCAACTAGATTTACTTTGTTTCTTAACCCCGTATCAATACAAATTAAAAGTGAAGTTGACGTCAACCTCATACGTACAGTTCATTATTTTTATGTATATTCGATAGAATTATTTACGTATATAATTCTAAAGGTGGAACTGAAAACACGTATATACATATAAACGAAACGACAAATACTTGGAATTAAAACTCATATTATAATACATTGTTAATGACACACAATGTTCTCTCAGTTTCTATATATTATACTTTTATTTTTCTCGATGTTGTTCTCCGCGTATTCGCGAAAAATCAACTAGCTCAATTTTAAACAACTAATGGCCATCTATTTTTAAGCTCTCACTAAGTCAAAAAGAAATGCTCACCTCTTTTGTTTTCTTCACTCTGACTTCGACATCTCCGACCCATTTCAACCCGCTTCAATTCTAACTTCTAATTTATTTCTTCCAATATGACCTGCATACATATTCTATTCAACCCAAATTTACCCATACATATAATTTAATGAAACTAAATGACCCAAATTTAGATATAGGTCTACTCAAGTCTTATAATTAACAAATGTCACTACTTTATTTAATAGCGTTAAAAAAATAAAAATAAAAACATATTTTATTTAAGGAATTTTCTATCATGTGCCCTTAGGCACATGATAACTACCATTTTTTAATATTAAAAGTATCAAAAAGTACCATTGGTTTCTTAACTTTGATAGAAAATATGGTACTTTTTAATACTTTTAATATTAAAAAATGATGGTTATCATGTGCCTAGGGGCACATGATAGAAAATCCCTTTATTTAATAGCATACGTACTTTAATAACGTTATGGAAAAGAAAAACAAGTCCAAAAACAAAACTTAATACCTATAATTTACAAAAAGATAATAACTAAACATGTATGTTTGTTACTGTGAGCTGCTAAGTCTGAATGGTTTTTCATTGTTAAACGAATATTGTTTATACCGAGTAACTTGGATAAACTTCTCCAATATATATATTTATAATTATAGTTAATAAAATATGATCTATATTAAAGAAGCTATTATTTTGCTTGTCACTAATTTACTTGTTTTAATCAAGTTTTATCTTTAAAGTTGATTTTTTATACTCGTGATATGTCGACATATGTCGACATAGAGAAGTGTGAACTTACTTTCAACCTTGTTTTGATAACAAGTTATTGAAAATGGTTGTTTCTTGATTCTTACTTTTGTCACCGTTGTGAAAGTTAACTTAAAGGTCAATTTTTTTACTCTAGATGCAATATGCAAACATCCTTTTTATTTTTGTTATCATTGTGAAAGTTTTAACTTAAAGGTCAGCCTTGCATACTCACAAAGATTATTCTCATTTTGATAACCACCTACCTTAACGGTGGTTTATAAGAAATTCTTAAGTTCTTTATCATCTTATACGTCATCAAAACAAGACCTCGGATTTTCGAAATAATAACTTTATTAATTATCGTTCAACCAATTTATACATCGATTTATTTTCTTAGAGACCACCTTCCAAACCCATATATATATAAGGCATGTGACTAGGCAATAAACTAGTTTACATATTTACCTTATGTTTAATTTTAAGATAACTTATCATAAGTAGTACTTTAAGTGTTAATTTATATTATCTTATGTTCATAACAGTTGCAGATATTTGATTTTGTACACGATATGCTTTTTTCATATAAAGCTAAAAAAGAAGCTTATGAAATGAATACGTTGTCAGTTTGTCACACCATAATATTCTTATATTGGTAGAGGTAGACATGCTTATGTTATGCCTGTTTATTTCTTTTAGTTTAACACTTGAAATTTCTAACCATTAATAATTTTAAGTAAGTTTGAGACTTGGTGAATACATTTTTATATAAGTAAGGTTTTAGGACAAGATAATTTCGACTTTAGAAGTAGCTATTCGTAAGGTGACTTTGGTTTATTTAGAGTCATTTTGGTCATCAAAACATTTAATGTTATGGTCACGTCAACATAGCACTACACATAAGTATATACATAATACCGAAAATGGTTCAAAGCTTTAACATCGAGATATTTACCAACTTATTATATTATCTTCCCAAATGTTAGTTATAAGAGAGAAAGAAAATAAATAAATAAAACGCTTTACTATTATAACACCATCCATGACGCAAGTGTCTAACCATTTGGATCTTCATTTTTAGGGGTTTATTGATCCGTTCATTTTGTTTTACCTTGTCACCAATTATTTGGGTTTTGACAAAGTCGGCTCAATGCCCCGGCGCATAAATTTATATTTCCTTCATAACAAAAAATTAGGTTATAAATAAAAAAGGGTTAATGCATCTGAGGGTCACTATACTATTTCAGATAATCCAATTTGGGTGATTGAACAAAAAAAAATATAACACTTTCATTCTACTTTCAAAAAAACTTTAAAACCATCACTTTATGGGGTATAGCAGGTTTCCAGTCAAAATTACCGGATGACGTGGCTAAATAATCTATGTGGCAATAACTCATATTTGTTTATAATAATCTACTTGTTTTTGAATGGCAGCTGTTTTACTCCCTTTTTTCTTAGTCATTTATTCTCGTTTAGTCAATGCCTCCATAAAACAAATTCAACATTCGAACTCGTCTCCCCTACTCTCTCTCTCTCTGGGAAAAACTAAATTCCGGCAACAACTCCGGGCAGCAATGAAGTGTTTCCACTTCAGCCTCGGCGAGAGAAAACCCACCTCCGACGAAGTCCTTTCCCGATCATCTACCCGAGTCTCATGAGCTCGTTCTCCGAGCGTAGCCTCCACCAGTGGTGTTCCGGCACCACCACAGACGACGGCGAGGGGATGAACAGCTCCGTAAAGCTTTCTCAGGTCTACATTTTCTTTCATTTCATCTTCATCACTTTATCATAATTACTCTCTGTGTTTCTGTTTTAGTGTCTCTGACTGTTTAGATCTTTTCCGATTCATATTTTTTTTTATCAGATTTTGTAGTTGAATTGTTGAGATTAATAGATCTGGTGATGTCAATTTGTAGTTGAATTGTTGAGATTAATAGATCTGGTGATGTAATTGGTGTTTGTGTGAAGGTGAAGGGGGAGGTGGCGGTGGTGGTGGGTTTCGGGTGGAGGGAGGTGGTGGTGGTGAAAAAGTGGCGGTGGGGGATTGCCGGAGATTGCATGGTTGCCGGAATATTTGGTCGGAAAAGTGGAGAAGATGAAGGTGAGAGAGGGATTGTCTATGTGGATTTAACAGAAAAAAAAAATGACATGGATATGATGTGTACTAACAAACCGGATGTAATTGGTGTTTGTGTGAAGGTGACCTGCTCTTAGCCGGTCATCTTGGACCCACGTGATGAACTTAATTCGTTTGTAAATAGAAAGTGATGGTTTTAAAGTTTTTTGATAGTAGAATGAAAGTGTTATATTTTTTTTTTGTTCAATCACCCAATTGTATTATCTGAAATAGTAGAGTGACCCTCAAGTGCATTAACCCAATAAAAAACTATCCAAATAAATTAGTTTGTTAATACATTATTTATATTGTTTTTTATATTTAATTCATCGCTCTTAACTTTTAATTGAACAAATCACCAAAATAATCACCCAACATTTACACTTTTCAAAAATAATCATTTGATTTTCGACGAATTTCTCGCGACACTTTTTACGTCGCAAAAGTACATAAACTATATCAAGACCAATAAAAAGTTGACAATTTGTCACTAGTCTCGCGACATTATTCACATTTCGCGAATCATACGGTTAATTTTTAAAAAGTGATGATTATTTTAATGATTAATTCTATAAATCATGTTTGAAAACGGACAATAGGACAATATTCTTTAGAAACGAACGACAATAAAAAATATAATAATCTTGTTTAAGGATGGATAGTAACAATATTTCTATATATTATTTTTGTTTTGAAGCATATTAATATTGTTTTGTAAAATGCTTGTTGCCTTAAGAATGTACAAAGTTTTTAGTCTAGATACAAGAAAATAAATCATAAACAAACGTTTAGAATGTAAATAAATAAACGAAGTTTTTGTTCATTTAGTTAATTAAACAAACAATTGTGTCTGTTTCGTTTGTTAAATATATAATGGACATAACGAACTTTCCGCAAAACAATTTACAAATCATTTATTAGACGCTCGATTCATTTAAAACCTTGTCATGAATCTTTCAAAATTTAAAACCAAGTCATCCATTATTGTCATGGATCAGTTTACTGGTTTTCAAATTACCTCCAACTATTTAAAACCGAGTCATACATTAGTTTATGATGACAAAATGACTAGAAATGACATGACTAGATATGATGGTAAGCTAAGGATAAACAAATAAAGGTAAAATGTTATGTTGTTACAGTAGCTCGGAAATAAGCCCAAACCCCTAAAAAATAACCATGAAAATTGTTTGTCAAAACCCCATATATAAATAAGCTAATAAGCATGAACTTATCGGTTTATCCATACAACATATACATTTATTTTCTCTAATAAACTCTAAAAATAAGATAAAATAAATTTCCCTTATATTGCAATCATACAATAGCTTTTATATTTACTACCAAATTTTTCATTATATGTATCTTTATAATCGTAAGAAATGTTTGATAACTTTTTAAATTATCAATTTAAGAAAAGTTTAAAATTCTAGTATTTGAATAAATATAAACCCCCAAATTTATAAATTAGACACGGAACCCCTAGGTTGTTATTATCTGTCCACAATACTCTAATAACACATTAACAATTAGGAACAAGCTAATAAGTTTATGATGTTTTAGTAGGTCTAACCTTTACCTCCCTTTCTAATAGAGAAACATATAATACTTGGAATCTTATTAGACAAAGGTCTATTATATTAATAAAGTCAAATTATGAACCTAATATTGGAACTGCTATCTACCCAAATTAAGGACATGTTTGATAATGAGAATTGAAACCAAAACATTGGAAATGATTTCATTTTCTATGTTTGGTACGTTAAGAGATCATGGACACGGAGAAATGGAACATCTACAGAAATACGATCATTTGTAATTCCATTGTTATGACTCTAAATACAAATTTAGAAGCTCTTCTTAACCTGTAGTTATGTTTTCTTATAGTTTTGTTATATTAAAATAGTGATTCACTTTAAGTTTTGACCAATTATTATACTTTTTCATACATCCATGTTCTTTATATGGTTATGTTCATTTCATAAATACATACATATATGTATGTATCTTTTTGTATGTACATCAAATATGTATGCGATCATGGTTACTAACACATATTGCAAGAACACATCATGTATACATACACACCGGGTGGCAACTACAGTTATAGTGACTTCTCCTTCTCTGTTCGCTTTTTGTTCGACCTTTTAAGTCGGTTCATTTGGTTTATTATAACATATAGTATGATTTAGTATAATCTGAGTTTTATTTGGGATATGAATAGCATACCAAGTCATTGTAGGTTTAATTTGTAGGAGCTTTTAAGTCTTTGATACTAGCTTTGTGCTATATTGTATTGAACGTGTGATTAAAGTACTTGAATGCAAGCCTTTCAGTTACCAAAAACTACTAAACCAAGATGCGAACTATTTTAGTGTTTTGTATTGTGAACCACGTCAAGTATATGACTATATGCTTGCATTGATGAATGATGATGACAACTTTCAAGTCACATCCAAGGCTATATACAATGTGATCACGAATTGAACCCCCCCGTAGTTGCTCGAGCAGAGTTCAAGAATTAAAGCAACTGAAAAATAATAAGAACAAAAAAGAATCGAGGTGTTTAAGTGATATTCGAGAGTCTAAACCGCCTACAAGGAAACCAAAGTGGTTGGTTTTTCATTCATCCGTGTTTCCAATCTCATAAGAAAACAGATGCCGTTAGATGTTGATTATTTGTTGTGCAAATTATGTTTTTTTTATGTTGTCCAAAACAAATTATTCATATTGCCTTGCAAATATTTATATGAAAAATAAGTTTGTTAGTTATGATTATGTGTGAAAGAATAAAAAAAGTATTCAAGTTGATGGCATTTTTGTATTCTATTTTTCTATCTTTCGTTACCAAACAGAAGAATTAATTTATTTGTTAAATTAGCCAGCGTTATCAAACAGTTGAATTTTTGAAATTTCTCAACAAATTTCATTTCTCTACATGTTTTCTCTATTTTAATTCATTTCTTTAAACTTTTCACTACAAAACGTGCCATGAAATTTAATTTCATATGGACTAAAATATTTATAATGATGTTTCTCAAATATTTGTTTTCAAAACCTTTAAACTTTTATAAAAATTAACCATATTACCTATAGGAGTAAACATAAACCACAAATTAGTAAGGCGATGTTTAGATGTCTTTATCTTATTCACGAAAGCTTTTATATTCTAACCACAATAGTATGTCGGTGAGGGTCTTGGAAAATTGTCGAAACAGTAGCGAAATACGGTATTTGAACGCGTGTACATCTAAATCAAGTGAATAGTTACATAATTTCTCTCAAAAAGGGAATTTCGGCGAGGACTCTCTAACTCCGTGTATATTTGATATCAATTGGCATCGCTATATAATTTAAACACGAAAAACCTCTAATTTTGTTTCTATCATATATAACTCAACTCCTAACAAATATAATTCAATAATGTAATTTTTAAAGAGTGTTGATAACCTCAAGCATGAGATTTGTGGTTGTTTGTTTAAAACAGACTAAAAGTTTGTATATTTAACGTTTTTTTTTTTTAAATCGGAGACTAATCTAATCTAGTCTAACTATATATAAAGCATTTATCCCTAAAATTTTAAAGTTGAAATTTAAGAAGAAAAATAATATAATGTCTCTACCATCTAAATAAAATTTAATTTGTCAACTTACTTTCTTTTTTGACAACTCACTTTTCTTACTTTTCATTTTTCATTTTTCATCAACAACTAAATTATATTACAATTATTTTTTTTTTCAAAAACTTTTAACACAAATAATTTCTTACATCTAATTTCAATATGTAAAATGTGAATTAATTTTTTTTATTAAGCGTCGCATATAACTTGTTATGTCCAAAGATCTAGATTTGAATCCGTTATCGAGTAATTGTGTTTATAGCCCGAAGGGGATGAATGACCTAAAATTTTTACTGCAAAAATATATATGAGTCAAAAGTCCACTAAAAAGTATTACAGTGAAGATATAGTCACAACAGTAAAATCATAAACTATTAAATACAATATGATTATGGGCATTCGGCTATATATTACCACTAATTTTTAACGGGAAATTCGAGTTTGGATCGAATAAATGTTTTCTTTAATAAAACACGTTTCAAACAAAAACTATTATGCACAACATATAAATAATAATATTTTACAGTTCGAACGATCGCACAATAACAATTTTCTAAAACAATCAAATGAGCTTACTACATCATCACATGTGTGTGAAAATATATGGAGAGAATGTTGATGTTCGATGGACCAGATCATAAAATATTACACTAAAATATTAATCGTGACGTGAGATTATAACAAAAATGATTACCGCATATAAATAAATAAAATGATGGCCCGAAGGGGCGCACCACCATAAATGGTTACCGCATAATTCATTTTCTGGTTCGAAAAACCGAATAAGAAACTCTTACCGTATAATTATTTTTATGATCCGAGTGTTCGAACCATAACTATTTCTTATCTTGAAATGAATGAGAAATTACCATAAATCGCTATTATAATTTTGTCGAATATAATCCTTTTTGCTGTAACGCGCAAGTTTCATACCAGTATCATAAATGTAAGTTCACAATTTTTCAACCATACTCTTAAATAGTATTATTATCAAAACTAATTTTAAATACTAAAAATAGTTAGCAATATATCTCCCTAGAAAATATAGGAGAAAGAGAGATCAATGGAAAGAGATAAATTACAAAGAAAACATGAAGAAAAAGAAAACAAAAGAAACCAGGACAAGAGTCGTAATATAATAAACTTGGCAGGGATAAGACCGTAATTACCTATGTCATCTCAACCTAATGCTAAGAAAAAGGCGAAGGAGGCTGGCTAGGGTATGCATCAAAATGGAATCCACGTCTCTTTAATCACAGCTGTCCGATCATTTAATCCAACGCTCCCCAAAAAACCCTAATCTCATCTCTCCTTAACTCTCCACTTATAAAGTCTCTCTTTGCAGCTCACTCTTTCCATTCTTCGTTTTCCTCTGCCATCTATCTTCTAAATATCATTTCTGCTTCTCTAAGGTCTATCTCTATTCCTGTATCTATTTCTATATCTATATGTCTATGCTTTAGCTTGTATGTATGTATGTTTAGATCTGTTTATATAGCTTTGAATTTGATGAAATAATCTGTTTATTGCTTGATTGTTATGGATCAAGTATTGATTTAGAGTTTATGATGATTTATGAGCTCCGATTGTTTTGATTTATGTAAATGATTACAGATTAGCTAATTGATTGCTGATTTTGTAGTTAAATGATTACAGATTAGTTAATTTTGTAGTTAATTAGTTGAGTTTAGAAAAACTAGCTAAAGTTTAACTGTTAATCGATTTTAAAAAAATTAGCTGATGTTTACCTGTTAATCGATTTAAAAAAAAATTAGTTTAGGTATTTTGTTAATTATATTGAGGTTTTGATTATGAAATAAATGATTTATTTCAGATCTGCTTTGTTTATTACCTTTTTGCTATGATTTTTGTTCAATATTAGTTAAATTTGCTGTTATTAGCTTATTTATCCATTATTTTGTGTATTACTGTTTCATTTATTTATGATTTTGTATTAAACTGCTAAAAGTTTGCAAAATGATTTTATTTTGTATTAAACATTTTATTTTTTAATTTGCTAGCATATAGGTTTTTCATTTTGTTTAATTTTTTAAAGTTAGTTTTGATTATGTAGTTTGGAAATGTTAAAGTATCTATTAATTTTGTTTGTTCAAATTGCTAATTTATTTTATGTTCCTGAATATGTTATATTTATTATGAAACTGATGTTAATTTTGTTTTTGTGATTCTTCAGATGGGTAAGGAAAAGATTCATATTTCCATCGTCGTTATTGGACATGTCGACTCCGGCAAGTCTACAACCACTGGTCACTTGATCTACAAGCTAGGAGGTATTGACAAGCGTGTGATCGAAAGATTCGAGAAGGAAGCAGCTGAGATGAACAAAAGGTCCTTCAAGTACGCATGGGTGTTGGACAAACTTAAGGCTGAGCGTGAAAGAGGTATTACCATCGATATCGCCTTGTGGAAGTTTGAGACCACCAAGTACTACTGCACAGTTATTGATGCTCCCGGACATCGTGATTTCATTAAGAACATGATTACTGGTACTTCCCAAGCTGATTGTGCTGTTCTCATCATTGACTCCACCACTGGAGGTTTTGAGGCTGGTATTTCCAAGGATGGACAGACCCGTGAGCACGCACTTCTTGCTTTCACCCTTGGTGTCAAGCAAATGATTTGCTGTTGTAACAAGGTGAGCAAGCGTTTCACCGATTACTTTAAACTTGTTTAATTTGTTAGTGTATTGTATCGGGTTACTAACTGTTTGTTTAATTGTTTTGTAGATGGATGCTACCACCCCTAAATACTCCAAGGGAAGGTACGAGGAAATCGTGAAGGAAGTGTCTTCATACTTGAAGAAGGTTGGGTACAACCCAGACAAAATCCCATTCGTGCCTATCTCTGGGTTCGAGGGAGACAACATGATTGAAAGATCCACCAACCTTGACTGGTACAAGGGTCCAACCCTTCTTGATGCTCTTGATGCCATCAACGAGCCCAAGAGACCCACAGACAAGCCTCTACGTCTCCCACTTCAAGATGTGTACAAGATCGGTGGTATTGGAACTGTGCCAGTGGGACGTGTTGAGACTGGTATCATCAAACCTGGTATGGTTGTTACCTTCGGACCTACTGGTTTGACAACTGAAGTTAAGTCCGTTGAGATGCACCACGAAGCTCTTACTGAAGCTCTTCCCGGAGACAATGTTGGGTTCAATGTCAAGAACGTTGCTGTTAAGGATATCAAGCGTGGGTATGTTGCATCCAACTCCAAGGATGACCCTGCTAAGGGAACCGCCAGTTTCACATCTCAGGTCATCATCATGAACCACCCTGGTCAGATTGGAAACGGTTACGCCCCAGTGCTCGATTGCCACACCTCCCACATTGCTGTTAAGTTCTCTGAAATCCTCACCAAGATTGACAGACGATCAGGTAAGGAAATTGAGAAGGAGCCCAAGTTCTTGAAGAACGGAGATGCTGGTATGGTCAAGATGATGCCCACCAAGCCCATGGTTGTTGAGACTTTCGCTGAGTACCCACCTCTTGGAAGGTTTGCTGTGAGGGACATGCGTCAGACAGTTGCTGTTGGTGTTATCAAGAGCGTTGAGAAGAAGGACCCAACTGGAGCCAAGGTGACCAAGGCCGCAGTGAAGAAGGGAGCCAAGTGATAGGTGTTTGTTTTGTTTGCTTGTTATGAACCATTTACTTTTATGTCTTTGATTTACTAGTTTTGAACCTTATATTTTGTTGAAGAGTTTTGGTATTCGATCCTTTATGGATTTACAGACTTTTGTTGTGGGTTGAAATTTATAGTTGTCTGCTTCAATCGTTTGTAGTTGGTCGTTAAAACAATTGGAAATCTTTTATCCAGCTTTACATGTGCATGAATGCTTCATTTCTGCTTGGTTGTGTTTCCAGAATATCAGATTTAGTCATAATACAGGTTATTATGAATATTTGTTTTGGAAGTATATAGAAGGTTTTAAGCAACTTAACAAAATGTGTCCCCTTTTTGTTTCATTTAATAAATTGTTGACTTAGGATTGACAAAAGTATAAACATTTACATTTTTCTAATCAAGTCAATATTCAATACTGATCCACAAACAATAAGAACTGGAAATCGGAAAAGTTTTGATCTTAATAAAATCAAATAACCTTACCCCGAAAAGGTTTAATGTTATTATCTTATTTGAGAGAAAATAGCAAATCTACACTCATGGCTCCCATCGCTGGGAATTACGACTAGATGGTCTACTTTGATTCCTAAAAAGATCAATATCTTTATGTGGAGATTACTTTTTGACAGACTTCCGAATCGGTTCAATATCTCGAAAAGAGGTATTGACATTCAAGTCATAAGTTGTCCAATGTGCAATAGAGGGGTGGAAACATGTGATCATAGTTTTGTCGATTGTAAGGTAGCGAAAGATATTTGGAGGGGAGTCGAGCGTTGGTGTCATATTGTTCTACCGAACCGAACTTCTATTGCGGAATGGTTAAGCTGGATGGACGATGGTGGTGTTGCTGCGAGACAACGGGTTAGGCTGAGTGTTATTGTTGCGACTGTGTGCTGGTTGATTTGGAGATATAGGAACGATGTTGCTTTCGGTGAAGCTAGGATTAAAAAGTCGGAGCTCTTAGATTCTATTCGATTTTTTTCTTTTAATTGGTATTTTGCTAGAAACCGCAAGTCTTGTGTTAGTTGGAACACTTGGCTTGCGAATCCCTTGTATAATTGACGTTTTTTATATTATGTTATATATTTTCGGGCCTTTAGGGTTGGGGTGATGGCTATGCCGTAGCTCCTTTCCCCTAGGTCGTTTTTTGCTGTTCAAAAAAAAAAATCAAACATGCATGTGTATGTAATTGAGCCACAAATCATGTATAAAAGCAATATACGTCCCCAAATAAGTCACATATTCACGATTTGAGGTTAAAGACTAAATAAAGCAAGGTCAACGATATAAAACAAAGGAAAACAACCACAAACCTCAATCCACTTACGAGGGTATCACGTAAACTTGCCCCTTCAAGATTTCGACATTTATGTATCTCTGTTCGTTTTACTTACCAACTAAACTCGCTCCACCAAGATTTTGACCCTTCTCCTCGAATCCTCGATATACCAACCTCGATCCACCTAGTACCTCAATATCTCGAATCAAAGATCAACACATATCTTCAATTGTCAGAGCCTAGATCTCATGACCGGTCTGAAGCATGTGCATTGTGTGCGACCGCACAAGGTCTCGAGGCCGAAAGGAGCCAATTTTTTCTGCTATTAGTATATATAAGTGTAAACTTAACAAAAAACAAATAATATATCTTTACTATATTATAAAACATCTCCTCTTTATTCTTAATATTATAAAACATCATTTAATACACTTTAGAATTAGTGACATTTTCTTAATTAGAACAATAACTAATAAATAATAATAACTATCATTATCTTTATCTTTATTAATATATAAAACATTCACTTTTTATTAAAATTTTAAATTTTTAAGTAAAGTATAATTAGTAATATACCCCTTAATGAATATAACATATAAACTAATCATAATTTCCTTTAATTAATTATATTACTAATTTCATAAAAAAAAATATACCCATATAAAATAAAGGCAATTTAAATTAATTGATATTAAATTTGTATTCATGTAATCATTATTTTTTAACTTTAAACGTTATTTGATGGAGTAAATTTATCAAATATTTAATTTATAATCTAAATTTTATAAAGTTAGTTGATAGTGTTGTGGTTCGTGGTGCTCTATAATTCTATCAAGATGGTTATCATCAGAAGTTTATATTCTTCTATTGGTCATTGATAAGTCTTAATACCAATAAGCTGAGTAGTATTACATTTGATACTTTTAAGGTTAATAAATCTTGTTACCATATTGATTATCCTTCATTACCACTTTTGAAAGTATGAGTTACCTAATGGATTCATGGAAATAGAATGAATTTGAATGTCTTGAGGGAAAATATTTTTTATCGGCTTGAAAAGCAGCACGATAAACGATTAGAAAACGTAGTGTCTGAATGGATTTTTAATTTGTTGTTGCATCGCTGAAGGAAAATTAGATTTTGTTTATTGAAAATATGGGTTTATACAAGAATACTATTCAGGAAATATATTTAATTCTCTCTTGACCGAACGTGAAATTATTAGACGCCACCTATTAAAAAAACAAAAAGACCTGAAGATTAGACTTTTGTTATGTTCACAAATGAGCTTAATCTTCAAATGAGTCGAATTACCCAAATGGGTTGAATGATCCGAACGAAAAATATTATGTGGGGTGTTTGTTTCATGAAATCTAGAAAAAATTGAGTGAATTTGAATTGAATTCCTTTTACATAACATGTTTGTTTGAAGTTTATGACGAAATTTAAATCCGTTGGAATCTAAATTTTTCTTACTTACAAATTTGAGATTTCTTAGGGTAGTGGAGAAAAATTGAGAAAATGGATCATACGACATAATAATTACTATTGCTGAATGGTCGAACCATAAATTGTTACGGGAAAATTGCATATATATCCAATAAAACTTGAATAATTACGTATATACCCAATAAAATTTTAAAATTACATATATACCCATTTTTCTCAATTATTAATTTAAGACAATTATACCCTTATTCCCTTTAATTCCCAAAGTGATAAATGCCTAATCCATTTTTTTGGTAATCATATCTTTTAATAATTTTGATAGTCGTATAATTATTAATTTATTTGGTCAACTACATTTTTCTTCTGTTTTTAACTTGAATCAGACTCGTGTTTTAATTTTTATTCTTATATTCAGTAGATTTTGAAAAAATGTTTTCACTGTGTTCTTGTATGATGAGACTTTTTATTGGTAAATAATAATTATCTTTATTTTACTTTTAAAGTCTAAGGTATTTCGTTTTGATAAAGATCGTGTCATTGTGTGTTTGTGTTCTTTTTATATAAATTGTTTTAGTTGAAAACATTTAAATAATGGTTTGTTCTTTCTATGTGTAATATTTTTTTTTTTGGTCACAACACTTCATTCTCGGTTGTTTAGAAACTTGGAAAAAGATAGCAGGTAGCTATTTGTTATAATACTATTTGTATCTTTGTCGTCGGTTATATCTTTGAAAAGTAGTTTTTAAGAGTTTTAATTTCAGGCCATATTCTTAATTAATTTTCTAAAAATATATAAAAATGGGGAAATATGTGATTTTGAGTGTTTTTATGGACATATTTGTTATTTTTAAGTTTGCCCGGGTATAAACGTAATTATGCAAGTTTTAATGGGGATACATGCAATCAAGCCAATTGTTACCACAACATTCTTTTTATATTGCTCGAAGGGCCGAACTTTATACTATTACACTCCACATATATGTAACGAGACAAATAATAAGCTACCATAAATCACCCACTGTAAGTTATTGAATATAACTTTTTCCATCCGCTGCATCGCGCGGGTATCATACTAGTATATATATATATATATATATATATATATATATATATATATATATAGAGGTGGGTTCATTTAGGAACCATCAATTATTTAGGAACCATTAGGAACCATTTTTAGGCAAGGTGGCAATTTTGTAATTAAGTCAAATCCCCAAATTGGAAATCAATTAAAACCCACTTTAAAATACTAATTAACTTTAAATTAACATATCTAGAGTATAACTAGGTTTTAGGAAAAACTAAATACACCATTAAAACAAGCATTTAATTATCTTTCCAACGAGCACCCACTTGATATACTTTTGACGACTTTTTTTTTTTTTTAGTGAGTTTCGGTATATACACTAGTGTATATACTAAATATTCACCAGTGTATATACTAATTCACCAAAAACACATCTAAACCATATACACTATACACTAGTGTATACACTATATTCACTAATGTATACGAATCTTTATATTAATTTCCTTTTAATTGTGAATACGCAATATACAAAAGTGAATATACAATATATATATACACAAGTGAATATACAATATACACCAGTGAATACGCAATATACACAAGTGAATATACAATATACACCAGTGAATACCATGTATTCAATAGAGAATACATCTTATACATTAGTGAATATAGTGTATACACTAGTGTATATTGTATAAATACACTAGTGTATAACTATACATTAGTGAATATAGTGTATACACTAGTGTATAAATACACTACTGTAGTGTATAAATACACTAGTGTATAACTATACATTAGTGAATATAGTGTATACACTAGTGTATAGTATATATGGTTCAGATGTGTTTTTTGTGAATTAGTATATACACTGGTGAATATTTAGTATATACACTAGTGTATATACCGAAACTCACTGTAAAAAAAAAAAAAAAAAAAAAAAGTCGTCAAAAGTATATCAAGTGGGTGCTCGTTGGAAAGATAATTAAATGCTTGTTCTAATGGTGTATTTAGTTTTTCCTAAAACCTAGTTATACTCTAGATATGTTAATTTAAAGTTAATTAGGATTTTAAAGTGGTTTTAATTGATTTCCAATTTGGCTCTCAATTTTGACTTAATTACAAAATTGCCACCTTGAGTTTAATTACAAAATTGCCACCTTGGTTCCTAATGGTTCCTAAATAATTACATGGTTCTTAAATGAAACCAACTCTCTATATATATATATATATATATATATATATATATATATATATATATATATATATATATATATATATATATATATATATATATATATATGTAGATGAAACTTTTATAGAAAAAAATGTTTATATGTAAATTATTATTTTGATAAGGGGCTTAATTTTTTAAATTCGTACAGGGCCCTCGTATTCTCGGGACCGACACTGCTAGATCACTCCATCGTTGACCATGATAATGTTATAAGTTATAAAGTATAGTAAAAGTTAATCTTAACTAGTGGATGCATTTTGAATTAATGTCATAAACTTAGTCCAAAATAATCAACGAATTTTAGAAAACTCTAATATAATAAACGTATTTCGTTTTTACCGGTTAAAGTTAGAAATATGCAACTTGTTACCTAGTCATCTTCTTTGGAGGATTTTCCGGTGAATGAGTTTTCTAGCAAAAATTTTCCGACGAACACCATTTTTTCCGAGGACTTTTTTTTCATGCGTTAGGTGTCTTATATGTCAATAGTATATCAACCATATTCATTCAATAAACAAAGATTTTAGTTCTTTCGAATTCCATATACAAATCGACATTTGTTCTCCAATATCTACAAAATCCGCATTTAAGTTCGGTGAGGATTGGAATCCAAGTGAAGAAAGAACAGATAAAATCACTACAGTATCCAATTTAAATAATTAAACTAATAATTTTAATCAATAAAACACATAAGTCATATCATAAACCTGGAACAAAAGATAAAAATGATTCCAAAATATTCTCTCTATATATATCTATATTAACAAATTACACGAAACCGAAGCGAATTAACAAACAAAACTCGGTCAAATCACTTACTTAATAGATGATAACGATCGTCTCCTTTTCAATCGTGCAAGGATAGGACAGTCCGCCTTTAATACCAGCTTCGATTACAAATCTTTTTACTGCAGTGGTTGATTATAGTGATACAAATTGAATAATACGTTAACCCTTCATTTTTTAAGGTTTTAACAAACAAGCATCAACACTTTGAGCAAAACCAGTGACAACTTCTTGAATGAATACTGCATCGAAACGCATTCGATTTCTAAACCAAATCTTCCCCAATCCCAAACCTCCCCAAAACCCTAATTACTCCTCCTCCTCCTACAGAAAAAGAGTCACCAAAAGAAACACAATCACATCAAATCAAACCCTAAAAGCACAATTAACCCCCCAAATCCACCAATCAATCAATCAACTCCCCCCCAGATTCACCCCATCAGATTTAACAAATTCAATCACTCACCAATCCAATCCATTAATCTGTCTCCACCTTTTCAACCACGCTTCCAAAACCCCAAGGTTCACCCACACTCCCTCCACTTTTCACATCACTTTTAAAAAACTCGGTTCGGCGAAAATGTACCCCGAATTCGACACTCTCGTAAGCCAGCTTCCCTCCGCCTCATTCGGTTCCGAAACTTTATTTAATACAATTATTTATTTCTACACACAAGCTAGAATGTTAAGTAAAGCCATTAGTATATATAAACATATGAGAAATGTTAATGTTAAGCCGTCTATTAGGACGTATAATTTGTTATTTGCCGCGTTTTTGAGTAGTAGGAGTAATACTTATATTAACCGTGTTTATATGGATACGATTACTATGTTGTTTAAACAGATGGTCAATGATGGAATAGAACCCGATATTTTTAGTTTGAATAGTGTGATTAAAGGCTATGTGATATCGTTACATGTCAATGATGCGTTGAGAGTGTATCATCAGATGGGGGTGGTGTATGAGTGTAGGCCCAATTCGTTTACGTTTGATTATTTGATTCATGGATTGTGTGCACAAGGGAGGACGTGTAATGCTGGGAACATTTGTGGTGAGATGAAGGGGAAAGGGTTTGTTCCGAGTGGGAAGTCGTATAATTCGCTTGTGTGTGCGTTTGCGATGGAGGGGGACGTGGATGGTGCCGTGAGGTGGTTTTGGGAGATGGTGGAGAATGAGAGGGTGGGGGATTATGTTACGGTTTGGACTTTGGTTGATGAGTTTTGTAAGCGCAAGAAGTTTGGAGAGGGTTTGAGTTTGGTTGATGAGTTGTTGGAGAAAAGATTGGTGGATCGACGGACTTATAAGAAGATTCAGTATGAACTTCGAGTTAAGTATGGAAATATTAAGGACCATAATGGGCGACCAAGGTATGTTTTATCAAGCATTTGACTATCACGATTCACGAATAACTTTTACGTATCGTTGTATCTAAACATGGTTATTAGATTTTGTTTTATCAGAAGAATGTAGATGATTTTAACTATGTTTTTTGTTGATGCAGTTGAGTTGCTTTGAATTGGATGAATCACAACGCTGACCCCATGAAAAGCCAGCCCAATTTTTGATGTATTAATGTCATTAGTTTGTACTATAGCCCGTAAATGTGCGGCTGTAACTTGAACGTCTGTTTCGTAGGACTGTTAAACAACAACCCTTTTATTTAGCATTTCAAATGGCCAACCTCCCATCTTCTGAGGGCGAGTCCGTAGTTTGTTTGGAAATGCAGACTCGATAAACAGTTTCTGGAGACGGTGATTAGACCAAGTGTTGATGCCTGGAGCTAAATTAGTAAATTGGCTCAAGTTGAAGATAGACAATCTGCAACTGTTCTGTTTGGCCGAGTCAGAATAGAATCAACTGGTTGTTAAATTTGCTGCCGATCTTTCAATTTTAAGACCTTGACATTATAGATTTTTGATGTAGTTTTTATTGATGGTTTTGTATATAATTTTGGCTCTATTTTTGGTAGTAGCACTGGGAAATTTAGTTGCATGACACGCTCATGTAAGCTTAGACTCTCCATGTTGAAAATTTGCCGTTATGGTTTGGGTTATCATATTTTGTTACCAAGGCAAGTTTGTAATTGGTCTGTAAATACTTTTTAAGTTATCTAACTGTTTCATGCCTTTCCAGATATAAAGAAACCTCGGTGAAAACTTACAATGTTATATCTGTCATTATATAATTGCTATCAATTTTATCTCATCATTCAATTACAATTAACTTTATCTTACGCCAATTAATACATGATCCCGCAACTACAAATGTGAACAAAAATATGAATGTCAATTTGGTTTATAGAAAATATCCGACTCATCACAAAACTCTGATTGCAAAGTCTACATTAACGGTAAGAATACAAAAAGCAGGAATGAGAATAAAGAAAAAAGCATAAACTTCGTAGTTCTAGAAAAGCTAGTCTCTAAAAAGTTCCTATCATGTCTATTAAAGTATAGCATTAGCTAGTCGATCGCCAATACGGTTGTACAACTATCCAGTAATGTCACCCACATAGTGTGTCTGCTAGGATAATGTTCAAAACGATATCCTGTTATATAATACTTTAAAGAAGTATCAGAAAGATAGATCATAAATCTTTATCATCCTCTTGCAGTGCATTCTCTGCTGCCTTTTCTGTTTCTTGTAAAACAAATGTTTTCATCGACTCAACATCCTTTGTACCTGAAAATTAGCCAACAGATATTTAATATCTGAAAGAATTTTCGGGACCAGGAGAATATAAGTAGGTTATCTGGAAACCAGGAGATATGCTCTTTTTATCTATCTGGGAAAACTGAAGTTATCTTGAGCGGTCAAATTAGAGTTTACAAATGGACATCAACATGAGGATCACATGGTCAACTAACTAAATTACACAATCGTGTAGTTGCATAATTAGACCAAAGACAAGGTTCACAAAAAAAATTAGGTAACAGTGTAGTTGCATATTTGGGAATGGGATAATAGTATTCTACTATTCTAATTAGCTAAAGTACTTTGATGTTTTGAAATCACTTATAGGGCATCAAACCTATAATCTTATGAAGGAAATTAACACTAGCACCACAAAATAGATTTGAACAGGTAAATAGGTAATAGAGAATGCAAAAATAAACACCGACTTATGAGATTTCAAATATCTCCTTAAGTGGCATCTTTGTTCTCATATACATTAAGGACCAAAGGAGGAATGCAATACTGAAAACTAAGGACGGTGCTGGAATCTGAATGTCACATTCATCAGATGATATTTATAATTTGCTTCCAAAAATTCATTTAAATACAGTTCTAGTTCAATGCCATTCCTAAATATATACACACTTATTTATAAATATATATGAACATGATAACATAATCAACTATGCTAAAACGTTGTTATTTTGTTAAACGAAAGCTTCTGTAACATACATTTTTCTATTTTCTTTCTTTAACACAATGACTCGCATGGTAGTGGTATGCACCACAACCATCATTTGAACAAATTGGTTTTCAGAAAAATATACTCTTGCATAAAAAAACTTTCTGCTTTGAACTAAACTAAACATAATGTTACTATACTTTTTTCCTTGGTCTCATGCACATTTGATCCAACTAGAATACAGGCCCCACAAACCACCAACTAAAGGCCTTGAGAAAAGTATCTAGATTTCAATGGCAGAACTTCGCAACATAACACATAATAGTGTCAAGTAGGTGGAGGAAATTTAAAGAGTTACTTTTGTTTCCGTTCTGGGGATGTGGATGAAATGTGATATGAGGGGTCATCAGTGAAGAATTGGATGCTTGTTAGCTAGTTCTGAAAGCAAAATTACTTGCGCTGTGTTCTTGAGTTTTCTTTTTAAAAAGAAAGTTAATGGAAGTCGTTTTAGGGAAGGATGGGGAGGGAATGAGGGATCTCTCGCAATCATCCCAAAAATGAGATGATGGTTTCTGTCTAAAAAGCCTTAAATTTTCCCTCATTTAGTCATTTTCTCCCCCTACCCTCCTAATAAAATCTTGAGAACATACTTCTATTTGATTCCCCTTCTCTCCCGCACTTTTAAAAAAACCCTGAGAACACAGTGAAACACTACAGACTGTTCAAGAGTTACGCAATTGGCAAGGGTGTAAGGCACTTTGCTTAGTATTTTTTGGGATGAATGGAGTAGCAATTTGTAACTGTTTAAGAGCCACCACTATCTGATTAAGATTTACACTGTTGGTAAGGCTTTTACCAGTCAAATTGGTAAGAGAAAGAGAAAGTCAAACATCCTTAATTAATCTACATCTTATCCCGTCAGCATTTGCAGTTAGGAGGTTCAACAGTCAATACAATGTTGTACACTAATCCGTTACATATTCAAATTTCATGTCAATGAAGCAATGTTGATTTGAATAAGAAAAGCAGTAACAAGGTACATATCATAGCCATATCTCACTTATGTATAGCACTAGCTGTAAGGAAGCAGATCGGCTAACTTATGATGTAGCTGAGGGGTTAGTTAGTGGTTCTAAGTTCTAACTTGGTCATCATTGCAGAAGCCTAGAAGCCTATAGTAGACTAATTGGTAGTTCAAACTAAAGGAGATCTTTACAGATAGATGACTATAACTGGAAAGATTGGTCTACATATTTTCCATGTTACTGGTCATTATATGGTTGTGACAATCGTCATTAACTACTTTTGCTTAAATAACAGAACCCATAAGTACCATAACTTGCACGGTTTCAGAAACTTCAACAACACAACACCTATAATTAAATATCATGTCTAAAAATGTATCAAATCTTTTTTTGGGGTCTAATCTGATACCTAGTCTGTTATCTAACTCACTTCTATGAAAAACAGCAAACGAGAAGCTAATTCAGTCGACCAATAAGTTGATAAATATATTTACAGAGTCAAATTCAGTAAAGATAAGTAATACAACTACTAAATACTGGCATTGGTTGTTTTAAGTTCCATGTCACCAGTCATAATATTAATACATCAACTGACAACTGTTTACACATACATTGATACATAAAAACGTAACAAACTCATAAGTTCCATGTCTGATACTGGAACCTTATTGGTTATTCAAAAAGGTTGTAGAAACTTCAGTGACGCATAACCGATATGTAATTGCATGTTTAAAAATGTAAAAGAGCTTTTACGTATGGGCAACTTACTTAACTATAGTTATCTTACTCGTTTTATATTAGCGAGAACAATAAACAAAAAAGCAAAGACTTGTAAAAAAGGTGAAAGTTAAAACCATACCTCGATATCTAGCAACTTCTTCACCGTTATAAAAAAGCTTGAAAGTAGGATACGATCCAATCTTAACTTTGGAACAAAGCGGTTTATTAGTCCCACAATCCACTTCACCAACCTCAACCGCATCCTCTCCTTCCATTGTCTTTCCAACATCCTCCCACAACGAGCCTAATTTCTTACTATAACATCAACACATCTCAAAGTTATCACCAACACGATTCACATAACACATATAAATAAACGTAAATAATAATAACTCACCAATGCTTACACCAAGGAACACAGAATTTCACAAACCAAGCCGTATCTTTCTCTTTCACCTATATAATAAACCGAATAATATTACGACAATCGGACTATTTCAGTAGCTTAAGATATATATATTGAGGGATTGAATACCTTATCGGTGAAAGTAGATTCAGTTAGGGCTATGACTTCAGCTTGTACATCGTTTATCAAAAGTGATAGTAAAATTGATGAAATTAGGATTGTAGCGATTATAAGCGATCGACTGGTATCGCCTTTCATTGCAGCAGATCGGAGGGATTTTTCGAGTTAAGAGTTGGCCAAATCGTTTTCCGATCTTAAACTGCCCTATTTACGTCACCTAAAGTAATTCTTAATTTTTTTTTTTTATGTAAATTTTTGATAATCTTATTTCCCAAATTTTATAAGCCAAATTTTGACGAACTTAAATAAACCATAAGCCTATAAATGAAAAATTGGTCTTATCAAAATTTATATAAACTCATAAATTTTTAATTTTTTTTTTGTATGTAAATTTTGATAAACTTATAAGCCCAAATTTTGTTTAGCTTATTAACTTAAATAAACTATAAGCTTAACTTTATAAACTCATAAATCAGAAAAATTGGTCTTATCAAAATTTATTTAAAAGAGATAATTGGAAAGTGTCTCTTAGCCCATGGTATATATTTGTATATACACCAATATATATATATATATATATATATATATATATATATATATATATATATATATGTGAGGGTTTGATGGAAAAAGTTTTTAAAATAAAAAGGATAGGAATGATTGTGGAAGTGACATTTTGTAATTTTGAATTTTTTTTTAATAAAAAACAATATTTTTAATAAAAAAATAATTTTTTAAAAAAATCGAAATTTTATTTTTTCGTGGGAAAAAAATATTTGGCTCGAAAAAGGGATGCACGAAAAAAATTTCAAAACTAATGCACAAAAATTCATTTTTTAAAAAACTGATGTACGAAAAATATTTCTTAAACGAATTAATGCACAAAAATCACTTTATTTGTAAAATGATGCACCAAAATTGTAATTTTTTTATAAAATGATTCACCAAAAATCATTTTTTTAGTTGGTGCATCAATTTTTCGTGTACATAAGTTAAAAACTTATGCACGAAAATGATAACATCATCGGACAAAATTTCAAAACCTTTTGTTTTTCCCCAAAATTCTTTTTTTTTCGTTTCAGTTTTTGAATTTATTTTATTTTTTATTAGAGAAAAAAATATTTTTTTTTTTTAAATGCCAACTAAGAATGTCATATATATATATATAGGGTGAGGATCGGGTAAAAACTGCTCAAACTATACGAACGCTAAGAACCATTTCTGGCCGTCGGATTAAAATTTTTATATCAAACCTCGCGGTGCTGATCAGTAGTAAGTGGTTTGGTTTCTGCTGATCAGTAGCAACAAGTTTCTGCTGCTGATTCTGTTTCTTTTGTTGCTACTGATCAGCAGATACCAATTTGAGGTTTGGTTAGATGCATTTTCTAAAATGGTAAGTGGTTTCTGGTGCTGATTCTGCTTCTTTTGTTACCAAGAAAATGCACCTACCATTTTAGAAAAATGCATCTGACCAAACCTCAAATTGGTTTCTGTTTATCAGTAGCAACAAGTCGACGATTTCAATTTTAAGATAAAGAACAGTAAGATGGTTTTGAATTGGTTAGATCGAATTTTAAGATAAAGATGAATTGGGTTTTGAATTTTAGGAAAATTTAATTGATAATTTAAGAAAAGGAAAGTTAGGGTTTATAAGGTTCAAAATCGGGGGAGATGGTCGCCGGAATAGGAAGGATTTGAAGAAGATGATATGCACGGCTGAGAATCGTTCTTACCGTTCCTATACTTCAAGCCGTTCTTACTCGATCCCATTACTATATATATATATATATATATATATATATATATATAGATGATGGTTCATATAAAAAGTGTTAAATTTTTAAAAATTGTGAGAAGCATTGTGAGAATAACATGTGGCAAGCTTGAATTTTTTTTTTTTAATAAAAAAATAATATTTTTAATAAAAAAAAATATTTTAAAAAAAAATCGAATTTTTTTTCGAGAATTTTTTTTTTCTTTTTGCTCGAAAAAAGTTATGTACGAAAAAAAATATGATACACATTTATGATGCACATTTATGATGCACATCTATGATGAACATTTTATGTGTGTATCATAGTTGAATATCATAGTTTTTTTGTGTGCATCATTTATATGAATCATATTTTTTGTGCATCATTAATGTGTATCATATTTTGTGTGTGCATCATATGACGTGGCAGATGACGTTATCAAAAAGAATTTCAATTTTTATTTTTTTTTACTATTTTTTTTTTTTCAATTTTTATTTTTTTTTAAATATCTTTTTATTAAATTTTTTTTTTTTTTCCAAGCTTGCCACATGTCACTCCCACAATGCTTCTCACACTTTTTACAAATTTAACACTTTTTATTTGATCCTACTCCTATATATATATATATATATATATATATATATATATATATATATATATATATATATATATATATATATATGTTTATTGAAAGGTGCCTCTTTGTGCCTGTAAATTACTATGAGAGAGCCTCGAACAGACCTCCCACAGATAGGCAAAATACTATAACCACTTGGACAAACCTTTTATATATATATATATATATATATATATATATATATATATATATATATATATATATATATATATATATATATATATATATATATATATATATATAGGGTGAGGTTCAAATGGGATCCTCAATTATCTAGAGATATAGGGATCCACTTTTTAGCCATACAAATTCATTTAGGGGTCAAAACCACAAAGGCTTCCTAGCCATACATTTTTCCCTTTATATATATTTTTTTTTTTTCATTTTTTTTTCGTTTTTTAATTCGGTTTTTTTTTTTTTCGCTATGTTTTACTTAATTTTTTTTTTTTTTTCAAAATCACATGTGATTTTTTTGTAAAAAATTGAAATCACATGTGATTTTCAAAAACCAAAATTTATAAATTTTAAAATCACACGTGAATTTTTTTTTTTTTGTCGAAAATCAAATGTGATTTTCCAAAACCAAAATTTATAAATTTTAAAGTCACACTTGAAAAATTTGTTTCTTGAAAATCACATGTGATTTTATAACAAAATAGTGTGTAAGTTAAAAATCACATGTGATTTTGGTAAAAAATAATCAATAATTTTTTTAAATCAAACGTGATTTTACCCATAAAATATTTGTAGATTGAAAATCACATGTGATTTTTAAAAAGTAAGGTTGAAAATTAAATATGATTTTTGGAAAAAAAAAAAAAAAAAAAAAAAAAAAAAAAAAAAGGTAAAAGAAAAAAGTAAATTTTTTTTTTTAGAAAAATAGTAAAAACATTTTTTAGAAAAAAAGTAAAAAAAAAAAAAAAAAAGATATAAGAAAAAATGGGTGGTTAGGAAGGGATCCCTAGATCTCTAGATAATTAGAGATCCCTTTTGAACCCCAATCATATATATATATATATATATATATATATATATATATATATATATATATATATGGTTATCATCAACACTCAAGATTATTACATTTACTAATTTGTAAGATTGCATAAAAAGTTAAAAACCATTTCTTTGTTGTAATATTTGAATTGAATTGGTATAATTTTGCATAGGTGGATTGGCTGTGATTTAATTATGGAGGTTTTTTGAGGTTATGAATCGGTTTTATTTTTAACTCTTTGTTTGGCCTAAAGATCTACTAATCATGATTCGTGGAGTGTTGCGGGTCATTGTAGATCACGAATAAAACAGTTTAGTCGGATGAAACTTTTTAAAGTACTTGAAGGTTATGAAACTTAAATGGAACAAAAACTTGGGTTGCATTCATTTGTAAAAGTACGCTAAGATTATGTCATTATTTTTGAAAAGAAAGCGTTACAAAAATTTACCTATTACCCGAATACCCAATAAAAACTCGCAAATCTATTCAGTCTCATGAAAATACCAAAAAAATTGCTTTTTTATGACCCTACCTAATTAAGCTGTGTTTCAACTAGTCGTAAATATGTTCGTAAGTAGGTGTAACAAATTCATAGTGAGTAGATTTTACTTGTATTTTATACTCAAAGAGTCAAATATCAGAATTTATTCAACCTAACCTGATTGTAACAAATGATCAATTCTCTACTTGGAGGCCTGAGCGGAGGTATAAAGTTATAAACAATTTCCACAAGAAACAAAGACAACAACGTAACCTACAACAATATGCAAAAGAACAGCAAATATGAAGCTTTAAATTTCAACATTACTCCGGCTGGGAGCAAATATGCCCTTATGGTTGTACAAATAGACAGGGCAAAGTTTACGAGTAATTCCTAAAGTCGATGCTTCGTCATCATCCAAATACCAAAGGTTTAGAAAAGAAAACACAAACCCACCAATTTTTCTAACCCCAAAAACATACTTTGTACAGCACACCGGTCGAAAAAAAGGAAAACGTGAAGATAAAAGCGAAGAGGAACCTGAAAGGTACATTTACCTTTTATCCCTCTTCCTTTAAAAGCCAAGAATGATTTGCCGGCCAGCTTTACCACTATTTCATGGCAACAGCCCGGTGTGCAGCCTGGTTTGAATTTATCCATTGCTGACCTAAAGAACCCCCTCCATCACCACCTCTATCCAAATGATACCCTCCTCCTGATGACGACGATGCCTGATAATTTATCAATCCACCCCTTCTTGTTTCCCCAGATTCTGAGCGTTTCTTATCTTCTTTTCCACTACGCTTTGGTGAATCAGCTTCAGTCTTCTTTGCAAAACGACCACCTGTACCCCTCACCCTTCTCATTGCATGCTGATGTCGTGATTCATGAAGATAAGGCTGTAAATTTCCCAAACAAGTTATTTCTACACCAATCTACACAACCAAATTATTTCAAGGAACTAAAAATTAAAAACATAACAGACCTTTCTGTCTTTAATCAGTTTCTTTTCAAGTTCGGCTTTTGCACGACATTGTCTTCTGCGCAATATTGCATGGTATTGTTTGGCATTCACATAAACAGGCTCCTGTGCCATTTCAAGGGGTAAAGGCATCCTCGTTTGGTTCATATCAAGGAATTGAGGATGAACCTACATACACACAAACATAACTTGTTCAAACCACATGCACAAAGAAAGACAAATCTTTCTTTGACAAAATAAAAAACTCTAAAATATCGAGCGTTAGTTGCAGAAAACTGGGGGTGCTTTCTAGATGAAAATTCATGGAAAGCTCGGGAAAAAAATGTGTCCAATCAGGTTTCAAAGAAAATTATAAATGAAAACAAAAGACACTTCTATTTTATAATTACAATTCTGAAAAGTTAGTTTCATTAAATCCTTCCGTTTTCTATATACAATTTTCAAAACTTCTCTCTAAAAAGTAGAAAAAGGAACAACATCTGAACATGTTTTCAAATTTTCAACCTTTTTTAGAGATTACAACTCCATTTTTCTATTAACTGGAGAAAGTTTTCTATAACTAAACACATTGCCAAGAATGAAATCTTTATAAATCAAAGAAATTCGAGATCATATATCTTACCAAAGGCTGACCATAAGCTGCCATCATTCCACCATAATATGGATCACAATACGGATTTGGAGCACACGCCTGAAAAAGATCAACACAAAAACAGAAACTTTAAAGATAGATAAGGATGACCCGAGACAGGTAGTCATAAATCTGAACAAAATTACAGAAACATGGGGAGGAGAAAGCTTACAATCGAGTGGCCAACAAGTTCTAATTGTGGAACCTGCCCAGGGGTTTCTCCGTTACCTGGAACCACATTTGGTGCTCCCTGCTGATAATTTTTCTGCTTTTGCCCATAGCTACCTGACCTCAAGAGGTGGAGTTCATCATTAGTATTACAATAAAGTCGTAAGACCCAAGTTAAAGTTACTCAGTATCCTGATAAAGGACTTGGTGTAGCAGTTAGAGCAATATATGTGGTTGCCGTGTAACAGTCACCATCATGTCTTATTCAAATCATACTAAAATATAGTTTGACGAAAGGGGAAAAAAAGAGTTCATATGAAAGTTACGATAAAGTTTCCACCACGGGTAATACTAAGTCCATCCATACAAATCTAAGGTATCATAAACATTACTTGACAGGCCCTTTCCGTTTTAAGTTTATTTTCAACAATGATCATTAGCTTATTGCAGTGATTGTTAATTTCAAAGTGATACTCTCAATTTATTTTTACAAAAAAGAAGCCAATATGAAAATTTGGTGCGCAGTGGTAGCTGACTGAAGTTTGTTTAACTCAGAAATCAGTAAACGATGATAAAATACTACAACAAGTTGGAAGCAATGTGAAAACAATAGAAATCTAGACTTTTTGGGCAATGTAAAGGGTTAAAGAATAAACGTAAAGATTGTTGAAAATGAGCAAGACAATTTCAACAATTTGATTATAAGTGACGTAACAGATAAATAACGTATGCAGAAATACAAATACTTAAGATTGTATATTTAGTCCTGTAACACTCATATTCAATAAGGAAAGTCAATTTAACGAAACGAACTGCAAACACTAGCATAGTAAGTTGGGGAATGATCACCTGAAGGAAAAGAGTGAGCATTTTGGTTATCTTTACTAACATCATCCTCTTCCTCACTTACAACTTCATCAGACTCTGATTCCCTATCTAATGATTGTTCCGGTGAACACGAATCAGACGACATCGACCTTATTCAACGCTCTATCAACAAGATTTACCTACACTAGATAAATTTACTATGTTTGTCATCTAACACAAACATTCATTTAAACCACATATCTCCCAATAACAAGCTCATGCATTAAAAAAAGTAAAATTACATAAATAATCTAAAATTAATCAAATTGAATTACGATTTAGAAATAATTAATTAATAAGATCATACATAAAACAATTGAAAATAATTAAGAAATTGAACATGCATATATATGAATCAAAATATAAATAATAGGTTTAATTGAGAAAAAATTACCCTAGAAATTGGGCGATTAATCGGAGAGAATTCAGGTTCTGTAATTAAGAAAAATAAAAATAAAAATAAATAATAGTTGTAGAGAGAGAAAGTGTTGATTTGAAAAGTAATCGAACCCCACGACTTTTATATTCTGACGCGTGTAACTATTTCCCATTTTTCTCTTTTCTTTTTCCTTTTCTTTCTTTCCACTAATTTATCCGGGCTTCAAGGCATGACAGGACTCATGGCAACGGGGCGGGTTCGGGTCGGATATCACTAAACCCGTACCCGCATCCATTTATAAAACTCATACCCATATCCAACCCAATACCTATCGGATACCCATATAGTTTTACCCATCGGTTTTTCGGGTTTCCCCGCGGGTATTGGGTATACCCATTTACATTTATGCTAAACAAAATGTCGAGTTAGGGATAAAAAAAATTCTTAACGAATTATTAAAACCCAACAAAATACCTAATTCATTATCGACATTTCAAAAAATTTTAAACGATTATTTTAAAGAATATAATTTAAGTTATGTGAAATCAATTAGAGTATATAATATTAAAAAGTTATTATTAGTAATATGTATTTTTTATAAATAAAAAAAGAAAAAAAAGACTTAATATGTGTATGGGTAAGGGTATGGGTACGGATACGGATAATCTGGCGGGTATTTGACAAAACCCATATCCATACCCGAACCCGCAAAAGAAATACATTTGTGCCCATACCCGCCTCCAAACCCGCCAACCCGCCCCCGAACCCGACCTAACTGTCTCGGGTTTCGGTTTTCCCCATCGGTATCGGGTAGTTTTGCCATCCCTAAGTCAGGACATGGTGTTTTCAAGATGTGTTTTCAAGGTATTTCAGTACCTTGAAATTTTAATATATTTTATAGTTTTATGTAGCTTTTATATATATTTTTACTATTATTAAGTTATATAACATTATTAAATTATAAAAAATTAATGTTTTCCCATTTTAATATATATTTAATCTATTATATATATTTACAAATTTACAATCAAATGAGAATATAGCCATTTTTTTTAACTTTTTTTAAACTTTTCTTTATTCAAATTTGCATCACGCGTTACAAAAAAACTCGGGTTAAGGCGCGCCATGTCGCTAGTGTCTAGCCACGTTTTTTTGTCGTCACGCCTAATAAAGACGGCTTGCATGTTTTCGTAACCTTATAGTCACGCCTCGGCGCCATGACGCGTTATTTAGAACCTTGCTCTCGTTTATTACCCCTCTTGTTGTTGCGCTTAATTTAGATGTAAGTCTTTAAAAATTACGTTAAAGCTTTATGTAGACGGAGGAGCGGGGAGAGAGGATGCTCTATATCGACAAAATTGTTTGTAATAAATCTTTTTGGAATAATATTAAAAACATTACGAGTCATATGTAAGATTCGTTCGATGTGGATTCATGATTGACCGTAGCAGGGTGGGTTAGAATTCGGATGTCCCGTAAAAATATAAAAACGGACACCTACGGAGAAAAAAACTGCAGTCAATAAGAATTGAACTTGAGACCTCTTTACAACAAAAGAAACATCCAAACACATATAATCAGCCAAACTAGCTTCATTTTATGTCAAGAACACTAACTATTTGACAGGTCATGAATTTTCTCATCTCTCACTATACTCAGCGAATCGAAATGAAATAGGTCATGATGCGGAATCTCATGACCTGAGTTGGAATCCAAACGAGAAATATGAAATCGAATTTGTAATTGAAATTGAAAGAACTGATAAACAACAAAATGCGTAACTGTTTAAGATTTCATTGATAGTGTGAACTGGTTTTGGACCAAGCTTGTTACAACCGACATTCAAGCTCGACGGAACCTCTTTGAGAGAGTTTCGGGTTCAAAGACAACAAACTGATAACAACCTATCACATTATTTATAGACAAAATCTAAACACTACGAACTAAATTATTACAACATATCATCATCTTAATTTCAACTCGGGGAGTTCACTTCAGTTCTGAATTAAAGTCTTCATCCTCCGAATTGATATCTTTAATGTTGACTTCTGTTGACTTAAGTTAAACTTCAGTTTATTTTCAATTCGGAGGAACTTTATTTAGTTCAGAGTATCTGAACTAACTTGTTCTTCGAACTGAAAATTTCACTTCATATTATTCTTGATGATTTTAGTTCGGACCCTCAACGAACTAAAATCATCTTTATTCCAAAACACACGACTCCATAGCTTCGTCCATTAACTTTGTTAGCCCAACACTATTTAATATTTGTAAAAACATACTAATTATTTTTCAAAATTTGGATCTTGTGCACACACCCCTCTTATGAGTCGGGCTTGGACTATAGATTTAGAAAAATAAAGAAGCCGGTGATTCCATACAAAATTAACTAAATTAAAAACTTTTTTTGGTATCAAATAAATACTATAGAAAATTATAACAAAACTGATAACGTTTTGTTGTCATGTATTATTGCGAGGTTAGGCGTGATTTTGGATTATAAGATTTATTGAGTTTTATATAAGATAATTTATGGTTTAAAATCATATTGTTTAAACTCACAATTTCTTTTTAACAAAGTGATTAAAAGGTTAAAGTATAATTTGAATTTAGTTTTGAAAAATTATAATTAATCATGTTTACATAAAACATCAAATCTTTAGTTGGTGACTAATGACTTGGTAACATTCAAAGTGACCATGCTATACATTGAAAATGAATGTATAGTGGGCTGCTAAATTAAGCAACCTTTTAGTGTGATTTTTGAAAAAATAAAATAAAATCAATGTATCACTTATGATGACGTATCAATAATCAATGAGGTACATGTAGGTAACAATGTTTACTTGACGATTTAAATTTGAAGATTTTTGATGAAATGGTTAAAACGAGTATTTTGAGGTCCGTGCTTCACTGTATCGACACCTTGTTTGTAATTGATCAACATCATTGTGTGTATGTATTTAGATGTTGCGTCTTTTTATTTCCCTGAGAGCACAAAACATATTGGCAACATGCATTGAATGATTGTGAATATAACAATTAGATGATGTATTATTTTTAATTATCATTGTATAATGGACACATATAAACTTGGGGAGGATCAATTTATTAATTATCCCTAATCCCATTGTTAAATTGATTAAGATGTATTGGTACATTTTATTTGGTACTCTTCAAATGCCATGATCCTTTCTTTTAATATTACAATTAGCTTTATTTATATTCAAACATATCAAATTTTCTTCATATGGAAATATTTCTCATGACACTTAAAGATTTTGTCCATTGATCGGAAATCTTCAAATCGTCAAAGGTCTTGAAAATTTAGAGGATCAGCGGGTTCATTTTTCCTTCTTTTTCTTTTACAAGAATATTTTTTATGTATGGATCGGGATCAATTTATTAATGATCCCTTATCCCATTGCTAAATTGATTAATGAAGTATTAGTACATTTTATTTGGTACTTAACCATTTGTTTATTCATAAAGTTCCATATCACATGCATGAAAAGATGTCAAAATCCCAAAACTTTAGCCAAATACTTCATAATGAGATTCCCTCATTGTTTAAACTTTAACCCATCAAACATCTATTTGTATTCTATATCTAATAACCCACATAGGGATACATTTAGGGTTGAGGTTGTTTTAATTATATCTTCATATTTCTATAAATTATTTAATTTAATTTTAGTTTGAGTATTAATGAAAAAAGGTTATGATTTTTAAGGAAGTTTGTTCTAGCATTTTGGTTTACTTGCTTATTTGTTTCGATTATTTTTCATAAATCCCTTTTTCGGCTTATATTATGCCTTATTAGCTTATTATGACTTACAACCATGTTATAGGAAAAAGCGTATATGTCCTGAAAATAAGCTAAAACAAACACCCTATATATCGTACAAAAGAAATAATAACAAGATAGGTCGCCATACATATAAAATCTTCAAATTAAAAAGTCCAAATATAACATCAAAGTTAAGAAACAAATCAGTATATATAGATCATCCCTAAACATATACAAAATCTTGAATGCTTGATATATGTATTTTGTATAATTAAAATAAAAACCACACACATAGTACACCATATCACACACTACTCCACAACATTATAAAAATTTAACATAAAAAAGATCCCATATCTTGATGATAAATGATCATTCATTATGTGCATGAACGCCATAAATCGTGTTCATGTGAGAAGCAAAGAAGAGTTCTATTTCGGGAGGATTAAAGAAAACCATGGGAGTTGTCCTAGTTGAAACAAGCTTTTGCTTCTTTGGAGCTTTGGGACATGTTAAATTCTGCGGTATCTTGTTCTTGCGTGCTTTAGGAGTCATACATTCATCGTCCATCTTCTTCTTCTTCTTCTTCTTCTTCTTCTTCTTAACCGAATGATCACTATTCTTTTTGAGAATTAACGTTGCCGGTTTTCTTGCATTTCTATGAGATGGAGCCATAATATGAAAAGTAAGTAAAACTACCCTTTGGTTGAAATATATGAAGTAACAAATGGTTAAAGTGAAATAATAACTCAAGTAATATTGTCTAAATTTGGTGAAAGAAAGATAACTATTTGTAGAAAAAGAACAAAGAAAATCATTTGACTTAAAATAAAGCAAAGCCCACTAAAAGTGTTGCTGGTGAGTGTTAGTTGAAAGTTGAAACCCTAAAAAAGCCAAGAAGAAGAAGAAATTTTTATAGGCAGACAAGTAGATCGATTTCGTTATTCGGAACATTAAAATGATTTGATGCTGGATGTCATGCTTGTACTAGACTAATGTTTTACATCATGATCATACTTGATGTTGTATGTTATGATTGTACTAGAATATTTAACATTATGTTTGTACCTATAGTATTTGATGTTTCAAGGTTTGGTACTTTACATTTACATTTAGTGATACTATGTTATATAGTTTAAGTTTATTTTCTTGATGAGCTCGTCTTTTTGACTATATACTCACCACGTAATTCTTTCACAGCTTTATAAATACTCATAATTCTAGTTAGAATTTGGGTGTGATTCTATGGAGGGTAGATGAAGAAGGATTCTAGAACAATTTCATGCACACGGGGACGGTTTAAATATTTCCAATTTCAATAAGGATGCTAACCATGTTTTGATTCTCGGAATGAATATCTTAGAGACGCAGTCACGCAGCATAATCCAATCACTGAAATGATGAAAAATGGATGTCAATCGAAATGATATTCAATAACAAACTGATTATGAGCATTAATACAATAGGTGTAAGTACACACTAATATACTTATTTTCAGTATGTTACCACAAGATTGAAATGGGCTATAGAACTTCATGTTTCCACATACGTGCATTTTAGTCGTGTTTCACAGATGATGTAATGCTTAATACGAAAAAATTATTGGTATGCTTAAGACAAGTTATCAGTATAAAGGAATGGGAACCGGCTTTTAACAATTTCTTTGAAAAGAGTTGCAAATTACAAAGAGTTACAGAGACAAAGGGACAAGTTGCTAGATGCTTAGGCTTTCATATACACAACATATTATTTCAAACAAAACTGGCGACTGTAAATAATTCATTTTGATTATTATACGTTACAACAATAGTCAACTGCCAATCAAGCTTAATGCTGGCATGCCATTACAGATATAATTTCATATCAGCAGTCGTATTAACTCAAAGATGAACATTTAGAACATCATGTAGAGAAATCCCCAAAAGTCATAGTTTGCCCAAGCGCCGTTCTTACACGAAGCTGCAAGCAGAAGATAATAATAACTCAGTGATCATTTATAATCTTTTTGTTGACTAAAATAAAACTGTTTCTATGAAAAGAGTCGAGAAAAAGACCTTAACATCCAAACATGGATCATTGACCATGTTCTTTAGTTGAGAAACGATTCCAGAATTTCTTAATTTTACAACTCGTGCTAATGCACCAACCCCAGTTGGTATGGTAAGATTTACTATTGTCCAAACTGCAGCTGTTCGTAATTGGGCAACATCACTTTGCAACAAAGTCACCATGATTGATTGGGCGTTATTACCGTTACTTGGTTGTGGGAGTATTTGGTGCATCACTGCTTCCTTGTGGAAATCTTTTCCAGATGACACATTGCAGAAAACATACATTCCCTGAAGTAAAAAATTTGTGAATCAAGCGGAGTTCATAAAATTTGGACTAAATTACATTAATCGTCCTTGTACTTTCTTTTTTATATTATAGGGACTATAAAGAGAATGTATTACAAACTTTAGAGACTAAAATGTGTGTTTGAAAAGAGTAAATGGTCAAATGCAGCATGAAGTAAACATGCAATGGATTAAGTTTAACCATCCGTGAAATTCGGCAAAGTTAAGGATGAAAAGAAAATTTCTCGTACAAACCAAATGAAAGATTAGAAATAAAGTGTGTCTAAACAAAATCTTTTTAGTTTTATAATGGCCAAAGTAAATTTTACCAATAAGGCAAAACCAATATTTGTTTACCACGGTATTTCTTCTAAAATAGCTCTTTCGAATGCAGTTTTGACGATAATAATAGATTAGAGTAATAGACTTCAAACCTGAACCAGAACTTCAGGATTTGAAGCACTCCATAACTGTCTTCCAACGGCATTTAGTAAAAGACCATCTTCGGCGAAGAGATAATCGATAGAGTCCACAGGTCCATTAACAAGGTTGCAAATAAGGGCCAACGCTTGCTCTTGTACAGAAGCACTAGGATCTGTTGTCAGAGGTAATATAGTCAATGCATAGTTCATGCAATTTGCAGTAGTCAAGTCTTGACTTATAGTAAAAACCAGTGGCAATTTTGACCCATTTACTTATAGATGAGTCCATTCGGGTTACCTTTTATTTCTAAACGATCTAACAGGTAAAAGTTAAGCTATAGTGACACATCAATTATGAATCACGAATTATGAAATTTTGGACAAAAAAGATTCAGGCTGACCCTTAATGACCCGCAACCCGCCCCACCCATATTTTCGCAGCTGTAATAGTGAAGATTGGTACCAGAAACGAGAGTAGTTAATGTCAATGATCTGAGCTCCATAAAGATTTCTTCTTTACACCTGCTGTCGACAAGAAACATCAAGTTTCTCAAAGCCCATACAGCATTTAGCCTAACAGTTAAGTCCATAGATTTTGATAGCTCAATAAGCTGTTTCACACCTCCACTTTGTACAAAAAGGGATTTGTGCATTGTAAAATCAACCACCAAGTTACTGACAGTGCACAGTGCAGCAACCTGCAAGTTAATGCCATTGAAATCCAGTCAACCATATAATCAAAGCCTATTAATTTCAATGCATTTCTTCACAAGGTTACGAGTTTTAAGTTTCATATCTTTATTTGGAGACATGATGTACCTGAACAGAAGTAGAAGTATCATATAGAAGCTGAATCAGCGGAATAATAACTGCTTCTGTCATAAAATGACCTGCACTCAGATGCTGAAAAAAAAGTTTTAGCAAAGATAAACAAATATATCTTTAAAAGAATATCACATGTTTTTCAAATTACAAACCTTAACCGAGCGGGAGATATTTTTCAAACATATGCAAGCAGCAACACGTACATCAATAGTAGTATGATTCAGAGCATCAGTTACAACATTTAAAGCCTGAGAATACAAGTGTAACTTTAAAGGCCGTTGCCTGTAAATGAACGCAAATTTATATTTAATAGTAGAGTTCAAAAAACAACAAACCTTGGGTGATTGTAACAGAATAGACCTGCAACATTCCAGATTCGAGCAGAGATTAGCCAATGTCATAAATATCCCTTGAAGACGTTTAGCTTGTAATAATTCCTTTTGCATGTGGTTACAAAGTTTGTCAATGGTGTTTGCCTCAAAAGCCAACTTTTGCAGAGCCTCGTCATCAGCAATGAAAGTAGATAAAGTAAACAAAGCTTCATCTCCCACTTGACCAAAATCGTCAACAAGTTCTAGTAATACCAATATCAGTTTGGTTCTGATTCCCACAGATTGAAGGTATGACGGAGCAGCATTTTTAATCAAAATTAAGCACATACATGCAAGCAATCTTGTTCTTGGATACCTATCTTTTGTTAACTCTATTAAATTATCCCATGTTCTACCGTTTTCAGGTCCCACAAACTTCGAAACTACTTCTGGGTTTTCTTTAATAATTGTAGCAAACGACTCTAAGCTAGCATCTCTCTGGCTTGTACTGCCTCCGAGGAGGTTGACAAGCTTCTTTATAACTCCAGCATTAGCCAGTATCTTCTGCTCATTATTTGTTTCACAAGAATGTGTAATGATAGTTGCACCTAGTCCAGTTACATTTTCATTATTCTTATCTAGCAAAGATATAATAAATTCCAAGTTTTTTTCTTGAAAAAAGTCGTACTTAGGAGCCACTTTCGATTGATATATCATTTTAAGGGCACGGGCACCTGCATCTACAACCTGAGAGATAAATTCAAATGTTTTAGAAGAGAATGGCAATATCAGAAGATGTAGTTACTAAACAAGTAGATAAGTGTGACATAAATTTTATAGCATGAAAATTTAAGAAGCTTACAAAAAAGAAGCTTGTTAGCAAAGACCAAACCACCATAACCTAAACCACTCTGTTGAGAGCTACATGACTCGTTCAAGGGAAGGTTCAGGGCCCGATAAAGATAATAAATTCAAAAGGGAGTGCAAACGTCTGAGTTATTTAGTTTGTACTTGACTACTTTCTATATAGAGGATGAATGGAACGAGACAAACTGGACTACATGCCAGAAGTTTTGGAAAATCATGATTCTCATCAAGAGGTTTCCAGCAATAAACATCCTGCCTTACCATACACATGTGTTCTACGAGGTTTGTAGATTTACAGAAGATTACTAGTTAATATGTACACATATTGTGAAGTGGACGAATAAATAAAATTAATTAAAGACTGGGCTTCAGCCTTTCAGGTTCAGAATTTACCAAAACTTTGCGCAACATAAATGAGTGCTAAAACTAGATTAAGTTTAACGATAGTATACCAATGAATTTTTAAGAGCAACTATTTCAGGAGTTTTCTCACGATAGTGCATAATTCAGTAAACACCAGACGTAGCAACCTTTGTGTTATGAGAAAGAAAATTGCGACCATTCTTAATGCATTGCTTAACACGCACCAAGTTGATGTTGCGTATTTTAGTTTCTAAAGGTAGGCATAAAGCATTGTGTTCAGATTTGTTAAATGCGGGCAAAAATTTTGGTATGTAACAAATACCAGATATTTAAATTTGAGTGTTACATGTTGGCATATGATGCTAATAGCAGTTAGTAAAGCACTTCTTGTAGTAAATTAAATGGCGAATTGGCGAGCACTGTCTCATCATATCATCCTGGCAGTTGACCCAATTAAAAAACCTAATTAAGCCCGAAAGATATTCCAGCCGAAATTCAAAGTCATTTTTATCACCTATAGGCCAGTTTCCTAAAAGCAAACTAGTCAAATTGCAAAGTATGCCATTATTTGAATAAAAAATAAAACGGAAATGTATGGAACTACTCATTATCAACACAACTCTATTAAAATAAAATAGCACTAGAACTTTTACTTTTAAAGGTTTACATCATCTAAAAGAAACGGTACTTCATATATTATATGAAGCGCTTGATGTGACTAGATACACATTCTCTTATTTACTACTTATGTAATAGGCACTTAAGCTCTCGAATATCATTCTACCTAGAACAGAGGTTTGTTAACTAGTTGTTAAATCGGATTTGTTTATGGTGACTAGCTTAGCACTCACTACACACTATAACGAATAATGTCGGTGGTTTTACGATATGAATTCAAATACAACATAGGTAGTTTATCTTTTTGCTTATTTACATTGAGGTATGATCAACATAAGCTAAATATAAGAAGATGATAACATTCATCATAACATATATTTCGATACGTGACAATTTACTTAAACTAGCAGACCACATTTAAACTTTTCGCATAATGTAGTTATAGAATCAACAATGTTACACTCACAAAACCGTTATCGATCAGCAAAACTAACAACCTATAACTCGCTTGCCTTTTGAATTCTGTCAAACTTCCTTATCACAACATACCGTTCGCTCCACATGACAATGTGCTTAAACTAACAAACGACATTTAAACTTGCTGCATAATGTAGCTCTAGAATCAACAATGTTATACTAAAAAAAAACGTTATCCATCAGCAAAACTAACAACCTATACGGAACACACGCTCTGATCGCTTATGCATAACATAACAATTCTATCTTCATCAACACATGCATGTAGGCACTATCAATCATAGGTAAGCAATCATATCGGATTACGAAAAACACAAAGCAATCTCATCATCTACGATCAATTAACCTAACCCTAGCCAATCAATTAATCAATATATTAACATAATTAAGCTTCAAACAACCTTTTCATTCGAATGCGAAAGGAGATTAATAAGAAGAGGAAAAGCTCCGGCATCTAAAACAGCCTTAACACCGGAATCAACACCGCAGGCAAAGCTTCCGATCGTCGCAGCGCACTGCACGAGGAGGCAATCGGCGGACGCCGCCGCCGACGATAAAATCGATACGACGGAAGGAACGGCTCCTAATTTGATATACGAAAGCTTTTTCGTTCGATTTCCGATGATTTGATTTTTTAATTCTCTGAGGACTTTCAATTTGGCTTCTCCGCCGTCTGCGGCGGCGGAATGAAGGCGGTCGATTAAACCTTGGGGACGGTGGACGGAGGATGCTGAGCCTGGCATGGTGGTTGGACGACGGCGAGTGTCATACGCGCCGTACCAACGCGTGTGTGTAGAAGCGCGTGAGGGAGTGTGTGTATGTGTGTGTTTGGAAATAAATGGGACTTGAAATTTTATTTGTCACAATAAATCATTTCGTCTTTTTCTTATTGGATAAACGTTATCTGCCTCATGTATATTTTAATGGACACTTATGAAAAATTCGATGTTATAAGTTTTGATATAAAGAATAATCGTTGTAAGTTTTTATTGTAAAAGACAAACCTTGTTATCTTTAATATATAATAAAAGAGAGGCCTTAAATGCCACATGGCGAAGTAAGGACCCTTAGATGGGTTAACTTATTTGATTTCAACCGTTAGATCAAATTGATGATGTCATCAAACACTATTTTCATTTTAGTTGTCCCACATCGCTTCAGGTATGAAACTTTTTCATACTTCTAGCCTATATATATCATATGCCTTTAGTTTTTCCTACTTTGTCCCACATCGCTTCATGTATGAAACTCTTTCAGACTTCTAGCTTATATATATCATATGCCTTTGGATTAAAATATAGTTCGACGGTAATTTTCAGGTCAATCGGGTCAAACCCGAAACCCGACAAACTGGAACTATTCTATCCGAAACCCGACCCTATTTATGAATCGGGTGTTGCCTTAAATGCCACATGGCGAAGTAACGACCCTTAGATGGGTTAACTTATTTGATTTCAACCGTTAGATCAAATTGATGATGTCATCAAACACTATTTTCATTTTACACTCTTTTACAAAACATAATTACATTATCTCTTTAATTCCAATCTCTACTTAAATAAAAACAAAATTCCAATTTACTTAAAAAAATTTCACTCAATTTGAACTATGATTTACATAATTTTTATTTAAAATCTCCTAATAAAAAATATTAAAACATGTGTATAAACGTAAAAGTGTTTATGTTATTATAACTAACATGTGTATAAACGTAAAGGTATATATATGTTATTATATGTATAACATTGTCTTTTTATAATAACCTAAAATCTACATAAACATAAAGTTTACAATTCAATTTTTATTTTTTTCCGCGCTATCGCGGGACAATAATCTAGTACTAATAAAACCAAAGACATTCGATAAAATTTATATCTATCATATATAATGGGTTTATCTAACATGTGTTGTATTTGATAAAACGATATTCTTATTGTAATTAAAATCAGCATTTAATATTTTTATGTCGCCAACATGTGGTGGGAGATTGAAACGTGGCATAGTATGTTTGTCGACGGCGGGTTAATATCGAATGAGAGGTCAAGAAAGAGAAATGAATTAGGTGAAACACCCAAAATACATTCTAAATTCTTTTTCGAAATGTAAATGTGAGACTTAAATTAATGGATATATTAAATTAAAATTTAGTTTCGAATTTGGATTAAGATATGCTAACATTTGTTAATCACACCCTTCTAGATATTAAAAACATTGATACCTAGTGTACTATATAGCCCGTTTTGCATTCACTCGGTCAGCATGATTAGTTTCAAGAGGTGTATGTTGAAGATTTATATGATGTCTCCCCATTTTATCGAAACCTGGTGGAAGTTTAGGCTTTTAACTTTAAGTTACAACATTTCTTTTAGTAAGCGATATTCATTTTTCTACATTTGGTTTTAGAAGAACCATTGATATGTCACGGGTACTAGGTCGTCGGATTAGTGTTTCGTCCTCACAATTAGTTCCTTGATATGTCACGCGGTATTGTTGTTGCTATGTAACTTTATTTCATATGAACATAAAAAATGAGGAGAAGTTTAGTAAATGGAACTTCTCCTCTACGTATTTTGTTTTTTAATGTCACATTATTCTGATCGCGATTGTATCAACTAGAAGCATAATTTCACCTCAAATGAGAACAAAATTCCTTGTAAAGATTTTTAATTCGCTTTCATAGTTGAATTCATTCACTAAAACCAAACAATCAGATCCTTGATTTTGTTTGTTCTAAACATACTCTTCTTCATATCTTCTTCCCCACTTGTTCTCTTCGTCACAAATTTAAATATCAAATTCCCACGACTCGCACAGACATCTTGAATGGAGCACTTGTTGGGTTTGTTAAGCGTTCATGTGCAAAAAGGTATAAACCTTGCCACTAAAGATATCCGAGGTAGCGATCCTTATGTCACTTTTCAATTAGGCGATCAGGTCGGTTCTCCTTGATACTTTTATAAAACCATACCATATCATGCTAGGTACTAATTTTGCAAATGTTGTATATATAGAAATTGAAGACAGAAGTAGTGTACAATAACATTAATCCGGTGTGGGATGAAGTTTTAACCCTTCCCATATTTGAGCTTCTTCCAATCAAAATGGTAATTTCGCGCTATTATTTGTAAATATTTATTATCCGTTTGAGTCATTTGTTTTTGTATTTTGTGTTGATGAAATGGAAATAAACAGGAAGTCTATGATAAGGATACGTTCTCACGTGATGATAAAATGGGGGAAGCGGAGCTAGATATCAAACCGTTCTTAGATGCACTAAGAATGCGTTTGAATGATCTCCCAAATGAAACGATCATTGCAAGCGTTAAGCCAACACGAACCAATTGTTTAGCAGAAGAGAGCTACATTACATGGACCAAAGGAGAAGTTATACAAAATATAGTTCTTCGATTACGAAATGTGGTTTCTGGTGAAATTGAGATTCAGTTACGATGGATTAATGTTCCTGGTTCCAAAGGTATATGATAGCCTTTTTATGTGTTCAAATTGTAAATTTAAAGCTAAAAAGTTGTTATTGTAATGGATTTTGTGTAATATATTGATTTTCCTTTCCTATATGATAAATTTTAACTCATATATTCAAATAAATAAACCATAAATAATATATATAAACAAAACAATCTTATCAAATAACATTTTGTATTATTATGATCCTTTTTATCGAAATTAATTTAAAGGCACTTAACTATGCTTTTGTTACCGTTTCTATTAAATTAGACCGGAAAATAAAGCAATTTGTTAAAAAAAACAAAACTCCCGATTAACTCTTTTCTTCTAGGAAAACAATTTACTACATATTTACTATTTATATATTATATTTTGTCTTTAATAAAAATTAAACTCTCGATCTTGAAAAAACAAAAAAAAAAAGACACAAACTCTCGACCTCAACTCACATACCGCAATATGCCTGTTGGTTGGTAAAGAATATAATTTTGTTTGGTTAGATCGCCTCAATATATATTGTCCAAAAGCATAGTTGTTGATTAAGGTTAATTTGGTAAAGACTCGACTCAAACGAGGCTGAGTTTGATTTGCTCAAGTCCTACATATATAAGAAGAACAACAACTCATATATACGTATTAGTAACAAAATAAAATATTAACATCACTTCTGAAATAAAGTTTAAAATATATTAATAAGTACATCTATGTATTACTATTACACAAAACTCTAAAAACTCTAGTCGAGCCCTTAAAATCTAAAGCTCCAAACTTAGGTTCTATTAGGGGTGTAAACTTTAAACGAGCTCCAAGTTAGGTTCAAACTCAACTCAAGCTCGTTTATGCTCATCTTGAATTGAGTTTTTAACAAGTCGATTAGCTCACGAGTTCTACGTTCTATAATCAAGAGCTCGGGTTGTTAGATAACAATTAGTGCCATTTTTTAAAACTTTAAACAACTACAAGTCTTCAAAGGGTCACATTTAAAAAAGTAATCCAAGAGTTTAAAGTGTAAATATATTGTTTTAAAGACGGATAGGATTTCACTTCCTTTTAAAGAAAACAGAACTCCATAAACAAAGCAAGGAAACGCTCCCGGGGTCCACCATTTTTCCCGCCCACCTACTCTACACCTCCACCACCACCGCAACTCCGCCGTCAACTCCGCCGCTTCACTTACTCCGGCCATTCCAACATGAAGGTTTTTTTTTTATAAATTTAATAACTTTAATAATGTTATTCTTATTTGTATAGAAAAAGTTTTATATAATTATTTTCTTGATTTTTATTACCATTTTTGTGTAGATTTTGTTTTTTATTAATTTGTTAGTATATTATTTGTTCATCTATAAATACCCATTATTTGTATATATCTCATTGATTTTATTTTTCAAAAAAGTTTTTTATTTTTTTTTATTTTTTCCAAGGTTTGTTGAAGAAGCATGTGTAGTTGTCCTGATCAACATATGTTTTTCGCGGTTTAACGATATGAATGATTCAATGAAAATAAATGAGAGCGATTTTTCGTTACTTGAACTTGCTGCAAAAAACGATGTAGAGGGATTTAAGCGATTAATTGATGGTGTTTATTCTAGTGTTAATGATGTGGGATTATGGTATGGGCGTCAAAGAAGCTCGAAGCGTATGTTGATGGAGCGTAGAACTCCTTTGATGATTGCTGCGACTTATGGTAGTTTTGATGTTGTAAAGTTTATACTTTCTTTGAAAGAAACCGATGTAAATAGTTCTTGTGGAACGGATAAAGTAACCGCACTTCATTGTGCTGCTTCTAGTGGTTTGGCTAATGCTTTGGAAGTTACTAAAGTTTTGTTAGTTTCGGGTGGTGATATTGATTTGGTTGATGCTAATGGTTTTCGTCCTGTTGATGTTATTTTTGTGCCTGTAAATTTGCCGCGATTAAAGATGGCACTTGAAAAGTTGCTTCAAAATGAGAAGAAAGAGTACCTGATTGACCCTTTCTTTCCTGATTTGAAAAGTGATACTTTTTCAAGTGATGAGTTTCGTATGTTTGTGTTCAAGATCCGTCCTTGTTCACGGGCTTATTCACACGATTGGACAGAATGCCCGTTTATTCATCCAGGTGAAAGTGCACGAAGACGGGACCCACGGAAGATTCATTATAGTTGTGTCCCGTGTCCAGATTTCAAAAAAGGACAGTGTCGTTTTGGAGACTTTTGTGAGTTTGCGCATGGGGTTTTTGAATGTTGGCTTCACCCGGCTCAGTATAGGACTCGGTTGTGTAAAGATGGAACATTTTGTTCTAGACGGGTTTGTTTTTTTGCGCACACGCATGAACAACTACGTCCTTTTTACATTTCAACAGGGTCTACTCTGCTTTCGCCACATGGGTCTCCAGTTTCCGCCTCCACCATGTCACCACTACCTTTTTCTCCTCCACCGCCAGCTATGTTGCAGCTACACGGAGGCAGTTTCCAAGCGAACCAAATGAGATTGTCGTTTAATGTTAGAGACCTTCACACAGAAGAGGTTAATCGGATTCTCGATCTTGAACTCCATCAACGGCATCAATTGGCGGTGTTGAATCAATTATCACCAATGAACCAATATTCACCAAAAGGATTTTATAACATTTCATCTCCTAGAACAATGTCACCTAGGGGAATTGAACAAACTCACTCCACCCCTTTTAGCCCACAAAATGCGTCTAAAGGAAACGTGGACTGGTCTCTTAATGGAGGCGAATTAGTTCCGATCACAAGGTTCCAGTCCACCGAGCCAGATGTTTCATGGGTTCAGTCTCTGGTAAAGGAACCACCGCAACCAAATGCAGATCATACAACTTTGGGAGCATGGCTTGAAAACATACATCTTGATCAGATTGTTGCCTAGTTTCACTCCAAGGAGTGAAATTTAATTTCATTTATCTATTTATTATTAAATTTTCAATAATTTGGGTTGGAAATTCTTTTCCCGAGATTTCACTATTTGTATTGTTACATATATTTTTAAACATATGAATAAGACCTTTTAACTAGTCATTTAATTTCTGCATAAGAAGAGCGGTACTATATGAAATATTTTGGTGACAAATGTGGGAAAATTTATCGTCTTTAATTTTTGCTACTTTGTTTCCTTGTCACCGCGTATGTGCCACATTAAAGTTCAACGTGCTTCACATGAATGTTTCAAACATTTCATGTGCATTACATTTGTCGGTCTTGATGATATAGCAAGTACTTGTCTTCTGGTAGTAAAAAATCGAGGCTCTAGAAATTTGGAGACCCTGGACGGACGTCCCTTCCCACCCTTAAAATCTAACATGAATATTTGCACCATATGATTATAACATGTTAAAAATTTGTCCCTTTTTATCATTTTTACTTGTGACATTGTCAAACAATATGTGCTATTGCTTAAGTTGTGTATTTTTCTATATGATAGGATAGAGTTGCTTATGTGTTCCATTTGTTAAATTTAAAAGAAAATAAATTATTGTTTTGAGAGAAAGTGATTGCATTTGGTATTTGGTGATTTTATATTCCTACTTTAAATCAAATATTTTTCATAATATTCTTATTTGATCTCTTTATATATGTCTTTTCATTAATTATAATATTTGTATTTGTATTTGTATAGTTATGCAATTACTAATAGTTGTAATATAAAGTAATATTGTATTTAATCAAAATTCATTGCTTTTGTATAATGGGAATATAGGTAATGAGGTGGATGCCAAAAACTATAGTGGGTGGCAGTATTTTTGGATTGGGGAAGTTAGAGATGTTTTTTGGTTTTATGTCCTTATCAAACTTTATCTAGGGGTGTTTGTGACTTATGTAAGCGGTTTGTAAGCTTATATAAATTTTTATAAGTTTATAAGTCTATTTTTTCGGCTTATAAGGTTATTAAGTTGAGCTTATGGTTTATTTAAAGTCATAAGCACAACTTGATAAGCTAATAAGCCAAAAAAAATGGGCTTATGAACTTATAAAAATTTACATAAACTTATAAGCCGTTTACATAAGCCGAAACAAACACCCCTTATTGACAAATGAATATTTTGCTTTTTGATAAACATAGTCTTGAGACGGTGTATCTACAACATTTATGATTACATAAATTGATTGTACATTCAAAATAATTGTTTTTATATTAAATAGTAGGCTTTGCAGTTTCTTGATACAACTATTTTATGCATTCTCGGGACTGGTTTGAGAAAACTATAATATTTTATATAGTTTTATTTAATTTGGTATAAAGGTGTGGGTGCGATTCTAAAATGTGTAAATGATTTGTTAGGTTACTATTTTTAGAAAATGATTTTAGTAGTGCACATAAACTTTTGCTTTTATTTGTTGGCATCAATCCACTATAAGGTGTGTTAATATAGTTTTTTTTTTCTTATAAAATAAATTGATAAAGTTATTTCAGAGCATTTTGTGAATAAAGGTAGCATAATACTTAGAAAAAAGTTAATGGATAAGATGTCAGCTAGTTTTTGGTTTGGTTAATCATGTAATCAGTAGACAATTTAGTGAATTTACGGTTAGTAATTACATGTCAAATTCTCAATTTCTCATTGTTATCTCTATACCAATTCAATAAAGAGATTCTAAAAGTGTAAAAACGGAGTTGGAGAGGACTACAATTCATGTTACGAACTAACAATCTCGACTAATAAAACAGGTACATACGGATTGTGTTTCATAAACAAAGGGTAAAAGAGGATAAAAATAAAGTTAGTTACAAAGAACACCGGTTTAATATGTTCATGGGCCGAAAGTTGTGTAGATGTATTCAAATAGTTACAAACATTGTATATGTTTTTTCTTTGTTAAAAATACAATAATACAACCCCAAGTATTTTGCAGTCATTTAATATTATTATTTTATAAAATTGAAAAATACCCGGAGAAAAAGAAAAGAAAAAAAATCGCTAAACACGATCTAAAAGGTTTTAACCTATGGCTTGTCTAATGTTTTAACCTCTTATCCAAATGGCCGGATCACAAATGTTTCCCACCTCTAAGTGGAACAAATAGCACAAATAGCTAATGTAAACTTTTTGTTGAAGTAAACGATAGATTTGGAGCTAAATCGGAGCTTCTCTCAGTTTTTAGAGGGTCTAGCTACGCAAAATATGTCAAATATAAAAATGACGCTCTAATGATAGTTTGTGCATAAAGTGTGACGATAGTTCTAGTATTTTTCAAAGCAAACTCCTCAATGAACTCTTTGTACTCAATCCTTCTTTAAAATATCATTTCAATTAATAGCATTGTCCATCAATAAGTAGTTCGTGTAATATATGTAGATGGTAAAAATTGAAGCCTTAAACATTTGGAGGCACTAGGCGATCATCCTCTTCGTCTATTCTTAAGGACCCTGAGCTAAATGTGTATAGTAGAGAATGTAATGTGTTATTAAAGGTTTGGTGGTTTAGTGACGATTCATCCTCAAAATGTCAAATTTAATATCTATCTCTTAGAATCGGGTTGCCTCATGTGTGATCAAACGTTAGAGTAAATGTAAGATATGGTGGTTTCTTCTCAATGTTGACATCAATTAAAAAAATCCTTTCTATGCTCATATCGGGTAGTCCATGTATTTATATGTTCCATTTAATTTTTGTTTTAGTTAATTTTATTCAATTAGAGTTATAGGACATGGTCCTTCGGCGTTTCATTATTTTGGAATGTTTCTTCGATAGTTATTATGAAAGAGATTTTATATATTATATTTTATGTTTTTCGTCAAAAAATATATAAAAATTGACTATTGGCCAGAGGCCCTTCGTAATTTGGTTTTAAACAAAAACCCATGAATCAAACTGAATTATAATTTGATATGTTTTTTATTTTGGTTTTTACCTAGCTGAATTAGGTTTTGTTATCTGTTTGGTTTTGGTTTTGGTTTTGGTTTTGGTTTGATATACTAGAATGCTTATTTTCTTCCACAATGAATTAAGAGTAACTTGGTCAAGATACATTTCTTGTAAATACTTACCTCTAGAAGTTCAACGCTTGCGGTGGTCATACTATTCCACTAAAATACATGTTTATATACATACACATACCAACAAGTCATCACGAATCTCTATATTATTGCCTCTTGGTGTCAAGAATATTCTTTTTGTGGATGTGAAATGGGTCATGCTACAAAGTCTTTTTACCAATCTAATGATACAATGGTTCAACACATAATTATATAGTCTCCAATAGAAAAATATGTGTCGGTCTAATACAATTACAACAATTAATCTCAAAAGCTTCTAGTAAGCTTTAGAATCCCTAAATCACGTTCTCTTAACTTTCATACGTGGATTAACCAACCACATGTTCCCGTTTGTATCGATTCAATCACCCACTAGACACTATAATATTCTACGTGTTTGATATTACATCTTTTGACAGAATAAAATCTCTCTTCAATAGGTATGTCATTTGAACAAAAATAAATATTTCGAGTAAAAAAGCTAATACCTTAAAGTTAAGGGGCCAAACTAAATTATTCCCCTTCTCCAACCATCATAATCCAAAACAGAGCAAAAACCTCAAACGAAACTAAAAATGCTAAGAACAGCAATGGCTGCTCTGTTTCACCCCACAATAAAACTCAATAATTTCCATAACACACCCCTCCACTTTCTAATTCGACAAAACTACCCTCGAATATTCAAACCAGTTTCATCAATCAACAACACACTTCGTTCTCTATCATCTACAGCAGTTTCCTCAATTTTAAACCAACATGTTTCTGATTTCGACCTTAATTATCTATCATGTTCGATTCCGAACAGTAACCGGCGGCTTAAAATCGCGGTTCTTGTTAGTGGCGGCGTTGATAGCAGTGTCGCACTTCGTCTTCTTCACGCCGCCGGTCATTCCTGCACTGCTTATTACCTCAAAATCTGGTTTCAAGTGCGTGTTTATATCATTTGAATTTTATTATATCTGGTTAGATTTTCGTAAAAAGCCGAACCTAAACGAGCTTGAGCCTAACATAAAGCTCGTTTAATTAATTAGCTTAAACGAGCCTTTGATTATATAAATATAATAATAATGTATGTATAATATAATAGGGATAAGTGCTATTAAACTTTACACCAAAATCTATAGTATATTTTAAGTTGGTCTTTTCTATGTATCTAACCTTTCAAAAATCGTGGCATTCATATAAGATGTTATGTAAGCTGTCACATTATCGGTTTGCTAAGATTTTATTGGTTGAATACATCCAATAACGATATTTGAAAGTTCGATACATACAATAAACTTATTCAAAGTTGGATGCATGCTATAGATTTCAGAGTAACTTTTTAATACATTTTTAGGAACTTATCCCAATACAATATGCAATTATAAATGATTTTGAATGTAAACCTAATTTTGGGGTTTATGTGCTCCGGTTTAAGTATATTTAATTTGTTAAGTTTGAAATGTTGTTAACTGAATTTGTGTTAATTAGAAGAGGATTAGGTTATTTGACTTAATTCAAAAGTTAAAATTAGTCAACTTTTTATGATTTGTATAATGTTACATTTTTATTTAGCTAGTTGTGATAGTGAATATATTTGTAGGAAGATTTCGATAATTTTTGGTCGGAATGCCCGTGGGAAGATGATTTGAAGTATGCAAAAGCTGTATGCAATCAGGTTGCTTTCTTCACTTCGAATGCTTATGTAACAGTTATTGTTTTAAAACCGCGTATCTGTTTTGAAAATTGAAATTATTGATATGATCATGGATCTGTTACATGAAACGTTGATTATGTAACGAGGGTAATTTTTTAATTCAACTTTACAAATTTGCTTCAGGTTGATGTACCGTTGGAAGTTGTACATTTGACAGATGAATATTGGGATAAAGTGGTAAGTAAAAGCTGTCTTGAATTCGTGATGCATATTTTTATGTTTATCTTAGTATTTTGTGTGGCTTCATTTGGAAATCATTTTATTTCGTTAATATTGGCCAATTTAGTTATAAGTGGGTCGGTTCAGGTTATGTTTTATCTCAAATGGGTAAAGTAAAAAAAGGTGGTAGGTTAAAAGTCTTCTCTGAAAGGGTTTTTTTAACGCTCTAACCTCATGTTTTAAATTAGTTTATTTAAAAAGTAAAAGGAATATCATAATATGATTTTTTCTTTTACACACCGAGTCTTTGGGGCCAAAAGCGTTTTAAGCCAACTCGGCCCGACCTGTTTCAGCCTTCACCAAAAGATTACACCTTTTTGGACCCGTTACCCAACCCGCCATTTTGCCACCTCTACTATTTCTGTTTACAAAATTAGTTATATAATCTGAACAATTTGGTGGTTTTGATCTATTTGCTGAAATGGAGATACGTTTGACATAACTTCTTCTACTGAAAATACATGTTTTCAAATTTACAAATATCTTTCCATTATCATTTTTGATATAAAATAAGTATTCTTATAATGAAAACAAACTAAAATGACAGATGACGGGATCTACTCACGGAACTGATCATATCCTATTAAAAAAAAAAATGGTTGCCAACTTGCCATGTTGATTTGTTTCCTAAATGCATAAGAAAATTATAGTATATAATATATAATCATTTCCAAAAAGCTTTTAGTAGGTTATGTAATCAACGGAACTTATAGCTGCATGTTGCAGGTTTCTTACATTATTGACGAGTATAAATGTGGCCGTACACCCAACCCTGATGTTCTTTGCAATACAAGAATAAAATTTGGTGTGTAGCTATCGTAATCATTCTATTTGATTTGTTCCTTGAATTTTTGTATTTGCCCTTATTTTCTGTTTTACGTGTAGGAGCATTCATGGACATCATCAGTAACATGAATTTTGACTTTGTTGCTTCTGGACATTATGCAAAAGTTGTTCACACTGTTACAGACGAAAACAATAAGCTTTCATTCCTGGAACTCTCAAAGGATATGGTAATCTTGTTATTTGCTTTAATGTGTCAATTTCAACCCATTTATATACAAATAGGTCGATTTGGGTTATCTCTAACGAATCAGATAGATAAGGCTTAAAGATTTAATTTAGGGTCAAATATGTCGAAAGTCTTCTGAATTGTGCTCAAATGCATTAAACCTGCTAAACCACTTCCTTAAAAACCCGCTATATAACCCGCCCATTTTGCCACTCTTATTTTTTCATTACCTGTATATTACAGTTTCGTCTAATTTGCATGTGGTCTTGCTTTCCCGTTATGTATTTTTTTCATTACGGTAAAACTGGGATGCTCATACGCAGCATAAAATATTTGCATTCCAGGTCAAAGATCAGACATACTTTCTTTCGTATCTGTCACAGGCTCAGCTTCAAAGACTTGTGCTTCCCCTTGGATGTATTCCAAAGGTAAGTCTCCCCTTCATAAAATATAGTGGGCCCGTATATATGTACATGAATCTGTATGTATGTATGTATGTATTAGGTATTTATGTGGAATTTAGTGATGATTTATTATCCTTAATATCAATCGTCCTTTTTATCAACTCGTCAGGATGAAGTTCGACAGCTTGCCAAAACATTTGATTTGCCTAACCAGGATAGAAGGGATTCACAGGGTATATGTTTCCTTGGGAAGGTATTTCTAACATAACCTTACCATTGAATACGTTTTTTGGTTTTGCTGATTTACATGTAAATTCATTTATTTTGTTAGTATGCCTCATGTCCCAAACGCAGTCTACTAATGCGGCCCGAAAGTTACAGGAGACGATAATAATCAATAAGTGGTCCAAGCATGAGGTTCAACTGTAAATTAAATAATCTTGAGTGTCGGCTGACCACAAATGTTGTATCAAGTAAACGACCCAAAAAAATATTTTTCCTTAGATAGCCTCTTTTACTTTTGCAATCTAATTCAGTTATTTGTGCTGGTCCCAGATGGTACCAAGCTCGGGATAAAAACGCATTTTGACATTTGTGCTATTGAGTAAAATGCTTTTTTTTCGCCACTTTTCTATTAGTTTTATCTTTTAAGCTTAACAATTTAATAACGAATTTTCCCTTGGTGTGCACTAGCATATTATTATTGTACATAAATTGGTCAAATCACTTCCTTATATGTAATTTCTTTCTTCATCGAATTTGCTTACTTATGCAGATTAAGTTCAGTGAGTTTGTTGGAAGACATATTGGCGAAAAAGAAGGTATAATATTGGAAGCTGAATCCGGGGATTTCCTTGGATCTCATAGAGGCTTTTGGTTTTACACAATTGGTCAACGTCAAGGTTTGAAACTTGCGGGTGGGCCATGGTATGTTGTTGAGAAAGATGTAAAAAATAATGTGGTTTTCGTGTCAAGAAACTATTATTCGGTTGACAAAAGAAGGCGTTCATTCCGTGTTGGATCGTTTAGATGGATAAGTGGATCTCCTCCTTCCCATTTGGACCAGCTAAAATGCAAGGTAATTAATATTCACTTTTAAAAATAAATTAACAAACCGGTTTAGAAGGTTGTAAGCAGTCGCCCGTTTATAAAAAGACATGTAAATTTTGTTTACAGGTTCGACACGGTCCTGATTTCTACAATTGCATGCTGCATATGGAACTTGCTGAAAACGGAACTGAAAACATAGGCACTGTCCAATTACCTGAAGATGACCAGGGTCTGGCTGCTGGCCAGTTTACAGCGTTTTACAAAGAAAATGTTTGTATTGGGTCGGGTGTAATCTTAGAATCATGGGACGATAATGGGTTTCCTGTTTGTGAAAAGGCTCGAGAAATTGCAAAAATGGTAGATAAATCTACGATTGGTAAACCCGTTAAGATCACCCCAAAACCTGAGGATTCATTAAGGAGATCAACAGTGAAGATGCTGTGAGGTTAGATTAGTGCTAATTTATATGTCGAAAGAGCAGGGATCTAAAATGAATAGTTTTGATGCATGTATAACGTATTTTTAATGATCGCATATTGACATGTTAACGAAAATCGTTAACAAAAGAAACAGATTTAAAGATGTATGTAACTTTGTATAATTGGGTTAAACTGTTACATGTTATTTTTCGAAAATAATTAGTGTTGAAGAAAGTTGAAAGTATTAACTGTGATGTGTAACTTATATCTAACAGACAAGTATTCGGCTCCATGGATTTTAAGTGATGAATGTGCAGATGTCCATGGGTAACAAACTAAACATCATTTAACGTCTGTAAAAATGTCGGGCCATAGAAGAACTACGATCCTTGGATACCGCATCTTGTCCTTATAACGATTATTGGGAACGGAGAAACTGATTACTAAACTAATAGACTATTAGCATCTATATGCATTAGGATCTCAATTCGTGGATCTCACAGTTTAAGAGAAAAATCATCCTAACCCTAAATCGATTTGGAATGATTCGATACAAGATTTCATTTAAGATAAAAACCTAAAATACTCTTTTTCGAGAGTAGTTGAGGTCTTAAAATCTTCACATGATATACAACATGATCTATATGTATCATGAGACTCGTGATTCCTATTATATACTGTATTGCTTTGTGATTTATAGAACACAACTTTTTTTTCTTCCTATTTTGCTACAAAACGATTAAGTAAAGTTCGTGAAAACGACAAAAATTCCGTCTAGTATGTCACGTCTGATTTTTCGGACAAGAATGTGTGTCACACGTCGTCTAGAGGACTAAATATGACGGAAATGTTAATTAGATGGCCCCTTATGCATGAGAATGTCATGTAACGAAATATAAACATGTGACAATGTCGAAAAATAATTGTATTTTTGTTCTATAACTTAAATTTCTAAATAAAACAAATTAAGTTGGATCCTCAAGTCTTTAAAGAAAAAAACCTAACTCGAATTTATATAGAAAGTTTCGGGTGTTTAGGATTGTAAATTTTAAATGCGCATATGACAGAAAATTTAAATGCTTAGTGCATATAACATACGTTTTTGGATAAAACTATGTTTTGACTAATCAGATGATATTTATTTCAGATACACATTTTTATATGTTATCTTAAAATTAAATCATAAATTTTATGTTTATGTAGATTTTAATTTATTATGAAAAAATAATGTTGTACGTATCTTTTATCTTTATACACATGTTTTGATATTTTGTATTAGGAGATTTTAGAATAATAATAAGGTAAATTGTAGTCCAAATTAAACGATTCTATAAATAAATTATAATTATGTTTTTTATTTTAGTAAAGATTGAATAAAAGAGAGATAAAAGGGTGTAAAATGAAAATAATATTTGATGACATCATCAATTTGATCTAACGGTTGATATCAAAGAAGATAACTCATCCAACGGGTCTTACTTCGCCATGTGGCATTTAAGGCCCCTCTTTTATTATATATTAAAGATATTCAATCAAAAAAGTGTATAATTACGGAACCCAAAAGATAAAAAGAAAACACATATTTAATTTTTGAGTTATTTTCCTTTAAAATGTATCCAAAACACATAAATACGATATCAATTAAACTATTAATTGAACTTAACTTTTCCTATAAAATAAAAATTGTATTTATAATAGCCATAAAATATAATTTACTTTTTTCAAGTTTAATATATTTAAAGTTTAAAAATTAGAGTGTGGGATACCGCTAAAGTATAAAGAAAAAACTTAAATTTTTGTACTCCGTAAAAATAGGAAAAAGAGATCCACAAATGTATGGGATGACGGGATATTGTTTAGTCAATATAAAAGCATATTATAGAAAACAGAAAACTCTTTCTCTAAATATATATGCAATATATCATTTAATTTCATATTAACTCGTGAATATATATAACGTTTCAATCTTAGTTTGGTGAAAATAGTTGTTTATAATTATAGCATGTCATTGTATTACATCTCTTTATTTCGAATCCAACGATTTAAAATATTACAAGTGGTCCAATTTAAAAACTCGTGTATACTTATAATTTACAGCTATGAAAGTAATATCATTTGTATTGTCTATTTAACATAAATATGTCCATAAAGTTACGTAAATATACGGCAATATAGACATATAGGGCCATAAATTTATTTTTTGAAAAACAAACTGTTACGACTTATAATTATTTGATATTCTCGTATAATTTTAGATAACATAAGTGTTTTAAGTACAAGTCACTTCACATTTAGAGCGTCGGTCTCATCTCTAAATGGTCCTAGACATAACATCTTTGAGTTATTATAACATGCTTGACGCGTATCGTTGTGTTGTTTGACAACGACTAGATATAGCTAGCAATCAAGTTTGGCATAAAATTGAGATACATTGAACCCTCAACTATGTCGAAATCAGAGTACAAAGTACTAAACAAAATATTATTATTGGAAACCGTATACATTAAACTGTAAATAAAACCAGATAAAAAAGATTGTTTAAATACTAATCTAATAAACTCTAAAAAGTAAAAACTAATAACGAATAAAATCTTTACTTTTAGCCTTTTTTATCTCGATGATAGCTTAGTGGTCAGTTTATATGTTATGTATACAAGAAATATGTCAAAGATTAAAATCTTTGCTTATATAATCTGATTGTTTTATTACGGGATTTATCTTTTTGTTTTGACTGTATAAGCGGTTGATGGCGCCAAGACGGTGAGATACCTTCCATTTTTACTTTAGCCTATTTAGAGTTCAAAGAGAGGTGCATCTAATAACTTTAACTTGGTGGGTGAGTGTATTTATGAAGCACAATAATGGACCAATATATTTGCCACCCTAGTACTATTCCTATACTATTCATAGACCAGACAATATAACTTTGGGTTAAGGGCATTATGGAAAAACATTTCTCATTTTGAAAAACTAGAGTAAAACACATATACATATACACACACAATGGGAGCAATTGTTGGTGATTTTGAAGAAGAATTGAGAGAATTAAGGGATGTTTTTAATAGCGGAAAAACGCGAGAAATATCATGGAGAAGATCACAAATACAAGGTATACTTTGTATCCTTAAAGATAAAGAAAGTGACATCTTCAAAGCTCTCAATCAAGATTTGGGAAAACATCATGTTGAAGCATATAGAGATGAGGTAATTAATCTTTCTTATTTGTTTGTGTTTTTTTTATTAGTTTAACGAATAATATACAATTATAAGACTAAGAACAAATTAAATGGGTACTCTAGATTATCAAATGGCCAATGGAACAAATTTTGTGGTTAAAAAACAATCCATGTATTAAAATAATTTCCCGGGTAAGTTCAACTTATTCTAAATTCTTTCTAGTTTATCAGTGGGATCAACTGAACCCGCTAGACTTTAAGTGTGACTCCGTCCTTGTAAGTTAGGTTTTATCCTCACTCCTTTTGTTACTTCTCATATGTTTACAACAAATTTAGTTAGCTCTCTTTCTGTTATTGATTATTTCTATTCAAAATGATATTCATATGTGTTATACTGTTACATTGGTTATTTGCTTATTTTAAGTTTTTAACTTATTTATGTGTTTTTGATGATTTTACAGATAGGAACAGTGGCGAAATCTGCAAATTATGCACTAGAAAACTTAAAGAAATGGACATCTAGTAAAAGGGTAAATCCATATCCATTCTTTTTTCTTTTCGTAAATTTTCTTGTGAACGTGTTATGAGGGTAAAATAGTAATTTCCTTACAGGCTAAATTGCCACTAGCTACATTCCCAAGCTCAGCAAAGCTGGTTCATGAGCCCCTTGGTGTTGTTCTCATCATATCATCTTGGAACTTTCCATTTGGTACCTCAAACTTCATTACTTTTACATAACTAGCCCCGATATGATATAGCTACATCGTTTCAATTATATCGGTCATCTTTCAATCTTTTTCGTCTAAGCGAAATAAATACTGATAACTAAATATTTACCTATTTCAAACGATTGTACCCCATCATTTACTTTTTTTCTTTTAATAGAATAAATCCACTTTTTGGTTATATGGTTTAGGAAATATGTGTTTTTTTTATGTATATATTTATACTAATGTTGTATTTCGATAGGATTATCATTTGAACCAATTCTCGGGGCAGTAGCAGCAGGAAATACAATAATCCTAAAGCCCTCAGAGCTAGCTCCAGCATGTTCTTCACTTCTCGCTAACATTATTCGTGATTATCTTGATACCTCCGCTATTAAGGTTATCGAAGGTGGACCATATGTTGGTGAAAAACTTCTTCAATACAAATTTGATAAAATCTTTTATACAGGTCTATATCTTTCTCACATTTTTATTAATGATCCATGTATAACCAACACATTATGAAAATATATTGTTTCAACTTAGCTTATCAATATATGTGAGTACGCTTTTAATGATATACGTATATATGTATGTATGTATTTATGTGTGTCGTGGAGGATATTAATTTTGAGGATGGATATTTGATAGGAGGTCCAAAGGTGGGGCAAAGTGTTATGACAGCAGCTGCAAAACATCTAACTCCTGTGACGTTAGAGTTGGGGGGAAAATGTCCTGCTGTCGTTGATTTCATCTCTAGCTCTTGGGATAAAAAGGTAACTTTTTCAGTTTCTTTTCATATATTTAACTTAATTTAACGAGTAATGTATTATGTATAAAGTTATTTTGATTGTTTTCCAAAACAGATCGCGGTGAAAAGAATTATTTGGGGTAAATATGGAGCGTGTGCCGGACAAGCTTGTATAGCAATTGATTATATCCTCATACAAAAGAAATTTGCACCAACTTTGGTAAGAAAACCATTATATTTCATAATTATTACTAGACATCAATTTGAATTGTTATTTTTTAAAGGTGGAAATGTTGAAAAAATACATTAATAAGTCATTCGGAGACAATCCAATGGAATCTAATAGCATTGCCAAGATTATAAACAAGAAACACTTTTTAAGACTCAAAGCGCTACTAGATGAACCTAGTGTCAAATCTTCAGTAGTCTTCGGTGGTTCCTCAAATGAAGATAATCTGTAAGTAAATTCGCTGTTGATCATCTTTTTAATTCAAACGGTCTAAACCAAACTACAAATTGGGAATTAACGATTTATTGAATGGTGTACGTAGATTTATTGAGCCAACAATATTGCTTGACCCTCCACTTAATTCCGTGATTATGAATGAAGAAATCTTTGGCCCATTGCTTCCAATTATCACAGTAAGTATTAACTTATATCCTTATCATGTTACATAGTTAGCTTCTAGTTAGTTATTGTTAGTTTATTTCAAATAAGTGCTAATGTACTAAAACGGAAAGCTAATAGATGATTAACCGTTGACCATTTGACTTTCGTATGCAGTTGGAGACGATTGAAGAAAGTATCGAGTTTATAAGAGCAAGGCCAAAACCACTTGCTATTTATGGCTTCACAAATAATGAAAAACTACAAAAGAAGATGATATGTGAAACTACATCAGGAAGCATTACTTTTAATGATGCCATTATTCAAGTAACATTTTTCGGTTAAGCTCTTAATGTATTTTATAACTTGTTATGACCATTTCACAATAAAGGATAACAAACATTTGATACAGTATGCAGCGGATACATTACCGTTTGGAGGAGTTGGTGGAAGCGGATTTGGAAGGTACCATGGAAAATACTCGTTCGAAAACTTCAGTCATCACAAGGCAGTGATGGTGAGGGGATATCTTATCGATTTCGGGTTCAGATATCCTCCATGGACTAATAAGAAATTACAGCTTCTCAAATCTGGTTTACGATACAATTACATTACACTTGTTTTCATTAAGTTGGGTTTGAAAAGCAAAGCTTGATTAAATTTAAATGCTCAAAATATGTTTTTAATATTTAAATAATGTTTAAATTCTATTAATCATTTTGGCTTATATGCATGTAACGTATGTAATATGCATTGTTTTTTGTTTATTTCTTTGTTTATAATTTGGACTTTTATGATTAGCAAGTTATCTTCTGATTAAGATTAATAATTACGGTTTAGAAAAGAGATAAGTATATTAAAATGTAACAAACTTTGTCTGTTTTACTATTGTATGTATCCAACTTTCATAATTTCTATTGTGTGCATGAAAATGTAACTCTTATTTTTTCGCATACGATGTAACGAACCGGATTTTTGTTGATGTGTTACCGGTTTAATTATTTAATTTTTTTTTTAAAACCTCGGTTCTTACATCATTTGTGAGAAAAATAAGAGTTTAATACACACAATAGAGATTACGAGAGTTAGATACACACAATAACAAAAGGGCCGGTCTCGAGAATTCGAGTGTCCCGTGCAAAATATAAAGAAGGGCCTCCTAGAAAAAAAGTTAAAATAATAATTTATTATTACTTAGCGAGAATTAAACTTGAGACCTCATTGAAAATAAGAAAATACTCAAAAAAATACTTAACCAACTAGACTAGGTATGTTTAATGTCAAAAAAAGCCCACTATTCAATATATATTTAAAAACAAAATAATTTTTTTTTTAATTTTGAGCCGTTTTCGAACTTGGGCCATGAGCGAACGCCCCTTTTTTACATCCTATGGGTCGGACCTATGAGTTAATCTACAAGACTACAACTCAATAATTTATGGTATTAATTAAAACTTATAAAAGATAAAAGTATAAATGAATTCAGGTAAGATTATGTAGACCTAAAATCGTTACATTATGGACATCAACAAATTGATACTTTTGAAAAATATGTCTATAAGACAAGATAAACGGGTAAATAGAGTATCATGGTTATGAGAAACATAATTAGAATGAATATATACCTCATTAGATTAGTTTGTTTACTTTGGCTTCTTGATATTATTTTCCCTTACCCTAGTTTGCTTGTTATAATTTTACTTAGGTAGCCTAATTTTTCTGTAATATCATCGTTAATTACTCGATTCAAAACAACACATGCTTAATCTGTATTAACGAATTAGGCTTATCAATCAAAAATCAAAAGAAAATTTCACTATCACAATCATAATAACGTGACATGTTTGGTGATTATTGAACAAACCGTAAGAAAGAATTTGATAAAAGGTTTCTATAACATTAATATGTTCTTTTAACTTTCAATTTTTTATTTTATGTAAAGAAAAAACTTACACCAAATTTGATATACTATTTGATCCATAAATGTTTATACATGGTACTTATATTTTAATCCTCAAACATTCTTAAAGAATAAAGCTACCTTTATCTTGTATTCTATGATTTTTACATTTTGCTACTCCTTATTTATTTACAATAATAATATTTTAAAAAAGTAAAAATATGCATAATTTGGTTTATATATTTATAATTTATTTGTGATTCTGAAAATACAGTGGGCAATTATTTACTAATGTATAATTAATCAAAACGTGCAATAACTCTTTAAAGGGTTGTTGTTATCAATTTCCTATAGTAATTATAATATTCGTTTTATTATTATTAGTAGTAGTATATTACTCACGCGTTGCAGCGGCAGATAAAAAATATAGTTTACACAATTGCATTAAAGAATATGATTAGGAAAATTAACTACATAGAATAATAAAAATGAAAAAGCATGAAAAAAGAATTAAAACTACAATTATAATTGAAAAGTGAAAATATAAAATATATTCAAAAGAATAACATTAACTTTTGAAACACATGTAATTTATTCATTACGTTAAACTTTTAGATAAACAACATTTGAGGTGTATACTTAGTCCCGCTTACAATCTTTTGCAACTTCACTAATACATTTGTATTTCCACATGTTATCTCTCTTGACATGCGACATAGATATGTTCCTCATAAGACAGGTTACGTACTTATGTGTAATAATCAAGGGAACATTGTTCATGTTGTTGTAAACATTGTTACCCGGAGTACCGTCGTTGGAGGTTGGGGTGCTTTGAGCATCATTTATTGGAGTAGTGTTGTGGCTTTGTGCATTGGTGTTATTGCTTTTAGAGTTAATTTTGAATAGCACAATGTTTGGGTCAATCCATCGAACTTGTTTTAGTCTTTTAAAAACAACAAAACTTGTTTTTAACTTGAATTGTTCTAGTTCCTACCTATCGGTGGCGAGTAAACATCCCCATTGCTATTTCCCAAAACAAAGTGAATATATCCAACTATACCATTAGGTTAAAAAAAAAATCAACAACTTGACATCGAAATATATATAACCTTTTTGTCGAGCTACTCACAAACTATATTGTTGAAGTTTTTCTCAATTTGTGGAAACATGAATTACTACAACATTGCAATTTTATGGAGACATCTATTGGCTACAAGAAAAAAAAGGTGTAAAAAATACGGAGAAACACTCATACACAAGAAATGATCACAATCAAACCAAAATTTTCAAACTTATTAATCAACACTATATTTAAATTATATTATTATAAAAAGTTAAAAAGAAAAAAAAAAAAACTAGATATCATTTTCAAGTTGAACCTCTTTCGACTTCCCATACTCTATCAAGATTTATTGATTTTTGTAGAGTTTGTAATCAAACTTGTTTATGAATTTTACTCAAACGTTTGTCACACTTTGTTTAAAAATAAATCTCGTTAATAATCACATGGACTCACATAGGAGTTTTGGATTCAATCATAGAATCCTTAATCAATAAATTAATATTGATTTTAATAAATCACAAAAATAGTTTTATTACACAAAAATGATTGATAGATATTGTAATAGTCCAGTTATTGTGGTAATTAAAGAAATGTAAGTGTAGATGCTTAAAGTATTATTTTTTTGCCTTTTTTTTAATATATATGGTTTGAATTTTATTAACTAACATTAATTGTAATAAATTGTGTTCTAAATGATGATATTTCGTGAGTGGCATAAAAGGTATATAAGTAATTTCAATTACTTAAAATTTAAGAGATTAAGAATAGAAGGGAAATGTTTTATAATATAGTAAAGATTGTGGTAATTAAAGAAATGTAAATATAGATTATTAAACTATTATTATTTTTTCCTTTTTATTTAATTTATATGGTTGGAATTTTATTACATAACATTAATTGTAATAAATTGTTTTTTAGATGATGATACTTTGTGAGTGGTATAAATGGTAGATAGGGATTATTTTATAATATATTAAAAATTACTAATTATAAAATTTTAAACATATTGTCTATTTGAAAGAATGGCGGAATTATCCTCATCAATCTCCCGCCATTTCTCTCTCTAGAAATTCCCTCTCAATCTCTCTCTGCATCTCTCTCTCTCTCTCTCTCTCTCTCTCTCTCTCTCTCTTTCTCTCTCACACACAACACCACAAAACACACACTCCAAATCATCATCATCATGTCAATGGCGGAAACACCAAAAAAGCTCACGAAACAAACCCCACGAAAACATCTCAATTCGCCCAAAACTCCGATTCCGAAAACACCACAAACCCTAACTTCACCACGCAGGTCCACGCGCTTCATTTCGTCTCCAATTCAATCGAAACCGTCTCCGAAAAACTCGAGTAATAGAAAAACTAAACAAATAGTTAAGAGTTTAAAAAATGAATTTGTAACTGATGAAGTGTTTTCACCTGTTTCGCCTGATCGAAGCGAATCGAAAAAGCGAAAAAACCGAAGCGAAAAGGTAGACAATACTGTGAAAGTTAGGGTTACTAGAAATGTTTCGAAACCGAAACGGAGAGTTTATTATAAGAAGGTGAGTTATGATGGAGGTGAATTTGCAATAGGTGATGATGTTTATGTGAAGAGGAGAGAGGACGCCAGCTCGGATAACGATGATCCGGAAATTGAGGAGTGTAGAGTTTGTTTTAAAGCTGGTAGAGCTGTTATGATTGAATGTGATGATTGTTTAGGTGGATTTCATTTGAAGTGTTTGAAACCGCCTTTGCGAACCGTTCCTGATGGTGATTGGATTTGTGGTTATTGTGAGGGGAAGAAGCTGGGGAAGATGGTTGAGTTGCCTACTGCGCCGAGAGGAAAGGAGAGGCGTAGGACTGCCAAGGAGAAGCTTCTTTCGAGCGATCTGTGGGCGGTCAGGATAGAAAGGTATAACTAATAAATATATATTCAGTCAATGAATGTAGTCTGATAAGTGATAGTGTTTGTTTTGTTTAGTTTATGGAAGGAGGTTGATGGTAGTTTCTGGTTTCGGGGTCGTTGGTATATAATTCCTGAAGAAACTGCTGCGGGTAGACAACCACATAATTTGAAAAGGGAGTTGTATAGAACCAATGACATTGCTGATAATGAGGTAATACATGTTCTAAGTGACATTATTGTTGTATATTTTTAGTTACATTGTAATGATTTGAGTGTGTCTTTTAGATGGAGACTGTTCTACGACATTGTTATGTCATGACTCCAAATGAATATGCCAAGGCTGTGAATGAAGGTGATGATGTGTTTCTATGTGAGTATGAATATGATGTGAAATATCATAGTTTCAAGCGGATTGCTGAGATTGATAACAATGAAGAGGTTTGTAATTGTTGGGAAATTTTATAATGGATATGAAGATTTCATAAGACTTGACCGCTTTCTGATTTTTTAGGATGATGAAGAAGTTAAGCATGATGAAGACTGGAGTTGTAATGAGGATTCTGACTCTGAGTCAGACGATGATATGGAATACGAAAAGGAGGATAAGTTTAAATCACTTAATGGGTCAACAACACCTGCTCATGAAGTGGCTGCAGTAAGGATACATTTGTTCATTATTAATGTAAGCATGTTATTGACCGAAACTACAAATAACATACTTAAACTTATGCAGAACTCGCGAAAGGGTCATACCTTTGGACTCCAGAAAATAGGAACAAAGAGAATCCCGGAACATGTGAGATCACACAAGCAGACTGAACTTGAAAAGGCAAAAGCAACACTTTTGCTGGCTACTTTGCCCAAATCTTTGCCATGTAGGAATAAGTATGTGATATATACTAACATTCCGAATTTTAGTTTCTCTTTACTCTAACTATGTTGTTTCTCGCCCTTTTATATTTGTTATGGGTTTTTTACTTGCATTGGATCATATAGTATCATATTCAGCAAAACAATTGAACGATTGACAATTTTTTATTTGCAGAGAAATGGAAGAAATAAGTGCATTTATCAAGGGCGCCATATGTGATGATCAATGTCTAGGGCGTTGCCTTTACATCCATGGTGTTCCAGGAACTGGCAAGGTAGACTTTAGCAACTGGCACTGTATCTTATTTCACAATGCACATTACTCTTAAGCATTTTACGTGAACCAAATAATTGAACTTGTTATGAGTTCTTGTTTTAAATTACTTACTGTCTCTATCTGAATTGCTATTTGCACGTATCTTCAGACAATGAGTGTGCTTGCTGTGATGCGTAGTCTTCGGGCAGAAGTTGATGCTGGAATTACTAAACCTTACTCCTTTGTGGAGATTAATGGTCTAAAATTAGCTGCACCAGAGAATATATACAGAGTACGGTTTATTGTTAATTGAGCTGTTTTGAATGTCTTCTTCATTTTAGTCATTGCCTAAACTATATTCATGGATGTTTTCAGGTCATTTACGAAGCCTTAACTGGACATAGGGTCGGCTGGAAAAAAGCGCTTAACTTATTGAATGACAGATTTTCAAATGGGATTAAAAGTAGAAAAGATGACGATCGTCCTTGTATTCTTCTCATTGATGAGCTTGATCTTCTAGTAACTAGAAATCAATCGGTAAACAATCATTCATAACTAATAAGCTTCTATGTAGACTTTAGCAGATTAAGATAAATTTGTAATTCTTGTTTTTTCATAGGTTTTGTACAACATTCTTGATTGGCCTACTAAGCCTAATTCCAAACTCATCGTCATAGGTGAGATTCTATCTCCATAACCCTTTATCCAAAGGTAAATTCAGCTTATCCATTTGCGTTAATCCTTTTTTTTTGTTTATGCTACAGGAATAGCAAATACTATGGATCTTCCAGAAAAGTTGCTTCCCAGAATTTCTAGCCGAATGGGTATACAAAGGCTTTGCTTTGCTCCATATAACTACTTGCAACTTCAAGAAATCATTGGGTGCCGTCTTAAAGGAATTGATGCATTTGAGAAACAAGCCATTGAGTTTGCTTCAAGAAAGGTTCATAATTGCGCTAATTGCCATCAAATAAGTTTTGAAGATTTTCAACATTGTTTATCCTTATACTGTTTATGCATATGTAGGTTGCAGCAGTTTCAGGAGATGCACGTCGTGCCCTCGAGATATGTCGTCGTGCAGCTGAACTTGCAGACTATCGAGTTAAGAAATCGACCGCACTTCCCATAACTGGTAAGTAATTTCATTGACTTACTATATATTGTTTGTAAATAGTTAAAAATTAGGATCCTGCTAAGAAAATCCAACTACTTTACATGATTATACTTCAGTAGGAGTGGCAAGATGGACGGGTCGGGTCGGGTTGAATAATGGGTCAAAACGGGTTAGGGTCAAAAAGGGTCATAATGTGAAAAGGGTCAAATGGGTCACGGGTCAAATGGGTCACGTAGGGTTGGGTCGGGTTGACCCTTTTTTTTTTTTTTTTTTGAAAATAAATGAAACTGTTTTTTCTGCCGTATTGTTGCATTCGTGTGAAACAACTTCTATTATATAACGAGTGTATCCTAACAACAAATCAGACACACCTTCGACTTTTTACATTAAACAACCACCAAACCATTAACATTAGTGAAATCCAAAAGTTAGTCGTACAAGTAGTTTTTAACCAAAGTTACGTATGTCGTTACAAAAATAGAATTAAACTATTTGAAAACCCGTCAAAACTCAAAATTATTAGCTAACCAAAACCATCACATTACTTTTTATTTTATATTTACTTATTTAATATTTTATTACTTTAATAACTTAAAATAAAACAAAGCTCTGTGTATTATCATGGTGTCATCCATTTTACTTTACATATATTAAAAAATAATAAAAATAAACCAAAAATAAAATTAAAAAAACATTTAAATTAAATAAAATCATTTTTATAGAAGATAAAACAATGTACTGTTTTTTCTCTAAAACCAAAAAAGGTACATTCACTTCTCTCTTCCCTCTTTCCTCTTTCCTCTTTCCCTGTAACACTTTTTTTCTTCAAGAAAAAACACAACCACCATTAATACATTTTGAATAACTCATTATTCACCCGTTGTTGACCCGTTTGACCCGACTTTGACATCAACAGTTTCTAATCGTGACCCGTCTGACCCTTTCTGGAATTTTTGGGTGTTCAGAATAACCCATTAATAAGAAAGAAATGACCCAAATCCACCCGTTTTTCATGACACGGGTTAGGATTGCCAGGTCTATACTTCAGTAGTCTTCCATTTGTATCAGTAATTCCCAACATCTAATATAAAACGAACTTCAGTTTGTGTTTGTATTGAAGCTTTTAGATGGTCTCTCTCACATTATTCATATATGATTGATATTTTCAGGTAAAGCCCTTGTTGGGATGTCGGAGGTTGAAGCAGCCATACAGGAAATGTTCCAGGCTCCACATATCCAGGTAAATGGTGGCGACTAGTCGATTTTTTTACATAAATTGTCAAAAGGCGTCTACTGTTTCATTAAAATCCTTATCACTCATCAGGTGATTTAGTTAAATGTAGATTTTCCCCCTTTCAGGTAATGAGGAGTTGTTCTAAACTGGGCAAGGTCTTCTTAGCTGCTATGGTGCATGAGCTCTATAAAACAGGAATGAGCGAGACCACCTTTGAAAAGGTCAGTTTTTTTTTCTTTCCGAAAAGACCATATTATAAATGAGTTTTGATTGACCCCTATCAAAGTTTCTTCTATCATTGCTTGCAAATTGACTTGAATGATCTGTTTGTATGATCATTCCAAATTTTCTGATATTTTGTGATCTCAGTTGGCGCAAACGGTTTCATGTCTCTGTACTAGCAATGGAATAACATTTCCTGGATGGGACACACTATTGAGAATTGGGTGAGCCTTGTAAATCTGTTTATTGTGACATCACGTCACAACAATCAAATAATCAGTTTCATAATGTACATCCAAACCTCCCCCTTGGTCTCTTAGACACCAAAAAACACATTACCTGTTTGACTACTTGCATAACTAGACTATGTAGAATCATCTAATCATTCTCGTATATTTTCTTTTCAGCTGTAAGCTTGGTGAGTCCAGAATCGTTCTATGTGAATCAGGAGCAAGTCACAGGTTGCAGAAGTTGCAGCTCAATTTTCCTAGGTTTGTTACATGATCCCACTTTGCGAGCTCCTCATAAACTCAACTCTTTATTTGGTCACAGCAAATTCTGTTTAAATGTCATAACCATTCTGAAAATTGTATTGTGATGACAGTGATGATGTGAGTTTCGCACTGAAAGACAGCAAGGAGCTACCATGGTTGACAAAATATATGTGATATCGAAGACTAGATTTTTCGCCCGTCATATTGAGGAGTTTAAATTATATCATATTCATTACCCCTACAAATACTGGCTACTTTTTATGAATGAAGTTTTGATCACAGATTTTTCTAATCAAGGATAGTGATACTTTGTTATTTGTATTTGCATCATTTGGATATTTATAGATTCTAATGGATTATTTTTGGACATTCATTTGTTTGCACTTTATAACATTATTTGAGAATTTGGTTTTGAAGTTGACAACATAACTTGGAACTTTTTTATTTTTATTTTTATCATCGGTTAAATATTGTAAAAATATTTTGGTGCAAGTGCCAAATAGTTCTTCCTCTCCCTTGTCCATTTATCCATTATGTAGCTACTCTTGTTCGTTTCAAAATTATTGTCCATCTTCCTATTTTAAAATATATATATATATTAAATAACTTTCTGTCAAAAACTTTTAAATCGTAAAAATAAAATTCTATTGGTTAAAAAGTGTAATAATTTCAATACGTTAGGCATAATAGTAGGGATATATGTATAGCATTTCTTTTTTAAAAATGATGTGTGTTTTAGCATGTATGAATTAATCTAGTTGCAGAGTTGCATGCAGTGTATAACGAGAAAATGGGAGGATCATCCATTCGTCACCTCCAATCTCTCTTTCTCTCTCATCTCATTCATTTCAAAGTATTTTCCATTTTTTTCTTGTATACGTCATCTCTGATTCTACGCCTTCAAATTGCAACAATGGCGATAGCATCGGTTGTGGTTCTACCAATTGGCTTACTCTTCCTTCTATCTGGACTCATCATAAATTTTCTCCAGGTATATTCTTTCTATTTCGAATACATCATGCATCATGCATCATGCATCTTTTTCTTATTTTACTTACACAATTACTAACATTTTGCTTATATAACGCTTTGAAAATGAAACGTTACATGTTTTAATGATGTTAATAGAGGAATTTTTGTACCATTGAGCGTTATATTTTTACGAATTATGTTTTCAATAGTGTAACATTTTGCTGTATTTAGTTCCTAAAAGTTATCTTATAAAGACTTGAACCTTTATATAAATCATTAATTATTTTGCGATTTCAGGCCATCTTCTTTGTGCTTGTGCGTCCTTGTTCAAAAAGTATATACAGGAAAATCAATGCTCATCTTGCACAACTCTTGTGGTTGGAGGTGGTATGGCTTTTCGACTGGTGGGCACACATTAAGGTGTTTTAACTTCAATTTTATGCTTTTATACATTTTATGTTTCTCATAATTGTTTGTCACTTTCTTGCCTTCAGATAGAATTTATCTCGTAATTGTAACGGATCATGAACTAAAATTCATCAATTTTCAGGTTGATTTGTATATTGATTCTGAAACACTTGAATTTATGGGTGAGAGCTCTCCTTAGCCGCTTGTGCTATTTTTCAAATAGATCATTTTGTTATCACATTTGTATTCATTATCGAGCATATTTTGTATGTCAGCTGATTTTTATTATCTTTAGGTAAAGAACACGCGCTCGTTATTTGTAACCATAAAAGCGACATTGACTGGCTAATTGGATGGGTCTTGGCTCAGGTAATTGTTTATATATACGAAACGTAAAACTGTGTATTTCCTCTCTGTGATACATTATGCCATTGTGCTACAGCGTGCAGGTTGTCTTGGTAGCACTCTTGCTTTGATTAAAAAATCATTAAAATTCCTCCCGGTAAATATATACTCATAGAGTACGATTTTGTTAGCACTTTCTACAAAATAAACACATGCTTACGTGCTTATGCAGGTTATTGGCTGGTCAATGTGGTTTAGTGAATATATCTTGTTGGAAAGAAGCTGGTCCAAAGATAAGAAAATATTAAAGGTAGGATTTCAAGAATTATTCGTTAACTGAATTGGAAATAATCTATGTTCATGACATTCTATTTTGTTACTCTTTTGGGGCTCGGGATTAAATGCAGACAGGTTTTGAAAACCTAAGAGATTTCCCAACACCTTTCTGGTTAGCAATATTTGTAGAAGGGACGCGGTTTACACAGGAAAAGCTTGTTGCTGCTCAGGAGTATGCTATTGAAGCCAAGTTACCTGTTCCTAGGAATGTTTTGATTCCTCGAACGAAGGTTTAACGTCTCTTTTCTTACAGATTAATATGATTCGATACTATGAAATCCGAAGATTCCTGTGCATGTTTTTTTTTATCTTTTAGGGATTTGTTACTGCAATCAATCACTTACGCTCATTTGTACCTGCAATTTACAACTGTACTGTGGCTATTCCTAAAGATGAGCCGTTGCCAACAATATTGAGAATGTTCAGAGGAAATTCTTCCACGGTAAAAATAATGTACAGTTAACAAACAATCATATTTGTTTTTGTTTTTACCAATACCGTCATATCAACGTATTATATTCATCTCATGCTGTAAAATAAAACTTTGAATACTCTTTCTTGTAGGTACATGTACAACTCAAGAGACACTTGATATGTGAATTACCTGAAACCGACGAAGGCATTAAACAATGGTGTAAAGACATATTCGTTGAAAAGGTATTTTTTTTTTATTTGACCCGTTTAAAATCAAATTGACCCATTCATGAGTAAATGGGTCAAAATTTTCACCTATGTTATGAACATTTGTTTTTTGAATTTTAGGATGCTTCACTGGAGTTGCATAAATTTGATAACTCATTCGGGGACATTGAATGTCATGACATTGGTAGACCAAAGAAATCCTTATTTGTAAGTTATCCAAAACACATTCAGAGTCACAATTTCGCTCGTTCTTTTTTATATCTAACCCTTTTGGTCTTATTATATAAACAGGTGCTTATTTTTTGGTCATGTCTTCTACTATTCGGTGTGGTAAAGCTCCTCGAATGGTGTTCATTCTCTTATGGAACAGTAGCATTTTTTGCCGTCCTGCTGTTGCTTGTTGTGATCTTAATGCAAGTCCTCATTCTGTTTTCGCAATTGGAAAATTCAAATCCTTCACAAATATCAACATTTGATAAAGAAGACATGATGAATCAAAAGCTTATTCCGTGATCACATAGACCCAAACAGAAAGTTTCGAATTTCAAATCTTTTGGTGTGATATTTCTCCATCTTTATGGTATACTAGCTATGAAGCTTACCTCAGTGCTGGTTGTAATTTTATGTAGCCAATTGTTAGGTACAACTTCAATGTATAACGTTCGTAAAGTTGTGCAAGATACATATCAGTACAACGTGTTAAAAAAACATGCGCTTAATTTCCATATCAAGTTGGTTTAAATTAAACCAACTTGATCAAACACTAATGATCATATACATTAAACCGTTTAATGTATATGTATCAAACACTGAGCTTGGGTCTAAAATCAGACTTAGTAAACAGTGTAGTAAACTCATAGGCCAAGCCAAACGAATTTGATACCTTCTTGCGGAACATTTGTAACTTTTGTAATTGTGATATGATTATATTATTCATAGAATCATATATAAATAATATATTGTATGAATATTGTAATGGTTCTTTGTGAGTTTGATATGAATGTTTAGTCTGCTATTCAGAAAACAATAAGTTTTCAACAGAATAAGAACAATAGATAAAATGGTATTATAACACAAATATTTCTTATTCCATTACGAGGACTAAGCCTCTAGTTATATACAAGAGCATATATGGTAGCCGACAATGGCTACTATACAATCACATGGACTACTTTTATTACAATTATATGAAGACAAGCCTCACATGGGAGACAATCTTCACATGACACATTTACATCACATGGCACACTTACATACAATAATGAAATACGACAAATACAATATTATACATTATTGTGTTCAGGAGTTGCAGGATTGTCAGGAGGAAACCGGTCATGAGACCCTGATTCAGCTCTTGCAGAAATAATGAAAAATATTGTGTTTATTAAAAAGTCAAATCGACATTACTCCCTCCGTTCATACTCCATAGTCAAAATGTAGTAACTAGTTTTTGTTTCTAGACATTTGTTTTGGGAAGAAGAAAATACTATATAGCATTTAAAAGAGATTGATTGTATTAAAGAGTTTGAGCTGTTACTCGCTTTTCTATATATATATATATATATATATATAGAGATGGGTTTATTTAGGAACCATCAATTATTTAGGAACCATTAGGAACCAAGGTGGCAATTTTGTAATTAAACTCAAGGTGGCAATTTTGTAATTAAGTCAAATCCCCAGCAACCTCATCCCCATCAACCTCATCCCCAGCAGCCATATCCCCAATTCGAAACCATCATTAATCGATTAATTAATTAGATCTGTCACTTTCCCTTATCTTTTCCACCACCACCACCATGGCCGCAGCTACCAATTTCTTACTTTCATCATCTCCGGCAGTCTTCGCCGGAAAAACCCATCAGCAATACCTCAAAGTAGGCGCCTCAATACGCAGTTGTGCTTACTGCATCGAGACTCTAAGTGGTTTCATCAATTCAAAGTAGACGTACAGTAAAGAGTAATACCACGGTACTAATATACCACTTGTTGTCTTTGTCCTTTTGTGGTTTAGAATCAAGGGATACATTGTCTTTGTCCCTTTGTGCTGCAATAGAAAAATTCAAAAAGAAAGTAATTATAAAAATCAATATATAACCCCAATGGATCGGCTGCATTAATTTGTTATATAAATAGATTAAAAAAATATAAAAGAATTCTTCAACTCAGAAATAAGAAGTATTCACTTTTCAAATTAGACAATGAAAGAGCTAGAATTAAAACATTAATTTGTGTATATTGCGTATTCACCGGTGTATATTGCGTATTTACTAGTGTATATTATGTATTCACTAGTAGACACACTAATATTGTATATTCACTTGTGTATATTGTGTATTCACTGGTGTATATTGTATATTCACTGGTGTATATTGTATATTCACTTTTGTATATATATTGTATATTCACTTGTGTATATTGCGTATTCACTGGTGTATATTGTATATTCACTTGTGTATATTGCGTATTCACTAGTGTATATTATGTATTCACTAGTAGACACACTAATATTGTATATTCACTTGTGTATATTGCGTATTCACTAGTGTATATTGTATATTCACTTTCGTATACATTAGTGAATATAGTGTATACACTAGTGTATAGTGTGTAGATACACTGGTGTATAACTATACATTAGTGAATATAGTATATATGGTTCAGATCTGTTTTTTGTGAATTAGTATATACACTGGTGAATATTTAGTATATATACACTAGTGTATATACCGAAACTCACTAAAAAAAAAAAAAAAAAAAAAAAAGTCGTCAAAAGTATATCAAGTGGGTGCTCGTTGGAAAGATAATTAAAAGCTTGTTCTAATGGTGTATTTAGTTTTTCCTAAAACCTAGTTATACTCTAGATATGTTAATTTAAAGTTAATTAGGATTTTAAAGTGGGTTTTAATTGATTTCCAATTTGGCCCTCAATTTTGACTTAATTACAAAATTGCCACCTTGAGTTTAATTACAAAATTGCCACCTTGGTTCCTAAATAATTACATGGTTCTTAAATGAAACCAACTCTATATATATATATATATATGGATTTGGTGAGAAATACATTTTTTATGATAAACGTAAGAAAAACGTATTGATTTAACAAATTTTCATTTTGATTCAAAGTTATTCGAGAAAAAACTATCATTGAAAACAAATTAGTAATCAACCATAACATTATTTTCAGTGTCTCAGATCGTGTAACCCATCAAAAAGTCGGAGGCTATTTTTGTAGTTGCCCAAAAAGAGAACCGCCTATGAAATGCAAAGATAGGAACAATATTATCATCACACACAGCTAAGATCTAAATCTAATCTAAATCAGCATAAAAACAAAACACAAAAAACTTATATTATATATTAAAACAAGTCCAACAAGACCATATTGAGATTGACACAAAACCACATACACTTTTATATTTCTTTCTTTCATTTTGGGTGTCAATTTATATCATCAAAATTTACAGTGGGTGTGAGAAATGGGATCGTTAAAAAACGAAGATGACGAGGTACAAGGATCATCGAAGGATGCTGTTTTGTACGTTAACGGTGTCCGTAAAACTCTCCCTGATGGTCTCGCTCACTTAACTCTACTCGAGTATCTCAGAGGTAGTATATAAATTTAACTTATTATTATTATAATCATACACAAATTTATTCCTGTTGAAAACATTTACCTGCTCGGAAAATAGTTTTAAAAAGGATTACTAGTTCAATTTTTAATCAGAAAACCGGAACAAATATATTATGCTGAGTTTTTTAATCATGGACGAGAGGCAAAACCAGATTTTTATATTAGAAGGGCGTGTTATGTATTATTGAAACAACACATAAAACATATGCCGATTAGTGGCTCTTAATGTATTTTTTGCGTTAGAGTTGGGTTGGACATAAAAATTTCCATATAAATTAGGCTCGTTAAGGAGGACTGACACCAATATTTTTGTTTTTGATGAATATACCATGTTTCATTTTTATTAAAATATGTAGTGGAGTTCTCACTTTCAAAAACTTGGAACCCACCTGTCCTTGATTTACGTCCCTTATGTTGGTCGTGTGACCGGTTGATTAGTTTGCTTAGTGTTGACGTATACCTTTTTCTAGTTAGAAAATTGTAATTATGTTATTATGATTTTTTTTATTTATGAAATTTGCGCTATTTCAGTTCAATATGTTTCTTTACTTAATTTGTTGTCCGTAAATGATATTTAATTAACGGGTATTGTGTGTTTGTTATTGTGGATATATAGATATAGGTTTAACAGGAACAAAGTTAGGGTGTGGGGAAGGAGGCTGTGGGGCATGTACTGTTATGCTTTCTTACTTTGATCAAATTTCCAAGACTTGTGTGTAAGTTTTACTTTTTATTTATTTTGTTCGACTTTTTTCTTCTTTCGTTTCTTGGACGCTTTTCAAAGTTATGGGTCCCACGCGTAACGGAAGTAAATAAGTGTATAAAGTATAAACTGAATATGAGAGAAAATGAATTCCTCGGTTACAATAGCTAATATCATTATAATAGGTAACTAATGAAAACTATGATTTTACATGGTTTCCTTATTAAATGAAAGCCGAACAGAATTCAAAAGTTTGGGAAAAAGCTTGAAAGGGAAATTTGGACAAACCACCTAAGGTGGTTTATGATTATATCCGGAGCGCTGGGACGTTTCTGTGCATATAAGGTTGTCTCCGTAACTTTAAACAGATCACAAGTTAGGTCTGTTTGGGTCTCTTTCCACCCGTTTCCACTTATCCAACTGATCCATAAACGAGTCAGCTAGCTCTTGGATCTGCTTCGCATCAGTGACTTACATAACAAATAAATGAGAGTTTAGTGAAAAAATAGTTAGTTACCACTTTCATGTTTTGGATATTTGTATAAGATCATGTTTTTTTCTTCTTAATTATCCAGGCACCAAGCGATTAATGCCTGCTTGGCCCCACTATATTCCGTTGAAGGAATGCAAGTAATCACCGTGGAGGGACTAGGTAATCGGAAATTTGGTTTGCATCCAGTCCAGGTACAGTCCTTATCTAGCATATGATATTTTTTTTGTGTATTTATACCGTTTTTACTGTCTACATTTCGTTGGTCCCATCTCCATTTCTTCTCGTATTATGCAGGAATCCTTAGCAAATCGTCACGGTTCTCAATGTGGATTTTGTACGCCTGGATTTATCATGTCTATGTACGCATTATTAAGGTCTAGCAAAACACCACCTACAGAAGAACAGATAGAAGAAAGCCTTGCTGGAAATTTATGTCGATGTACTGGCTATAGACCGATTCTTGATGCATTTCGTGTCTTTGCGAAGAGTAATGACTTGTTATACACAAGTGGCTCTGTTCCATTACACGAAACTAAAGATGGCGAGTTTATCTGCCCTTCAACTGGTAAACCATGTTCTTGTGGGCCAAACAAAGAAACCATTGAACCCGTTTCTTATAACGAAATTGATGGAAGTTCATATACAGACAAAGAAATCATATTCCCACCTCAGCTTAAAATGAGGAAACCGAGTTATTTAACCTTAAGTGGCTCCGGTGGGATCAAATGGCATAGACCGTTGCTTTTAAAACACGTTTTGGATTTAAAATCAAAATACCCAGATGCAAAATTAGTTGTAGGAAACACGGAAGTAGGAATAGAAACTAGGTTAAAAGGAATTCACTACCCAGTTTTCGTATCGGTTACACATGTACCCGAACTCAATATATTGACTGTTAACGATGATGGCATGGAGATTGGTGCTGGTGTCAGGCTCTCAGATCTTCAGAAATTTCTCAAAAAAGCTATTGAAATCCGTCCGGGTTATGAAACATCATCTTGTAAGGCCATTACCGAACAAATAAAATGGTTTGCAGGAACTCAAATTAGAAATGTTGCATCGGTTGGTGGAAATATATGCACTGCCAGCCCGATTTCGGATTTGAATCCTCTTTGGATGGCTTCAGGAGCAAAGTTTAACGTTATTGACAGTAAAGGAAACGTTAGAACTATTTTGGCAGAAAATTTCTTTTTGGGATATCGTAAAGTGGATTTGGGGAGTAACGAGATTCTGTTATCTGTTTTTCTTCCTTGGACTCGTGAGTTTGAGTATGTGAAAGAATTTAAACAAGCTCATAGAAGGGATGATGATATTGCACTTGTGAACGCTGGAATACGTGTTTTTCTTGAAAAAATAAATAAAAAATGGATTGTTTCGGATGCGTGCGTTGTATATGGTGGTGTTGCTCCTGTTTCATTATCAGCTGTAAAAACAAAAGATTATTTAATCGGTAAGGAATGGAATAAGGAGCTTTTACAGAACGGTTTGGAAATCTTGAGACAAGACGTTGTGATTTCAGAAAACGCCCCAGGTGGTATGGTGGAGTTTCGGAAATCTTTGACGTTAAGTTTCTTTTTCAAATTCTTTATGTGGGTATCTCATCAAATGGCCGGTCAAGATTACTTTAATGAACGTGTACCTGTATCACATTTATCAGCTGTTAAGTCGTTTCACCGTCCATCTGTAATGGGAAGTCAAGACTATGAAATTACGAAACAGGGGACTTCTGTGGGGGCCCCTGAGGTTCATATGTCAGCGAGACTTCAAGTAACAGGGGAGGCCGAGTACACTGATGACACTCCAATGGCTCCTAATGGCTTACACGCGGCTTTGATATTAAGCAAAAAGCCTCATGCTCGTTTACTTTCGATTGATGATTCGGGTGCCAGGTCATCACCCGGATTTGCTGGCATCTTTTTTGCAAAAGATATCCCGGGTCATAAATTTACCGGTCCCATAGTTGAAGATGAAGAAGTTTTTGCGTCTGAGATAGTCACTTGTGTGGGCCAGGTACAATATATTTATTTTAACTTTTGTTTTCGGCAAAGTTGATCACAGGTTATCTGAAAGTTCTCTTTTATGCAGGTTATAGGAGTTGTTGTTGCTGACACCCACGAAAACGCGAAACATGCAGCAAGAAAAGTCAACATCGAGTACGAAGTTCTGCCAGCGATATTATCCATAGAGGATGCTGTCAAGTCGAAAAGTTTTCATCCAAATTCTCATAGGTGTTTAAGTAAAGGGGATGTTGAACTCTGTTTTCAATCAGATCAGTGTCATAAAATCATCGAGGGTGAGGTTCATATCGGCGGTCAAGAACACTTCTATTTGGAGCCACAAAGCACATTTGTTTGGACAATGGATGGCGGCAATGAGGTTCACATGATTTCATCAACTCAAGTAAACCCCGAACACTTTCAGCTTAGAAAGTTTTGTCGCCGAGATTTACCCGGCATTACAGATTTGGGGCCTACTTTTAATGTTTCATAACGGATTGGGTCCCTAATTTTAATGCTTCGTTATGTGGACGAGGGACCGAATATGTTACGAAATAAAGTGCAGCCCAAACCCCCCAAAAAGTTTGCATGAGGAACTAGATCTGTAATCCCGGTCAATCACAAAGATCATTTGTGTAATTTTCTCTCTATATTAATATCATACTGTTTTTTTTTGTATCTAGGCACCACAAAAGCATCAAAAGTATGTGGCACACGTGCTCGGTCTCCCGATGTCTAAAGTTGTTTGCAAAGTGAAGCGAATTGGTGGTGGATTTGGTGGGAAAGAGACAAGATCTGCCTTTTTTGCCGCTGTTGCATCTGTGCCAGCATACATGTTAAATCGTCCCGTGAAACTTACATTAGACAGAGATGTAGATATGATGGTAACCGGGCAGAGACATAGCTTTCTTGGAAAATACAAGGTATCATTTAACTATATCATATATCAATTTCTGCGGGATTGACCTATATTGCTTACTAAATGGTGATGTTATATCATTTAGGCCGGGTTTACGAATGAAGGAAAGGTGGTTGCATTAGATCTTGAAATCTATAACAATGCCGGGAATTCACTTGATTTATCTCTAGCAATACTTGAACGTGCCATGTATCATTCTCATAATGTCTATGAGATTCCACATATTAGAGTTAACGGAAGTGTTTGCTTCACTAATTTCCCTAGTAACACTGCCTTTCGAGGATTTGGTGGACCACAAGGTATGCTTATAACCGAGAATTGGATTCAAAGAATTGCCATGGAAGTTAAGAAAACCCCAGAAGAGATCAGAGTACGTTCTTTTACTTGTTAGGATTTGAATAAATATTTATTACGATTATTACTACTAAAAGTACGTCTATTTCAGGAAATTAATTTTTTGAGTGAAGGGTCAATATTACACTATGGTCAACAAATTCAGGACTGTACTTTGCATCGATTGTGGGATGAACTCAAGAAATCCTGCAACTTTATACAAGTTCGAAATGAGGTTGAAGAGTTTAATCTTCATAACCGATGGAAGAAACGTGGAATTGCAATGATTCCGACGAAATTCGGCATCTCATTTACAACAAAGTTCATGAACCAGGTGATTTAATCATTTGTGTTTGACATAATCGAAGTCTTTTTTTTTTGCGTTTAGTGGTTGTGTTTAGGTTTATGTATTTGTGGTCAATCGATCGCAGGCAGGTGCGCTCGTTCAAGTGTATACAGATGGAACAGTGTTGGTTACACATGGTGGTGTCGAGATGGGTCAGGGTTTACATACAAAGGTGGCTCAAATTGCTGCTTCCGCTTTTGAAGTTCCTCTTAGCTCGATATTTATTTCAGAAACTAGTACTGATAAGGTAATAACATATTAAAATATTACTTCTATAGTTGGCACTATGTATATGCTTTTTAACGGTTTAATCTTGTTTTTAGGTTCCTAATGCATCTCCAACAGCAGCTTCGGCAAGTTCTGATATGTACGGTGCTGCAGTTTTGGATGCGTGTAACCAAATAAAAGCGAGAATGGAGCCAATTGCGTCTTTGAAAAAACATACTTCTTTTGTGGAGGTAAATTGAAGACACTTCATTTATTTAGTAAAGCTGATGACAAAACGATCCAAATGACTCATTATGAGTTTTTCTTTTTAATTGTTTTCAGTTGGTAAACGCATGCTATTTTGAGCGCGTAGATCTATCTGCACATGGGTTTTACATAGTCCCCGACATAGGTTTTGACTGGGCAACAGGTAAAGGCAACCCGTTCAGATATTTCACATATGGAGCTGCATTTGCCGAGGTTGAAATTGACACGTTAACTGGGGATTTCCACACGAGGGCTGCTGATATCATCTTGGATCTTGGATTCTCCATCAATCCAGCTCTTGACGTTGGACAGGTTTCTAATGTTTCATTTCAGCTCTCTTTTTATGGTTTTCATGGCCCTTTTCTTGACGTTCTTTTATTTACATACAGATTGAAGGAGCATTTGTGCAAGGTATAGGATGGGTGGCTTTGGAGGAGTTGAAATGGGGTGATGAAGCACATAAATGGATTCCGCCAGGTTGTTTATTTACTTCCGGTCCTGGAAATTACAAAATTCCATCCGTCAATGATGTCCCTTTTAAGTTCAAGGTTTCTCTATTGAAGGTATAACACATTATTTAATCAATCTATATACTTGTTAACAATCAACGGGTTTATACTTAATTTGTTTGACATATAGGATGCACCAAACGACAAGGCCGTACACTCATCAAAAGCTGTTGGTGAACCTCCATTTTTTTCTGGCCTCATCTGTGTTTTTTGCTATAAAAGATGCTATTATTGCTGCAAGAGCTGAATCAGGGTCTCATGGCTGGTTTCCTCTCGACAATCCTGCAACTCCTGAGCGCATTCGGATGGCTTGTGCCGATGAGTTTACCACACCGTTTGCTAAATCTGATTTCCGACCCAAGCTCAGTGTTTAGTAAGCTTTTAACGAACTTTTTACTTAAGTTAAGGGACATGTTTTAACACATTGTACTACTGTAAGTTCATCAATTTGTATAGTTATTAAAGAATCTTGAGTTAATTACATAATTGGTCCCTGTGTTTGTTCCAAAAGAACGGGTCCAGTCCCTGGGTCGCAATTCGTTCGGGTCCAGTCCCTGGAGCCTATCTTTGGTTGCACGTTTGGTCCCTCCCTCTAACAATCGTTAAAAAATATCGTTAAATACCCCATGTGACAGGCACATGATGGGTAAAATAGTAAATTCATCTCTTTTTTTCCCCTTCATGTGTTCTTCCCCAAATCTCCAATCAATTTCACCCAAATCAAAAACCCTAATTTCCCAATCAATAAAAATTCTTTCACATTTATAGTTTCACTAAGTTGTGGAAATAGAAAGAGTAGGTGCCGAAGCATTACACCGAAAAAAGCAATCGTACCTCCTCCTTCTTGACGACGGTTTACCAACAAATCAGCATTGGTGTTTCTTTTTCAGTGTTTTTGTTTTAAAGATCTATAATCATCAATCAATTAATCATAATCATAATCATGTGGGTATTCTATCTCATCTCTTTACCTTTAACCATGGGGATGGTTATCTTCACCCTCCGTTACTTCGCCGGACCCGACGTCCCTCGTCATATCTTATTTACAGTTGCCTACACTTGGTTTTGCTCTCTCTCTTTCATCATCCTTGTCCCCGCTGACATTTGGACTGTAAGTTTCCTTATGATCGATGCTTTTACAATTTCACCCAGATCGATGAATTCAATTCTAACCTGTTTTGCGTTGCAGGCTATGATTGATCACAACTTAATGCCAAAACCCCTCTCAAACTTACACAACTTAGTGAAACTATAAATGTGAAAGAATTTTTATTGATTGGGAAATTAGGGTTTTTGATTTGGGTGAAATTGATTGGAGATTTGGGGAAGAACACATAAAGGGGAAAAAAAGAGACGAATTTACTATTTTACCCATCATGTGCCTGTCACATGGGGTATTTAACGATATTTTTTAACGATTGTTAGAGGGAGGGACCAAACGTGCAACCAAAGATAGGCTCCAGGGACTGGACCCGAACGAATTGCGACCCAGGGACTGGACCCGTTGTTTTGGAACAAACACAGGGACCAATTATGTAATTAACTCAAGAATCTTTATAATGTGAAACGCTCAGCGCCTTGCACAACTTTATGAACTTCTAAAATGTTAAAAGTTCCGCCTAAAGATTGATTGATTATATGTTTCGTTGTGATATCATTGTAGTTGATATGATATCAAATGACCCAAGAATTAGTTCACCGGTTGAAAATGAGACTTGAGTGCAATGTAAAATGTCAATAACTCTTTTTTGGGTAATGATTACTAATTTTAGGCGGTAAAATGTCAAATAAACAAACCTTTTATCTTAACGTGGTATGGGAGGGACTAAAATGTAATCGAACAATCATTACATATAATGTACCAAACACATGATTGCGAGTCGAACTAAGAACAAAAGCATCATCTATATATCCGACTACTTTATAAAATGTCTACATTATTGTTATTTAGTGAACACATAAGAGGGAGGAGGGAATTTAACAAACTAATCAATATAAGGTTTAGCGCTCTATTTATGGGGTCTGGACTCTAGATACTCCATTACTTCCGTTTAGTTAATTCAATTTACATCTCACATGTTGGTCTTAAATGTCAATTGAGAGTACTTATAATCTTTTTATTCTTCGTAACATGACATTATTCGCTCACAAATACTTGGTTGGCTTTTATTTGACAAAAAAGATACTTTAACTACTGATAATATGCAAAGAATGAAATTGATACTTATAAATTATACATTTCCATTGACAAAGAACAAATAACATACATGACTAGTAACCAAATATAAATGAAGGCCAAATGTCGAGACCTTATTAACACCAAAATAATACACTTGATTAAGAATATCAGAACAAATAAATTGTATAGGAAGACAACGTTATAATGATATAGCCAGCCAAATTTATCTCATTATTCGTTGTTAAAGAAGTTTGTGCTTTAATAGTGTCTTGGTGGTGGGGGAGACTTGTAGTAGTAAGCTGGAGGAGGGGGAGACTTTGATGTTGGATGTGGTGATTTATAGTAATATGGATGGCGCGGTGGAAGAGACAGGAGGGGAGGAGAGTTGTAAACATATGGAGGTGGCGGGGAAGGAGATGGTGGGGGTGGAGACTTGTAAATGTATGGAGGTGGTGGCGAAGGTGATGGTGGTGGTGGAGACTTGTAAACATAAGGAGGTGGTGGGGAATGCTTTGGTGGTGGTGGAGACTTGTAAACGTATGGAGGTGGTGGCGAGTGCTTTGGTGGTGGGGGAGACTTATAAACGTATGGAGGTGGTGGGGAATGCTTTGGTGGTGGTGGAGAGTTGTAGACGTATGGAGGTGGTGACGAGTGCTTTGGTGGTGGGGGAGACTTGTAAACGTATGGAGGTGGTGGCGAGTGCTTTGGTGGTGGGGGAGACTTGTAAACGTATGGAGGTGGTGGGGAATGCTTTGGTGGTGGTGGAGAGTTGTAGACGTATGGAGGTGGTGGCGAGTGCTTTGGTGGTGGGGGAGACTTATAAACGTATGGAGGTGGTGGGGAATGCTTTGGTGGTGGTGGAGACTTGTAGACGTATGGAGGTGGTGGCGAGTGCTTTGGTGGTGGTGGAGACTTGTAGATGTATGGAGGTGGTGGCGAGTGCTTTGGTGGTGGGGGAGACTTGTAAACATATGGAGGTGGTGGGGAATGCTTTGGTGGTGGTGGAGACTTGTAAACGTATGGAGGTGGTGGCGAGTGCTTTGGTGGTGGTGGAGACTTGTAGACGTATGGAGGTGGTGGCGAGTGCTTTGGTGGTGGTGGAGACTTGTAGACGTATGGAGGTGGTGGCGAGTGCTTTGGTGGTGGTGGAGACTTGTAGACATATGGAGGTGGTGGCGAAGGGGATGGTGGAGGTGGAGACTTGTAAACGTATGGAGGTGGTGGTGAAGGTGATGGTGGTGGTGGAGACTTATAAACGTATGGAGGTGGTGGAGATGGTGACGGCGGTGGTGGGGAGTTGTAAACATATGGAGGTGGTGGAGATGGTGATGGTGGAGGTGGAGACTTGTAAATGTATGGAGGTGGTGGGGACGGCGATGGTGGAGGTGGAGATTTGTACACGTATGGAGGTGGCGGAGATTTATAGATGTATGAAGGAGGAGGAGATTTATGAAGATACGGAAGATGTGGCCATGTGTGCTTCATTGGTGGTGGTGGCGGTGACTTGTAAACATAAGGTGACTTTGGCAAAGAATGTTTAATCGGTTTTGGAGATTTCCATCCTTTAGATTGTGGAGGATTGTAACCGTAAGGTTTTTCGGCAATAACAATAGTAGCAAATAACAAGAAAACAAAACCATATAGAAATTGAGGCCAATGCCTCCCCACCCCAAGGCTTCCCATTTTACAAGACTATCAAAGCTTGTTTTTGTGTGTTACAATGATATGATTAATAACCTTTTTATAGCAATCGACTACACTATTTTAATACATAAAACAGGTTGTCATATACAAAATAATTACCAATTGATTCATGGTTTCCCACTCGGAGTTCTCTACCTTATGCAATTAAACTAATAAGTCAAATGTCTATGTTTTTTTATAAAACTAGATTATTGTCCCGCGATAGCGCGGAAAAAAATAAAAATTGAATTGTAAACTTTATGTTTATGTAGATTTTAGGTTATTATAAAAAGACAATGTTATACGTATAATAACATATATATACCTTTACGTTTATACACATGTTGTTTATAGTTATAATAACATAAACACTTTTACGTTTATACACATGTTTTAATATTTTTTATTAGAAGATTTTAAATAAAAATAATGTAAATCATAGTTCAAATTGAGTGAATTTTTTTAAAGTAAATTGGAATTTTGTTTTTATTTAAGTAGAGATTGGAATTAAAGAGATAATGTAATTATGTTTTGTAAAAGGGTGTAAAATGAAAATAGTGTTTGATGACATCATCAATTTGATCTAACGGTTGAAATCAAATAAGTTAACCCATCTAAGGGTTCTTACTTCGCCATGTGGCATTTAAGGCAACACCCGATTCATAAATAGGGTCGGGTTTCGGATAGAATAGTTCCAGTTTGTCGGGTTTCGGGTTTGACCCAATTGACCCGAAAATTACCGTCGAACTATATTTTAATCCAAAGACATATGATATATATAAGCTAGAAGTCTGAAAGAGTTTCATACATGAAGCGATGTGGGACAAAGTAGGAAAAACTAAAGGCATATGATATATATAGGCTAGAAGTATGAAAAAGTTTCATACCTGAAGCGATGTGGGACAACTAAAATGAAAATAGTGTTTGATGACATCATCAATTTGATCTAACGGTTGAAATCAAATAAGTTAACCCATCTAAGGGTTCTTACTTCGCCATGTGGCATTTAAGGCAACACCCGATTCATAAATAGGGTCGGGTTTCGGATAGAATAGTTCCAGTTTGTCGGGTTTCGGGTTTGACCCAATTGACCCGAAAATTACCGTCGAACTATATTTTAATCCAAAGACATATGATATATATAAGCTAGAAGTCTGAAAGAGTTTCATACATGAAGCGATGTGGGACAAAGTAGGAAAAACTAAAGGCATATGATATATATAGGCTAGAAGTATGAAAAAGTTTCATACCTGAAGCGATGTGGGACAACTAAAATGAAAATAGTGTTTGATGACATCATCAATTTGATCTAACGGTTGAAATCAAATAAGTTAACCCATCTAAGGGTCCTTACTTCGCCATGTGGCATTTAAGGCCTCTCTTTTATTATATATTAAAGATGTCAAAGAGCAGTTGGTGATTGCCACTATTTAATATACAAAATAATTACCAATGGATTCATGTTTGTTTACTTTTTTTTTTTTAATGCATTAATTAATTAATTAAACGCGTTTACAAGTCTAAATGGTATCCCTAGATTCTAGCATGTTTTAATTTATATTGCAATTGAAATATGAATATATTTAGCAAGTTTTGATTATTTTTCAAATCTACTATTAGTAATAAGCAACCATTTTTGGTTTAATGTATTTCTATTCATGGAAAGCATCACCCTAATGGATGTTCTTTTCAAATTCAAGGTTTCTCCATTGAAGGTATAACATTTTATGAACAACGAATTTATTAACATTGGTGGGGGAGACTTGTAGTAGTAAGCCGGAGAAGAGGGAGACTTTGATGTTGGATGTGGTGATTTATAGTAATATGGATGGTGCGGTGGAAGAGACAGGAGGGGAGGAGACTTGTAAACATATGGAGGTGGTGGGGAAGGAGATGGTGGTGAAGGTGATGGCGGTGGCGGAGACTTATAAATGTATGGAGGTGGTGGGGAATGCTTTGGTGGTGGTGGAGACTTGTAAACGTATGGAGGTGGTGGCGAGTGCTTTGGTGGTGGGGGAGACATGTAAACGTATGGAGGTGGTGGCGAGTGCTTTGGTGGTGGGGGAGACTTGTAAACGTATGGAGGTGGTGGGGAATGCTTTGGTGGTGGTGGTGTGCTTTGGTGGTGGGGGAGACTTGTAGACGTATGGAGGTGGTGGGGAATGCTTTGGTGGTGGTGGAGACTTGTAGACGTATGGAGGTGGTGGCGAGTGCTTTGGTGGTGGTGGAGACTTGTAGACATATGGGGGTGGTGGGGGAGACTTATAAACGTCTGGAGGTGGTGGGGAATGCTTTGGTGGTGGTGGAGACTTGTAGACGTATGGAGGTGGTGGCGAGTGCTTTGGTGGTGGTGGAGACTTGTAGACTTATGGAGGCGGTGGCGAGTGCTTTGGTGGTGGTGGAGACTTGTAGACATATGGAGGCGGTGGCGAGTGCTTTGGTGGTGGGGGAGACTTATAAACGTATGGAGGTGGTGGGGAATGCTTTGGTGGTGGTGGAGACTTGTAAACTTATGGAGGTGGTGGCGAGTGCTTTGGTAAAGAAGACATGATGAATCAAAAGCTTATTCCGTGATCACATAGACCCAAACAAAAAGTTTCGACTTCCAAATCTTTTGGTGTGATATTTCTCCATCTTTATGGTTAGTCCTGTGCAACCGGGTCAGACCGGACCGAACCGGGTCAACCCGGGACCGACCCGAGACCGAAATAAGAAGAAAACATAGACCGAAGACCAGACCGATTGAACCCGGGCCGGTTCGGGTTTTAGTCGGTCGGGTCGGGCGGGTCACACGGTTGGTCGTCGGGCGGGTTTGAAGGATGATCAAATCCAAATAAAAAAGAGAACTTTGATTTTGTTAATGAAATCCATATTTGAGTCTTGCTGTTGTTGCGGCTTGATTGATCCAAATGGATCAAATCTCAAACATTAACTAGATTATGATTATATATAACACACAAACCTAAATCGAACGAATTTGATGATTATGTTTTTGAATCGATTTGGTGTTTGAGCAGCGCAGCAAAATAGAAAAAAAAATGGGAAACAAATCGAACGAATCGAACGAATTTGATGATTATGTTTTTGAATCGATTTGGTCCGAAAAATGTGAAACAAATCGAACGAATTTGATGTTTGAGCAGCGCAGGAGCAAAATAGAAAAAAAAAAAATCAAAATCGATTTGGTGTTTGAGCAGCGCAGCAAAATAGAAAAAAAAACCTAAATCTGATTTAGAAATTAGGTATATGTTATTTTTATATTAGGTTTTTAGTCAAATATAGGTAATAAATATTATATGTTTAGATAATTTACCACGACTCAGTTGTAGTGTAGTGGTAAGTGATATACCATGTTACACTGGGAACTAGGGTTCGAACCCCTACAGCTTCAAAAACTTAGTTTTTAGTAAAAAAAGAAGCAAAAATAAAAGGTATTCGGTCTATTCGGGTATGGACCGGACCGATACCCGAAATTATCCAAAATCCATACCCGAGGACCGAACCGTTATCTGTCGGATCGGGCCGGTTGGGGCCGGTTTTCCGGGTTTAAAACGGGCCGGCCCGTTTCTGCACAGGCCTATTTATGGTATACTAGCTATGAAGCTTACCTCAGTGCTGGTTGTAATTTTATGTAGCCAATTGTTAGGTACAACTACATTGTATAACGTTCGTAAAGTTGTGCAAGATACTGGCCTATTCACATCATAATGGCATCTTAAATAACTAGACAAATTAATGACCATATATATCAGTTCAACTTGTTAAAAAACATGCGCTTAATTTCCATATCAAGTTGGTTTAAATTAAACCAACTTGATAAAACACTAATGATCATATACATTAAAATCGTCTTAATGTATATGATCAAACACTGAGCTTGGGTCTAAAATCAGTCTTAAGTAAACAATGTAGTAAACTCATAGGCCAAGCCATCCGAATGTGTTCATGAGTTGGCCGAGTTGCAGGATTGTTAATGAAAAATATTGTGTTTAAAAAAAGTCAAATCGACATTACTCCCTCCGTCCATACTCCATAGTCAAAATGTAGTATCTAGTTTTTGTTTCTAGACATTTGTTTTGGGACAGCGAAAACGCATTTAAAAGAGATTGTTTGCATTAAAGAGTTTTTTTTTGCGACGGAGGAAATACTATATAGCATTTAAAAGAGATTAATTGAATTAAAGAGTTTGAGCTCTTACTAGCTTTTCCATATATATATATATATATATATATATATATATATATATATATATATATATATATATATATATCCACCAAATTACCTACCAAATCACCTATTCTGAAAGAGCCTTGGGTATGCATTTGTATATCCACCAAATTACCTACCATGAGAGAGCTTCGGGTATACATTTGTATATCCACCAAATTAACTACCCTGAGAGAGCCTCGAACCCGAGAACTCAAACAGATAGGCAGCATGCTATAACCACTTGGGCAAATTCTAGTGGTCTATATATATATATATATATATATATATATATATATATATATATATATATATATATATATAGGGACTGATTCATGCGAGAACTCTTATTTCTGCGAGAACTGCGAGAACTCTTAAAAAAAGTGTCAATTAACATGTAATTATGTTTATTGACATGTAAAAACTATTGAATGTTAAAAATCTAGTAAAAATATAAATGAAAAATTAAAAAAAATTGTATGAAATCACGCGTATTAAGAATTCTTCACATGTGAACGTTTTTTTTCAAAAAATGAGTTCATATATGAACGAAAATTTTTCACGTCATTATATATGATTTTTTTTAGTTTTTTACGTTTATATTTACTTGATTATTAATCTCCAAAAGAGTGTGCATGTGAATGAACAAAGTGAAACGTGATTTAACACTTTTTGTGAGAGTTCTCGCAGTTCTCGCAAAAAAAGGAGTTCTCGCATGAACCATTCACTATATATATATATATATATATATATATATATATATATATATATATATATATATATATATATATATATATATATATATATATCTATTTATATATAGGATTAGGATATTATAAAAAGAGATTAGAAATAAAAAGAATAGGAAGCAATATGGTGCTAACACGTGTCAGAACAAAAAAAATCTCATTATTATATCATTAAGGGTATAATCGTCATTTTGAAACCACACTTTTCAGATCTGCTTTTAAATCCCCAAATTTCTCTCATTTTCATCATCTCCATTATTTCTTCATTACATCAATTAACCCTAACCCGCCGGAAACTGAAGCCACCGCCGGAAATTGAAGCCACCGCCGCTGAAGCCACAACCGCCAGTGAAGCCACCGCCGTTGAAGCCACTGTCGCTGTTCTGTCACAACCGCAGCTCCGACGCCATTCCCCGCAGCTCCGGCGCCGTCCCGTGCAGCTCCGGTGAAGCCACCACCGTTTATAAGCAGATCTGAAAATTTCTGAATTGATTTAATCGACTGACCCGCCGAGTTCTGACCAGATTGTGGTTTTGTGGCGGCGGAGGGAGGTGGTGATTTGATCGTACCATTGACGACGGTTGTGCTGGTGGTTGAGGAGTGGTGTAGTGGTGGTACTTGGTAGTGATTCTTCATCCAATTTTTCCGGCGGAATTGCAGATGGAAAATGCGATGGATTTTACGGTGACGGTGGCGGTGGTGGTTCGTTTTGGTGGTGGTTTTGGTGGATTCAATTTGGTGAATGTTTTTATGCACAATGTTTTGTAATTTTATGCACAGGTATATCTAATTTTTATGCACAATGTTTTGTAATTTTTCGTATAAAAAATTACATAAAATGAATGCACAAGTTATTTATAAAAACCGATACACAATGTTCGTAATTTTTATATAGAATTTTTTTTATGCACATAAAATCGATACACACGTTATTGATAATATTTATGCACAGAGATTCATAAAAATGAGTAATCTCGGAAAATGAAATTATAAAAAAAATATATTCTTGTTTACTACAAAAAGGACATGAAAGTTTTAAAGTATTACAAAAATGCCACCGCGTTGACTTTTTTGGACCTCATTTTTGTTGACTAAATGTGTGGCTAGGAATCCTTCCTATCTTTTTTATTTTAATTTTTTTTTTATAATATCCTCCCCTATATATATATATATATATATATATATATATATATATATATATATATATATATATATATATATATATATATATATATATATATATATATAAGATCTGGATCCGGTGAGAAATGCATTTTTGCGAGTAACGTGAAAAAACACATTGATTCAACAGATTTTCATTTTGATTCAAAGTTATTTGAGAAAAAAATTCATAAAAAGTGTGAATCGAAGTTAGAATCGGCAATATAATAAGTATTTTCATGAATGTATTGAATCATAACTACATAAAATTTATATTTTCAAAAATATAAAATTTTGAATCAAAAGAAAAGTATGTTGAATCAATGCATTTTCTCACATTTTCATCAAAAATTGTGTGACAACCGCAAATTTCGTAACACTTTTTGCCTTTTATCATCTACCGTTACTTTTATTTATTTTATTTTGACCCTATTATTATTAGTATTTATTTTGTTTCACGCGATATTGGTTTAGTCGGGATTTAAATCATTGTTTCGTCCTTCGTGACGTAAACGTTATAGTACCTAAGTGCCTAGCAATATTAAGTATTCCCGTAGATTAATATTGGTATCTTAAAGCCTTCGTCTTTTCGAGAAAATTAAAGTTTAAAAAGTTACAAAATCTACCCTCAAACTAAAAATCTTTTACAAGGTTAGTCCTTTAACGGAATCTGACGAAAACTATTGCGAATTCAGTCCTTTTAACGGACTAACTAACTGGTCAGTTTGGACCCTAGTTGCGGCGCAACCCAATACCACAGCGGCGCAACACGCGCCAGTCAGACCAAGACAAAAATCGTTGCTTTTGCTTTGTTGGAACCCCAACTCACATGCAACCATGTGATTTCTGCCCAAAACTTGCTCTATTTGGTATGGATGAGTAAATTATGGATCCTTGACCATTTCAACTCATCTCTCATCCCAATTTTGACCCTTAAACCCATTTCAACCCATTTGGTCAATTTTGTGTCTCTCTCTAGAACTCAAACTCTCTCTAATTCCTTTCATTTCCAGGAACTTTGAGAGATAGAAATCACATTCCAAAGTGATATTTGAGAAGAGAAAGACCATTAGAAGCCTTCCCTTGAGTTCCTTCATATTCCGGTAAGTAACTTTCACCAAGAACTCTTCCTTTGACTTTTCATTTCAACTTCTTATTTGACACAAAGTGGATACTAACATCTCTTGTGTTCTTGCAAGGAGCTTTTCTCAACCAAAGCTCACTTTCACCTTGTTCTTGAGTTGGAGGAAATTTTTCCACTTTAAGAAATTCGGTAAGTAAAGTCTTCATAAACTATTTCCTTTCTTTTCATTCTTCTTAAAAGTTCATTACTAACTTTTCATATTTCTTGCTCATTTGGAGTCTTTTTCTCCATACCTTGCTTGGAAAGCTCTTCCGTCTCTTCTTGGAGTTCAAGAGTTCATTCCGGCGAAACTTGGTAAGCAAATTCCTTCCTAAACGTTTTCTTTCATTTTCTACCTAATAAACCATATTCTAACGGTTTTCTCTTTCTTTCTTCTTATTGGAGTTTCTTATCCTCCACTCTTACTTGGAAGTCTTTTCCGGCGAAGTCCTCGAGCCTTCTAGCCATTCCAAGACTTTTCGGTAAAACAATTACCTTTCTACCCTTCCTTACTCTTTCTTTTATTTTTCCTTTTGACACCTTAAAAACTATCCTAAAAACATGTTAATATGGTTAAAACGTCTTATGACACTAAATATCTAAAAATGGCTTTAAAACTTAATAACTTACCATGTTAATAGGTTATTAGAAAACTTAACCGAAAATGATATATTTAACTATGATGATACCGGATAATTCCATATAGGTTTATTAGTAAATTCTTTATCGAAAATGTTCCAACACTTTCTTAACTTAGTGGACTTAAAAATCTAAGTAATCTATATCTAATTATTTCTATAAACAAACTTAACGAAGAATAACTAAAATCTTGTAAAAATTTGTAAAAACTTGTAAAAATAAATATACGTATAAAAAATCTATATTTTATAAACTACTTATTAGTTATTTGACTAAATGACTCTTAATAACAATATGTAACTATTCGCTTAAAACTCGAACTAACTAACCGGCACTAAATGACTTAAACGATTTTTAACAAAAACTGAAAAACATGCATTCTGAGCCCCAGTTGCGCCGCAACTATCCTCAGTTGCGCCGCAACTAGCTCAGTTTCAGCATCGTTTTGTCGTTTTGCGTATTTTGACGATTTTAAGCATACGTAAACCAATTATTAGTATACGTAAAGTATTATACACTGATAAACATATGTTTTGGACTCAAAACATAAACGCAATCTTAAACAACATATTAATTACTAAAACATACTTTAAAACGTCTTTTTATCGGCTAAACGTTCAATTCTCCGAAAACGATTAAATCTTCGATTTTTAAACTTAAACTTTTATATAACTTTCATAAACTGAATTCCTATTATATTTTACTCCAATATTCAAACTTCATCTTTAAAGATATTCAAATTGGTCAAAGGTTGACTTTCGTTGACTTTGACTTCTATTTAAAATGGTTGACTTTTGTTGACTTTGACCAAGTCAACTATCTTTGATATTGATTTTGGTTGACTTTGACTTAGGTTGACTTTGACTTAGTTGACTTTGACCATGTTGGCTTTGACTTCGGTTGACTTTGACTTTGGTTGACTTTGACTAAATCTAATACTCCTTTCAACGATATTCCTGGTAGTCACTTTGGGCTCGGATATCATTCCTATCTAATCATATTTGTAAACTTAAATAATCAATATTTCTAGAATTCATTATCGACTGAAATATCAAACACCTTATACTCGTCACCTCGCTACGACTTATCGACGGTGGATTCGACGACTTTAAACCTAAATATTTATCCTTCATCTAAACTCCACTAAACTCTAATATTCAATACAACTTTAATTATACGAGGCTAAACCTATTACATTAGAGATACTTAGACCTTTTATTTCTTATGCTAGGGCACTTAGGCGGTGGACTATTATTCTCCAGTTTGTGTCTACCCGACATACTTATCGCTGATTCGTGAGTTATTCGATGCCCTTTTACTACTTTATAAATTTTACTTCGGGCATGATTAGCGTTAACTAAATTTTATATATCTTGATTATGCATGTTTAGATTATGATGCCTTTAGATTTAGTGTACCTCACTTATACGGCCTTGGTGGTAGTATTAGGCCCTCGATTAAACACCTGTTAACTCTAGTTGAGCCGTCGGTATTTATATATAGATCTATATGGGTTTTACAAACCCTCATCCCTCACTATGCGCAGGGGTGTTATTGCCGCTAAGTTTACCTCGTAACTACCTTAGTTGGACACACTAAGGCAGAGGGTTATTGTTGCCTTTACTTGTTGCCTTTACGTTGTTGCCTTTACATTACAATACGGTTCAGGTGTAGATGAATATCTAAGGTTTATGCATATATCGTACATTGTTATATCCATTTTTACTATTG
>CAJVGC010000589.1:38894746-39002246 GCA_910822075.1 Senecio squalidus | reverse complement strand
AGAGTTGGGTTGGACATAAAAATTTTCATATAAATTAGGCTCGTTAAGGGGGGACTAACACCAATATTTTTGTTTTTGATGAATATACCATGTTTATTTTTATTGAAATATGTAGTGGAGTTCTCACTTTCAAAACTTGGAACCCACCTGTCCTTGATTTACGTCCCTTCTGTTGGTCGTGTGACCGGTTGATTAGTGTGCTTAGTGTTGACGTATACCTTTTTCTAGTTAGAAAATTGTAATTATGATTTTTTTTTTATGAAATTTGCGCTATTTCAGTTCAATATGTTTCTTTACTTAATTTGTTGTCGGTAAATGATATTTAATTAACGGGTATTGTGTGTTTGTTATTGTGGATATATAGATATAGGTTTAACAGGAACAAAGTTAGGGTGTGGGGAAGGAGGCTGTGGGGCATGTACTGTTATGCTTTCTTACTTTGATCAAATTTCCAAGACTTGTGTGTAAGTTTTACTTTTTATTTATTTTGTTCGACTTTTTTCTTCTTTCGTTTCTTAAAGTTATGGGTCCCACGCGTAACGGAAGTAAATAAGTGTATAAAGTATAAACTGAATATGAGAGAAAATGAATTCCTCGGTTACAATAGCTAATATCAATATAATAGGTAACTAATGAAAACTATGATTTTACATGGTTTCCTTATTAAATGAAAGCCGAACAGAATTCAAAAGTTTGGGAAAAAGCTTGAAAGGGAAATTTGGACAAACCACCTAAGGTGGTTTATGATTATATCCGGAGCGGTGGGACGTTTCTGTGCATATAAGGTTGTCTCCGTAACTTTAAACAGATCACAAGTTAGGTCTGTTTGGGTCTCTTTCCACCCTTTTCCACTTATCCAACTGATCCATAAACGAGTCAGCTAGCTCTTGGATCTGCTTCGCATCAGTGACTTACATAACATATAAATGAGAGTTTAGTGAAAAAATAGTTAGTTACCCCTTTCATGTTTTGGATATTTGTATAAGATTATTATTATTATTTTTTTTAATTATCCAGGCACCAAGCGATTAATGCCTGCTTGGCCCCACTATATTCCGTTGAAGGAATGCAAGTAATCACAGTGGAGGGACTAGGTAATCGGAAATTTGGTTTGCATCCAGTTCAGGTACAGTCCTTATCTAGCATATGATATTTTTTGTGTATTTATACCGTTTTTACTGTCTACATTTCGTTGGTCCCATCTTCATTTCTTCTCGTATTATGCAGGAATCCTTAGCAAATCGTCACGGTTCTCAATGTGGATTTTGTACGCCTGGATTTATCATGTCTATGTACGCATTATTAAGGTCTAGCAAAACAGCACCTTCAGAAGAACAGGTAGAAGAAAGCCTTGCTGGGAATTTATGTCGATGTACTGGTTATAGACCGATTCTTGATGCATTTCGTGTCTTTGCGAAGAGTAATGACTTGTTATACACAAGTGGTTCTGTTCCATTACACGAACCTAAAGATGGCGAGTTTATCTGCCCTTCAACTGGTAAACCATGTTCTTGTGGGCCAAACAAAGAAACCATTGAACCCGTTTCTTATAACGAAATCGATGGAAGTTCATATACAGACAAAGAAATCATATTCCCACCTCAGCTTAAAATGAGGAAACCGAGTTATTTAACCTTAAGTGGCTCCGGTGGGATCAAATGGCATAGACCGTTGCTTTTAAAACACGTTTTGGATTTAAAATCAAAATACCCAGATGCAAAATTAGTTGTAGGAAACACGGAAGTAGGAATAGAAACTAGGTTAAAAGGAATTCACTACCCAGTTTTCGTATCGGTTACACATGTACCCGAACTCAATATATTGACTGTTAACGATGATGGCATGGAGATTGGTGCTGGTGTCAGGCTCTCAGATCTTCAGAAATTTCTCAAAAAAGCTATTGAAATCCGTCCGGGTTATGAAACATCATCTTGTAAGGCCATTACCGAACAAATAAAATGGTTTGCAGGAACTCAAATTAGAAATGTTGCATCGGTTGGTGGAAATATATGTACTGCCAGCCCGATTTCGGATTTGAATCCTCTTTGGATGGCTTCAGGAGCAAAGTTTAACGTTATTGACAGTAAAGGAAACGTTAGAACTATTTTGGCAGAAAATTTCTTTTTGGGATATCGTAAAGTGGATTTGGGGAGTAACGAGATTCTGTTATCTGTTTTTCTTCCTTGGACTCGTGAGTTTGAGTATGTGAAAGAATTTAAACAAGCTCATAGAAGGGATGATGATATTGCACTTGTGAACGCTGGAATACGTGTTTTTCTTGAAAAAATAAATAAAAAATGGATTGTTTCGGATGCGTGTGTTGTATATGGTGGTGTTGCTCCTGTTTCATTATCAGCTGTAAAAGCAAAAGCTTATTTAATCGGTAAGGAATGGAATAAGGAGCTTTTACAGAACGGTTTGGAAATCTTGAGACAAGACGTTGTGATTTCAGAAAACGCCCCAGGTGGTATGGTGGAGTTTCGGAAATCTTTGACGTTAAGTTTCTTTTTCAAATTCTTTATGTGGGTATCTCATCAAATGGCCGGTCAAGATTACTTTAATGAACGTGTACCTGTATCACATTTATCAGCTGTTAAGTCGTTTCACCGTCCATCTGTAATGGGAAGTCAAGACTATGAAATTACGAAACAGGGGACTTCTGTGGGGGCCCCTGAGGTTCATATGTCAGCGAGACTTCAAGTAACAGGGGAGGCCGAGTACACTGATGACACTCCAATGGCTCCTAATGGCTTACACGCGGCTTTGATATTAAGCAAAAAGCCTCATGCTCGTTTACTTTCGATTGATGATTCGGGTGCCAGGTCATCACCCGGATTTGCTGGCGTCTTTTTTGCAAAAGATATCCCGGGTCATAAATTTACCGGTCCCGTTGTTGAAGATGAAGAAGTTTTTGCTTCTGAGATAGTCACTTGTGTGGGCCAGGTACAATATATTTATTTTAACTTTTGTTTTTGGCAAAGTTGATCACAGGTTATCTGAAAGTTCTCTTTTATGCAGGTTATAGGAGTTGTTGTTGCTGACACTCACGAAAACGCGAAACATGCAGCAAGAAAAGTCAACATCGAGTACGAAGTTCTGCCAGCGATATTATCCATAGAGGATGCTGTCAAGTCGAAAAGTTTTCATCCAAATTCTCATAGGTGTTTAAGTAAAGGGGATGTTGAACTCTGTTTTCAATCAGACCAGTGTCATAAAATCATCGAAGGTGAGGTTCATATCGGCGGTCAAGAACACTTCTATTTGGAGCCACAAAGCACATTTGTTTGGACAATGGATGGCGGCAATGAGGTTCACATGATTTCATCAACTCAAGTAAACCCCAAACACTTTCAGCTTAGAAAGTTTTGTCGCCGAGATTTACCCGGCATTACAGATTTGGGGCCTACTTTTAATGTTTCATAACGGGTTGGGTCCCTAATTTTAATGCTTATGTGGACGAGGGACCGAATCTGTTACGAAATATTGGAAGTGCAGCCCAACCCCCCCAAAAAGTTTGCATGAGGAACTAGATCTGTAATCCCGGTCAATCACAAAGATCATATGTGTAATTTTCTCTCTATATTAATATCATACTGTTTTTTTTTGTATCTAGGCACCACAAAAGCATCAAAAGTATGTGGCACACGTGCTCGGTCTCCCGATGTCTAAAGTTGTTTGCAAAGTGAAGCGAATTGGTGGTGGATTTGGTGGGAAAGAGACAAGATCTGCTTTTTTTGCCGCTGTTGCATCTGTGCCAGCATACATGTTAAATCGTCCCGTGAAACTTACATTAGACAGAGATGTAGATATGATGGTAACCGGACAGAGACATAGCTTTCTTGGAAAATACAAGGTATCATTTAACTATATCATATATCAATTTCTACGGGATTGACCTATAGTGCTTACTAAATGGTGATGTTATATCATTTAGGCCGGTTTTACGAATGAAGGAAAGGTGGTTGCATTAGATCTTGAAATCTATAACAATGCCGGGAATTCACTTGATTTATCTCTAGCAATACTTGAACGTGCAATGTATCATTCTCACAATGTCTATGAGATTCCACATTTTAGAGTTAACGGAAGTGTTTGCTTCACTAATTTCCCTAGTAACACTGCCTTTCGAGGATTTGGTGGACCCCAAGGTATGCTTATAACCGAGAATTGGATTCAAAGAATTGCCATGGAAGTTAAGAAAAGCCCAGAAGAGATCAGAGTACGTTCCTTTACTTATTAGGATTTGAATAAATATTTATTACGATTATTACTACTAAAAGTACGTCTATTTCAGGAAATTAATTTTTTGAGTGAAGGGTCAATATTACACTATGGTCAACAAATTCAGGACTGTACTTTGCATCGATTGTGGGATGAACTCAAAAAGTCCTGCAACTTTATACAAGTTCGAAGTGAGGTTGAAGAGTTTAATCTTCATAATCGATGGAAGAAACGTGGAATTGCAATGATTCCGACGAAATTCGGCATCTCATTTACAACAAAGTTCATGAACCAGGTGATTTAATCATTTGTGTTTGACATAATCGAAGTCTTTTTTTTTTGCTTTTAGTGGTTGTGTTTAGGTTTATGTATTTGTGGTCAATCGGTCGCAGGCAGGTGCGCTCGTTCAAGTGTATACAGATGGAACAGTGTTGGTTACACATGGTGGTGTCGAGATGGGTCAGGGTTTACATACAAAGGTGGCTCAAATTGCTGCTTCCGCTTTTGAAGTTCCTCTTAGCTCGATATTTATTTCAGAAACTAGTACTGATAAGGTAATAACATATTAAAATATTACTTCTATAGTTGGTACTATGTATATGCTTTTTAACGGTTTAATCTTGTTTTTAGGTTCCTAATGCATCTCCAACAGCAGCTTCGGCAAGTTCTGATATGTACGGTGCTGCAGTTTTGGATGCGTGTAACCAAATAAAAGCGAGAATGGAGCCAATTGCGTCTTTGAAAAAACATACTTCTTTTGTGGAGGTAAATTGAAGACACTTCATTTATTTAGTAAAGTTGATGACAAAACGATCCAAATGACTCATCATGAGTTTTTTTTTTAATTGTTTTCAGTTGGTAAACGCATGCTATTTTGAGCGTGTAGATCTATCTGCACATGGGTTTTACATAGTCCCCGACATAGGTTTTGACTGGGCAACAGGTAAAGGCAACCCGTTCAGATATTTCACATATGGAGCTGCATTTGCCGAGGTTGAAATTGACACGTTAACTGGGGATTTCCACACGAGGGCTGCTGATATCATCTTGGATCTTGGATTCTCCATCAATCCAGCTCTTGACGTTGGACAGGTTTCTAATGTTTCATTTCAGCTCCCTTTTTATGGTTTTCTTGGCCCTTTTCTTGACGTTCTTTTATTTACATACAGATTGAAGGAGCATTTGTGCAAGGTATAGGATGGGTGGCTTTGGAGGAGTTGAAATGGGGTGATGAAGCACATAAATGGATTCCGCCAGGTTGTTTATTTACTTCCGGTCCTGGAAATTACAAAATTCCATCCGTCAATGATGTCCCTTTTAAGTTCAAGGTTTCTCTATTGAAGGTATAACACATTATTTAATCAATCTATATACTTGTTAACAATCAACGGGTTTATACTTAATTTGTTTGACATATAGGATGCACCAAACGACAAGGCCGTACACTCATCAAAAGCTGTTGGTGAACCTCCATTTTTTCTGGCCTCATCTGTGTTTTTTGCTATAAAAGATGCTATTATTGCTGCAAGAGCTGAATCTGGGTCTCATGGCTGGTTTCCTCTCGACAATCCTGCAACTCCTGAGCGCATTCGGATGGCTTGTGCCGATGAGTTTACCACACCGTTTGCTAAATCTGATTTCCGACCCAAGCTCAGTGTTTAGTAAGCTTTTAACGAACTTTTACTTAAGTTAAGGGACATGTTTTAACACATTGTACTACTGTAAGTTCATCAATTTGTATAGTTATTAAAGAATCTTGAGTTAATTACATAATTGGTCCCTGTGTTTGTTCCAAAACAACGGGTCCAGTCCCTGGGTCGCAATTCGTTCGGGTCCAGTCCCTGGAGCCTATCTTTGGTTGCACGTTTGGTCCCTCCCTCTAACAATCGTTAAAAAATATCGTTAAATACCCCATGTGACAGGCACATGATGGGTAAAATAGTAAATTCATCTCTTTTTTTCCCCTTCATGTGTTCTTCCCCAAATCTCCAATCAATTTCACCCAAATCAAAAACCCTAATTTCCCAATCAATAAAAATTCTTTCACATTTATAGTTTCACTAAGTTGTGGAAATAGAAAGAGTAGGTGCCGAAGCATTACACCGAAAAAAGCAATCGTACCTCCTCCTTCTTGACGACGGTTTACCAACAAATCAGCATTGGTGTTTCTTTTTCAGTGTTTTTGTTTTAAAGATCTATAATCATCAATCAATTAATCATAATCATAATCATGTGGGTATTCTATCTCATCTCTTTACCTTTAACCATGGGGATGGTTATCTTCACCCTCCGTTACTTCGCCGGACCCGACGTCCCTCGTCATATCTTATTTACAGTTGCCTACACTTGGTTTTGCTCTCTCTCTTTCATCATCCTTGTCCCCGCTGACATTTGGACTGTAAGTTTCCTTATCATCGATGCTTTTACAATTTCACCCAGATCGATGAATTCAATTCTAACCTGTTTTGTGTTGCAGGCTATGATTGATCACAACTTAATGCCAAAACCCCTCTCAAACTTACACAACTTAGTGAAACTATAAATGTGAAAGAATTTTTATTGATTGGGAAATTAGGGTTTTTGATTTGGGTGAAATTGATTGGAGATTTGGGGAAGAACACATAAAGGGGAAAAAAGAGACGAATTTACTATTTTACCCATCATGTGCCTGTCACATGGGGTATTTAACGATATTTTTTAACGATTGTTAGAGGGAGGGACCAAACGTGCAACCAAAGATAGGCTCCAGGGACTGGACCCGAACGAATTGCGACCCAGGGACTGGACCCGTTGTTTTGGAACAAACACAGGGACCAATTATGTAATTAACTCAAGAATCTTTATAATGTGAAACGCTCAGCGCCTTGCACAACTTTATGAACTTCTAAAATGTTAAAAGTTCCGCCTAAAGATTGATTGATTATATGTTACGTTGTGATATCATTGTAGTTGATATGATATCAAATGACCCAAAAATTAGTTCACCGGTTGAAAATGAGACTTGAGTGCAATGTAAAATGTCAATAACTCTTTTTTGGGTAATGATTATTAATTTTAGGCGGTAAAATGTCAAATAAACAAACCTTTTATCTTAACGTGGTATGGGAGGGACTAAAATGTAATCGAACAATCATTACATATAATGTACCAAACACATGATTGCGAGTCGAACTAAGAACAAAAACATCATCTATATATCCGACTACTTTATAAAATGTCTACATTATTGTTATTTAGTGAACACATAAGAGGGAGGAGGGATTTTAACAAACTAATCAATATAATGTTTAGCGCTCTATTTATGGTCTGGACTCTAGATACTCCATTACTTCCGTTTAGTTAATTCAATTTACCTCTCACATGTTGGTCTTAAATGTCAATTGAGAGTACTTATAATCTTTTTATTCTTCGTAACATAACATTATTCGCTCACATATACTTGGTTGGCTTTTATTTGACAAAAAAGATACTTTAACTACTGATAATATGCAAAGAATGAAATTGATACTTATAAATTATACATTTCCATTGACAAAGAACAAATAACATACATGACTAGTAACCAAATATAAATGAAGGCCAAATGTCGAGACCTTATTAACACCAAAATAATACACTTGATTAAGAATATCAGAACAAATAAATTGTATAGGAAGACAACGTTATAATGATATAGCCAGCCAAATTTATCTCATTATTCGTTGTTAAAGAAGTTTGTGCTTTAATAGTGTCTTGGTGGTGGGGGAGACTTGTAGTAGTAAGCCGGAGGAGGGGGAGACTTTGATGTTGGATGTGGTGATTTATAGTAATATGGATGGCGCGGTGGAAGAGACAGGAGGGGAGGAGACTTGTAAACATATGGAGGTGGCGGGGAAGGAGATGGTGGGGGTGGAGACTTGTAAATGTATGGAGGTGGTGGCGAAGGTGATGGTGGTGGTGGAGACTTGTAAACGTATGGAGGTGGTGGGGAATGCTTTGGTGGTGGTGGAGACTTGTAAACGTATGGAGGTGGTGGCGAGTGCTTTGGTGGTGGGGGAGACTTATAAACGTATGGAGGTGGTGGAGATGGTGGTGGTGGAGACTTGTAGACGTATGGAGGTGGTGGCGAGTGCTTTGGTGGTGGGGGAGACTTGTAAACGTATGGAGGTGGTGGCGAGTGCTTTGGTGGTGGGGGAGACTTGTAAACGTATGGAGGTGGTGGGGAATGCTTTGGTGGTGGTGGAGAGTTGTAGACGTATGGAGGTGGTGGCGAGTGCTTTGGTGGTGGGGGAGACTTATAAACGTATGGAGGTGGTGGGGAATGCTTTGGTGGTGGTGGAGACTTGTAAACGTATGGAGGTGGTGGCGAGTGCTTTGGTGGTGGTGGAGACTTGTAGATGTATGGAGGTGGTGGCGAGTGCTTTGGTGGTGGGGGAGACTTGTAAACATATGGAGGTGGTGGGGAATGCTTTGGTGGTGGTGGAGACTTGTAAACGTATGGAGGTGGTGGCGAGTGCTTTGGTGGTGGTGGAGACTTGTAGACGTATGGAGGTGGTGGCGAGTGCTTTGGTGGTGGTGGAGACTTGTAGACGTATGGAGGTGGTGGCGAGTGCTTTGGTGGTGGTGGAGACTTGTAGACATATGGAGGTGGTGGCGAAGGGGATGGTGGAGGTGGAGACTTGTAAACGTATGGAGGTGGTGGTGAAGGTGATGGTGGTGGTGGAGACTTATAAACGTATGGAGGTGGTGGAGATGGTGACGGCGGTGGTGGGGACTTGTAAACATATGGAGGTGGTGGAGATGGTGATGGTGGAGGTGGAGACTTGTAAATGTATGGAGGTGGTGGGGATGGCGATGGTGGAGGTGGAGATTTGTACACGTATGGAGGTGGCGGAGATTTATAAATGTATGAAGGAGGAGGAGATTTATGAAGATACGGAAGATGTGGCCATGTGTGCTTCACTGGTGGTGGTGGCGGTGACTTGTAAACATAAGGTGACTTTGGCAAAGAATGTTTAATCGGTTTTGGAGATTTCCATCCTTTAGATTGTGGAGGATTGTAACCGTAAGGTTTTTCGGCAATAACAATAGTAGCAAATAACAAGAAAACAAAACCATATAGAAATTGAGGCCAATGCCTCCCCACCCCAAGGCTTCCCATTTTACAAGACTATCAAAGCTTGTTTTTGTGTGTTACAATGATATGATTAATAACCTTTTTATAGCAATCGACTACACTATTTTAATACATAAAACAGGTTGTCATATACAAAATAATTACCAATTGATTCATGGTTTCCCACTCGGAGTTCTCTACCTTATGCAATAAACTAATAAGTCAAATGTCTATGTTTTTTTCTAAAATGTCAAAGAGCCGTTGGTGATTGCCACTAATTAATATACAAAATAATTACCAATGGATTCATGTTTGTTTACTTTTTTTTTTTTTAATGCATTAATTAATTAATTAAACGCGTTTACAAGTCTAAATGGTATCCCTAGATTCTAGCATGTTTTAATTTATATTGCAATTGAAATATGAATATATTTAGCAAGTTTTGTTTATTTTTCAAATCTACTATTAGTAATAAGCAACCATTTTTGGTTTAATGTATTTCTATTCATGGAAAGCATCACCCTAATGGATGTTCTTTTCAAATTCAAGGTTTCTCCATTGAAGGTTTAACATTTTATGAACAACGAATTTATTAACATTGGTGGGGGAGACTTGTAGTAGTAAGCCGGAGGAGAGGGAGACTTTGATGTTGGATGTGGTGATTTATAGTAATATGGATGGTGCGGTGGAAGAGACATGAGATGGAGGTGGTGGATATTTATAAATGTATGGAGGTGGTGGTGAAGGGGATGGTGGTGGTGGAGACTTATAAATATATGGAGGTGGTGGGGAATGCTTTGGTGGTGGTGGAGACTTGTAAACGTATGGAGGTGGTGGCGAGTGCTTTGGTGGTGGGGGAGACTTGTAAACGTATGGAGGTGGTGGGGAATGCTTTGGTGGTGGTGGAGACTTGTAAACGTATGGAGGTGGTGGCGAGTGCTTTGGTGGTGGGGGAGACTTGTAAACGTATGGAGGTGGTGGGGAATGCTTTGGTGGTGGTGGTGTGCTTTGGTGGTGGGGGAGACTTGTAGACGTATGGAGGTGGTGGGGAATGCTTTGGTGGTGGTGGAGACTTGTAGACGTATGGAGGTGGTGGCGAGTGCTTTGGTGGTGGTGGAGACTTGTAGACATATGGAGGTGGTGGGGAATGCTTTGGTGGTGGTGGAGACTTGTAAACGTATGGATGTGGTGGTGAAGGCGATGGTGGTGGTGGAGACTTGTAGACGTATGGAGGTGGTGGCGAGTGCTTTGGTGGTGGTGGAGACTTGTAGACTTATGGAGGCGGTGGCGAGTGCTTTGGTGGTGGTGGAGACTTGTAGACATATGGAGGCGGTGGCGAGTGCTTTGGTGGTGGGGGGAGACTTATAAACGTATGGAGGTGGTGGGTAATGCTTTGGTGGTGGTGGAGACTTGGTAAACTTATGGAGGTGGTGGCGAGTGCTTTGGTAAAGAAGACATGATGAATCGAAAGCTTATTCCGTGATCACATAGACCCAAACAAAAAGTTTCGACTTCCAAATCTTTTGGTGTGATATTTCTCCATCTTTATGGTATAATAGCTATGAAGCTTACCTCAGTGCTGGTTGTAATTTTATGTAGCCAATTGTTAGGTACAACTACATTGTATAACGTTCGTAAAGTTGTGCAAGATACTGGCCTATTCACATCATAATGGCATCTTAAATAACTAGACAAATTAATGACCATATATATCAGTTCAACTTGTTAAAAAACATGCGCTTAATTTCCATATCAAGTTGGTTTAAATTAAACCAACTTGATAAAACACTAATGATCATATACATTAAAATCGTCTTAATGTATATGATCAAACACTGAGCTTGGGTCTAAAATCAGTCTTAAGTAAACAATGTAGTAACTCATAGGCCAAGCCATCCGAATGTGTTCATGAGTTGGCCGAGTTGCAGGATTGTTAATGAAAAATATTGTGTTTTTGAAAAGTCAAATCGACATTACTCCCTCCGTCCATACTCCATAGTCAAAATGTAGTATCTAGTTTTTGTTTCTAGACATTTGTTTTGGGACAGCGAAAACGCATTTAAAAGAGATCGATTGCATTAAATAGTTTGTTTTGCGACGGAGGAAATACTATATAGCATTTAAAAGAGATTGATTGAATTAAAGAGTTTGAGCTCTTACTAGCTTTTCCATATATATATATATATCCACCAAATTACCTACCAAATTACCTATTCTGAAAGAGCCTTGGATATACATTTGTATATCCACCAAATTACCTACCCTGAGAGAGCTTCGAGTATACATTTGTATATCCACCAAATTAACTACCCTAAGAGAGCCTCGAACCCGAGAACTCAAACAGATAGGCAGCATGCTATAACCACTTGGGCAAGTTCTAGTGGTCTATATATATATATATATATATATATATATATATATATATATATATATATATATATTTATATATAGGATTAGGATATTATAAAAAGAGATTAGAAATAAAAAGAATAGGAAGCAATATGGTGCTGACACGTGTCAGAACAAAAAAAATGCCATTATTATATCATTAAGGGTATAATCGTCATTTGACACCACACTTTTCAGATCTACTTTTAAATCCCCAAATTTCTCTCATTTTCATCATCTCCATTATTTCTTCATTACATCAATTAACCCTAATCCTATGGAGACTGAAGCCACCGCCGGGAACTGAAGCCACCGCCGCTGAAGCCACAACCGCCAGTGAAGCCACCGCCGTTCTGTGAACCGCCGTTGAAGCCACCGTCGCTGTTCTGTCACAACCGCGGCTCCGACGCCGTTCCCCGCAGCTCCGGCGCCGTCCCCCGCAGCTCCGATGAAGCCACCACCGTTTATAAGCAGATCTGAAAATTTCTGAATTGATTTAATCGACTGACCCGCCGAGTTCTGACCAGATTGTGGTTTTGTGGGGCGGAGGGAGGTTTGACGACGATTGTGCTGGTGGTTGAGGAGTGGTGTAGTGGTGGTACTTGGTAGTGATTCTTCATCCATTTTTTCCGGCGGAATTGCAGATGGAAAATGCGATGGATTTTACGGTGACGGTGGCGGTGGTGGTTCGTTTTGGTGGATTCAATTTGGTGAATGTTTTTATGCACAATGTTTTGTAATTTTATGCACAGGTATATCTAATTTTTATGCACAATGTTTTGTAATTTTTCGTATAAAAAACTTACATAAAATGAATGCACAAGTTATTTATAAAAACCGATACACAATGTTCGTAATTTTTATATAGAATTTTTTTTATACACATAAAATCGATACACACGTTATTGATAATATTTATGCACAGAGATTCATAAAAATGAGTAATCTCGGAAAATGAAATTATAAAAAAAATATATTTCTGTTTACTACAAAAAGGACATTAAAGTTTTAAAGTATTACAAAAATGCCACCGCGTTGATTTTTTTGGACCTCCTTTTTGTCGACTAAATATGTGGCTAGGAATCCTTCCTATCTTTTTTATTTTAATTTTTTTTTATAATATCCCTCCCCTATATATATATATATATATATATATATATATATATATATATATATATATATATATATATATATATATATATATATATATATATATATTATATATATATATATAAGATCTGGATCCGGTGAGAAATGCATTTTTGCGAGTAACGTGAAAAAACACATTGATTCAACAGATTTTCATTTTGATTCAAAGTTATTTGAGAAAAAAATTCATAAAAAGTGTGAATCGAAGTTAGAATCGGCAATATAATAAGTATTTTCATGAATGTATTGAATCATAACTACATAAAATTTATATTTTCAAAAATATAAAATTTTGAATCAAAAGAAAAGTATGTTAAATCAATGCCTTTTCTCACATTTTCATCAAAAATTGATTTCTCACCGGATCCTTCTCTCTCTCTCTCTCTATATATATATATCTTGATATTATATATCTTTGTAACGAAATCAACAGTCACTCGTAAGCAACTAGTTCTAATCGAACGAATATATATACATATATATATATATATATATATATATATATATATATATATATATATATATATATATATATATATATATATATATAGGAAGAGGTTCTTATAAACCAATATTTAAAATAAATTAAGTAAAAAAATATGAAAAAATAATTTATAATATGTGTAATTTTGTATTATGTTTATTTATTCAATTATAACAAACTTTAAAAAAGCAAGTTTTGATATGCATCAAAATATATGTCGTTTAGAGGTTGTGCATCAAACTCATTGTTTTTGTGTAGTAAATATTCAAATTTGATGCACAACGATAAAACTACCCATTTTTTGATGTACAACAAAACTTCGTTTTTTAAAGTTTGATATATGGTTAAAATGAACGATAATCCAAAATATCTAACGTTACAAATTATTTTTTAATTTTGTTTTACTTATTTTACCTTAAAGTTTGTTTTACAAGAACCAACCTCTATATATATATATATATATATATATATATATATATATATATATATATATATATATATATATATATATATGTAATTGGATCGGGTAAGAACGACCCAAAGTATAGGAACGCTAAGAACCAATCCTGGCCGTCCGATTAAGGTGATGATCAGTAGTAAACACTTACTACTGATCAGTAGTAACCACTTACTACTCTGATCAGCACTGCGAGGTATGATGTAAAAATTTTAATCGGACGGCCAGAATTTGTTGCTGATCAATAGTAAGTGGTTACTACTGATCATCACCTTAATCGGACGGTCAGCATTGGTTTTTAGCGTTCCTATACTTCGGGTCGTTCTTACCCGAACCTCACCCATATATATATATATATAGATCGTTATCTTGATATTATATATTTTTGTAACGAGCAGTCACACGTAAGCAACTAGTTCTAATAGACAATACATAGCCGAGTTACATAACCTAATTAGATATTTCAATAAAAAGACAGACAGACGAGCAACAAGTTGCGTCGCAACCACATTATGAAAAATATTGTCTTTAAACACTTATACGTCTTTTATGAAAAATATTGTCTTTTAAAAAATGCTAAACACGGTCGAGCTATTACACATACAATTGATAAAAACATGATCCAAGATATTTAAAATAGTGTTTTTGAATGTTTTTTCATAGTAGTTATGAACTTATGATACTACATTAAGAATAAATTTTTTTTCTTAAATATATTCAAATAATTAAAATCTTTCTATATTTTAATATTCATTTTCAAACAATACATATAACCTTTATCGTGATTTATCTAGTGTTCACAATTTTTTTGAGTTTACCACAAACCATCTATTTAGGTTGGTCAAATTATAAATACAAAACATACCTATTATAGTAATTTTAAATAGGCCAATAACTATATTCGCATTAAGAGTTTCCTCCAAAACTCAAATTAAAAACATAGTGATAATATTATTTTCAGTGTCGATTTCAGATCATGTAACTCATCAAAAAGGCGGAGGCTATTTTGGTATAATCCTAAGAACCGCCTATGAGATGCAAAGATATGAACAATATTATCATCACACACAACCACTAAGATCTAAATCTAATCTAAATCAGTATAACAACAAAACACTAAAAGTTTATATTATATATATTATATAGAGTAAATTACATAATTGGTCCCTATGTTTGTTTCAATTTAACGGGTTCAGTCCATGGGTAAAAAATCGTCCGGGTTCTGTCCACGGGTCATCAATTTGGCCACAAGAATAATCTATTTGTCACTTAAAATGACTAAAATACCCTTAATAAATAAATATTAATTTATCTACCGAATTTGAAAAATAAATAAACAATAAAAAACTAATTATTTCACTTTCCCCAATTTCTCCACACATTTCCAGGGTTTCATAATCTGCATTTCACTCATAATTCCTTATCCATTCACAAATCTTCAATCTCCATAGCTCATAATCATCACAAAACTTAAATCGTGTTCATAAAAGAAAAACGAGACAAATTAACGGCTTGATCGTAAAACCAACGAAAATGTTGATTCTGTTAGTAACAAGTGTAGGCGATGAATCCTTCGGATTGGAGGTAGAAGATGAATCAGAAGGTTTATTGAGAAGCTTAGAACGAAGAACAGCCATAGCGATGGCCAATTTCAACGATTCGTCGGGGGTTGCCGGCGGTTGAACTTCCGACGCCATATTGATGACCGTTTCAGTTATCTCATCTCTATTTCTATTTCTCACTTACAATTTACAGTTAATTTGAAGGTTTATTTTCAACTTAGGGTTTCAATTACCATTTCAGGTAGATTTCCAGATCTGAATCAACTTAATGTACTATTTTTAACATAATTAAGCTTAATTTGATACAAATCTCCGTTATTTTTCAATACATTTTGTTAATTTGTAGTTAATTATAGATGAAGCAACTTAATGTAGGTTTTTCGATAATTAAGTTCGATTTTGATTCAGATCTTAGTTTAATTTTGAGACATTTGTTGAATTTAAGTTAATTGATTATATATTTTAGTGATTAGAACTTGAAACTGTTTTTTCGAATTTAGATCTAGTAGGTACTGGAAATGATTGGCGATTTGCTGTGATTTGGGATGGCGTTGTTGTGATTTTGTTTTTTTTAAATTGATAGATAAATTAATATTTATTTATTAAGGGTATTTTAGTCATTTTAAGTGACAAATGGATTATTCTTGTAGCCAAATTGATGACCCAGGGACTGAACCCGAACGATTTTCGACCCAGGGATTGAACCCGTTAAATTGGAACAAACATAGGGACCAATTATGTAATTAACTCTATTATATATTAAAACAAGTCTAACAAGACCATATTGAAATTGACACAAAACCACATACACTTTCCACACTTTTATATTACAGTGGGTGTGAGAAATGGGATCGTTAAAAAACGAAGATGATGAGGTACAAGGATCATCGAAGGATGCTGTTTTGTACGTTAATGGTGTCCGTAAAAATCTCTCTGATGGTCTCGCTCACTTAACTCTACTCGAGTATCTCAGAGGTAGTATATAAATTTTACTTATTATTATTATAATCATACACAAATTTATTCCTGTTGGAAACATTTACCGGCTCGGAAAATAGTTTTAAAAAGGATTACTAGTTCAACTTTTAATCAGAAAACCGGAACAAATGTTTTGGAAAACGCTAAACATATTATTATCCTGAAGTTTTTTAATCATGGACGAGAGGCAAAACCAGAATTTTATATTAGAAGTCTTGTTATGTATTATTGAAACAACATATAAAACATAAGCTGATTAGTGGCTCGTAATGTAATTTTTTCCGTTAGAGTTGGGTTGGACATAAAAATTTTCATATAAATTAGGCTCGTTAAGGAAGGACTAACACCAATATTTTTGTTTTTGATGAATATACCATGTTTCATTTTTATTGAAATATGTAGTGGAGTTCTCACTTTCAAAACTTGGAACCCACCTGTCCTTGATTTACGTCCCTTCTGTTGGTCGTGTGACCGGTTGATTAGTGTGCTTAGTGTTGACGTATACCTTTTTCTAGTTAGAAAATTGTAATTATGATTATTTTTTTTTTATAAATTTTGCGCTATTTCTGTTCAATATGTTTCTTTACTTAATTTGTTGTCCGTAAATGATATTTAATTAACGGGTATGGTGTTTGTTATTGTGGATATATAGATATAGGTTTAACAGGAACAAAGTTAGGGTGTGGGGAAGGAGGTTGTGGGGCATGTACTGTTATGCTTTCTTACTTTGATCAAATTTCCGAGACTTGTGTGTAAGTTTTACTTTTTATTTATTTCTTTCGACTTTTTTCTTCTTTCGTTTCTTGGAGTTGCATGATCAAATATTCATGTTAGCTTTTCAAAGTTATGGGTCCTACGCGTAACGGAAGTAAATAAGTGTATAAAGTATAAAACTGAATATGAGAGAAAATGAATTTAGTTCTGAATGAATTCCTTGGTTACAATAGCTAATATCATTATAATAGGTAACTAATGAAAACTATGATTTTACACGGTTTCCTTATTAAATGAAAGCCGAACAGAATTCAAAAGTTTGGGAAAAAGCTTGAAAGTGAAATTTGGACAAACCACCTAAGGTGGTTTATGATTATATCCGGAGCGGTGGGACGTTTCTGTGCATATAAGGTTGTCTCCGTAACTTTAAACAGATCACAAGTTAGGTCTGTTTGGGTCTCTTTCCACCCGTTTCCACTTATCCAACTGATCCATAAACGAGTCAGCTAGCTCTTGGATCTGCTTCACATCAGTGACTTACATAACAAATAAATGAGAGTTTAGTGAAAAAATAGTTAGTTACCACTTTCATGTTTTGGATATTTGTATAAGATCATGTTTTCTTTTTTTTAATTATCCAGGCACCAAGCGATTAATGCCTGCTTGGCCCCACTATATTCCGTTGAAGGAATGCAAGTAATCACAGTGGAGGGACTAGGTAATCGGAAACTTGGTTTGCATCCAGTTCAGGTACAGTCCTTATCTAGCATATGATATTTTTTGTGTATTTATACCGTTTTTACTATCTACATTTCGTTGGTCCCATCTTCATTTCTTCTCGTATTATGCAGGAATCCTTAGCAAATCGTCACGGTTCTCAATGTGGATTTTGTACGCCTGGATTTATCATGTCTATGTACGCATTATTAAGGTCTAGCAAAACACCACCTACAGAAGAACAGATAGAAGAAAGCCTTGCTGGAAATTTATGTCGATGTACTGGTTATAGACCGATTCTTGATGCATTTCGTGTCTTTGCGAAGAGTAATGACTTGTTATACACAAGTGGTTCTGTTCCATTACACGAACCTAAAGATGGCGAGTTTATCTGCCCTTCAACTGGTAAACCATGTTCTTGTGGGCCAAACAAAGAAACCATTGAACCCGTTTCTTATAACGAAATCGATGGAAGTTCATATACAGACAAAGAAATCATATTCCCACCTCAGCTTAAAATGAGGAAACCGAGTTATTTAACCTTAAGTGGCTCCGGTGGGATCAAATGGCATAGACCGTTGCTTTTAAAACACGTTTTGGATTTAAAATCAAAAAACCCAGATGCAAAATTAGTTGTAGGAAACACGGAAGTAGGAATAGAAACTAGGTTAAAAGGAATTCACTACCCAGTTTTCGTATCGGTTACACATGTACCCGAACTCAATATATTGACTGTTAACGATGATGGCATGGAGATTGGTGCTGGTGTCAGGCTCTCAGATCTTCAGAAATTTCTCAAAAAAGCTATTGAAAACCGTCCGGGTTATGAAACATCATCTTGTAACGCCATTACCGAACAAATAAAATGGTTTGCAGGAACTCAAATTAGAAATGTTGCATCGGTTGGTGGGAATATATGCACTGCCAGCCCGATTTCGGATTTGAATCCTCTTTGGATGGCTTCAGGAGCAAAGTTTAACGTTATTGACAGTAAAGGAAACATTAGAACTATTTTGGCAGAAAATTTCTTTTTGGGATATCGTAAAGTGGATTTGGGGAGTAACGAGATTCTGTTATCTGTTTTTCTTCCTTGGACTCGTGAGTTTGAGTATGTGAAAGAATTTAAACAAGCTCATAGAAGGGATGATGATATTGCACTTGTGAACGCTGGAATACGTGTTTTTCTTGAAAAAATAAATAAAAAATGGATTGTTTCGGATGCGTGTGTTGTATATGGTGGTGTTGCTCCTGTTTCATTATCAGCTGTAAAAACAAAAGATTATTTAATCGGTAAGGAATGGAATAAGGAGCTTTTACAGAACGGTTTGGAAATCTTGAGACAAGACGTTGTGATTTCAGAAAACGCCCTAGGTGGTATGGTGGAGTTTCGGAAATCTTTGACGTTAAGTTTCTTTTTCAAATTCTTTATGTGGGTATCTCATCAAATGGCCGGTCAAGATTACTTTAATGAACGTGTACCTGTATCACATTTATCAGCTGTTAAGTCGTTTCACCGTCCATCTGTAATGGGAAGTCAAGACTATGAAATTACGAAACAGGGGACTTCTGTGGGGGCCCCTGAGGTTCATATGTCAGCGAGACTTCAAGTAACAGGGGAGGCCGAGTACACTGATGACACTCCAATGGCTCCTAATGGCTTACACGCGGCTTTGATATTAAGCAAAAAGCCTCATGCTCGTTTACTTTCGATTGATGATTCGGGTGCCAGGTCATCACCCGGATTTGCTGGCATCTTTTTTGCAAAAGATATCCGGGTCATAAATTTACCGGTCCCATAGTTGAAGATGAAGAAGTTTTTGCGTCTGAGATAGTCACTTGTGTGGGCCAGGTACAATATATTTATTTTAACTTTTGTTTTCGGCAAAGTTGATCACAGGTTATCTGAAAGTTCTCTTTTATGCAGGTTATAGGAGCTGTTGTTGCTGACACCCACGAAAACGCGAAACATGCAGCAAGAAAAGTCAACATCGAGTACGAAGTTCTGCCAGCGATATTATCCATAGAGGATGCTGTCAAGTCGAAAAGTTTTCATCCAAATTCTCATAGGTGTTTAAGTAAAGGGGATGTTGAACTCTGTTTTCAATCAGATCAGTGTCATAAAATCATCGAGGGTGAGGTTCATATAGGCGGTCAAGAACACTTCTATTTGGAGCCACAAAGCACATTTGTTTGGACAATGGATGGCGGCAATGAGGTTCACATGATTTCATCAACTCAAGTAAACCCCGAACACTTTCAGCTTAGAAAGTTTTGTCGCCGAGATTTACTCGGCATTACAGATTTGGGGCCTACTTTTAATGTTTCATAACGGATTGGGTCCCTAATTTTAATGCTTCGTTATGTGGACGAGGGACCGAATCTGTTACGAAATAAAGTGCAGCCCAAACCCCCCAAAAAGTTTGCATGAGGAACTAGATCTGTAATCCTGGTCAATCACAAAGATCATTTGTGTAATTTTCTCTCTATATTAATATCATACTGTTTTTTTTTGTATCTAGGCACCACAAAAGCATCAAAAGTATGTGGCACACGTGCTCGGTCTCCCGATGTCTAAAGTTGTTTGCAAAGTGAAGCGAATTGGTGGTGGATTTGGTGGGAAAGAGACAAGATCTGCTTTTTTTGCCGCTGTTGCATCTGTGCCAGCATACATGTTAAATCGTCCCGTGAAACTTACATTAGACAGAGATGTAGATATGATGGTAACCGGGCAGAGACATAGCTTTCTTGGAAAATACAAGGTATCATTTAACTATATCATATATCAATTTCTGCGGGATTGACCTATATTGCTTACTAAATGGTGATGTTATATCATTTAGGCCGGGTTTACGAATGAAGGAAAGGTGGTTGCATTAGATCTTGAAATCTATAACAATGCCGGGAATTCACTTGATTTATCTCTAGCAATACTTGAACGTGCAATGTATCATTCTCATAATGTCTATGAGATTCCACATATTAGAGTTAACGGAAGTGTTTGCTTCACTAATTTCCCTAGTAACACTGCCTTTCGAGGATTTGGTGGACCCCAAGGTATGCTTATAACCGAGAATTGGATTCAAAGAATTGCCATGGAAGTTAAGAAAAGCCCAGAAGAGATCAGAGTACGCTCTTTTACTTATTAGGATTTGAATAAATATTTATTACTACTAAAAGTACGTCTATTTCAGGAAATTAATTTTTTGAGTGAAGGGTCAATATTACACTATGGTCAACAAATTCAGGACTGTACTTTGCATCGATTGTGGGATGAACTCAAGAAATCCTGCAACTTTATACAAGTTCGAAGTGAGGTTGAAGAGTTTAATCTTCATAATCGATGGAAGAAACGTGGAATTGCAATTATTCCGACGAAATTCGGCATCTCGTTTTCAAAAAGGTTCATGAACCAGGTGATTTAATCATTTGTGTTTGACATAATCGAAGTCTTTTTTTTTTTGCTTTTAGTGGTTGTGTTTAGGTTTATGTATTTGTGGTCAATCGGTCGCAGGCAGGTGCGCTCGTTCAAGTGTATACAGATGGAACAGTGTTGGTTACACATGGTGGTGTCGAGATGGGTCAGGGTTTACATACAAAGGTGGCTCAAATTGCTGCTTCCGCTTTTGAAGTTCCTCTTAGCTCGATATTTATTTCAGAAACTAGTACTGATAAGGTAATAACATATTAAAATATTACTTCTATAGTTGGCACTATGTATATGCTTTTTAACGGTTTAATCTTGTTTTTAGGTTCCTAATGCATCTCCAACAGCAGCTTCGGCAAGTTCTGATATGTACGGTGCTGCAGTTTTGGATGCGTGTAACCAAATAAAAGCGAGAATGGAGCCAATTGCGTCTTTGAAAAAACATACTTCTTTTGTGGAGGTAAATTGAAGACACTTTATTTATTTAGTAAAGTTGATGACAAAACGATCCAAATGACTCATTATGAGTTTTTTTTTTTAATTGTTTTCAGTTGGTAAACGCATGCTATTTTGAGCGCGTAGATCTATCTGCACATGGGTTTTACATAGTCCCCGACATAGATTTCGACTGGGCAACAGGTAAAGGCAACCCGTTCAGATATTTCACATATGGAGCTGCATTTGCCGAGGTTGAAATTGACACGTTAACTGGGGATTTCCACACGAGGGCTGCTGATGTCATCTTGGATCTTGGATTCTCCATCAATCCAGCTCTTGACGTTGGACAGGTTCTAATGTTTAATTTCAGTTCTCTTTTTATGGTTTTCATGGCCCTTTTCTTGACGTTCTTTTATTTACACACAGATTGAAGGAGCATTTGTGCAAGGTATGGGATGGGTGGCTTTGGAGGAGTTGAAATGGGGTGATGAAGCTCATAAATGGATTCCGCCAGGTTGTTTGTTTACTTCCGGTCCTGGAAATTACAAAATTCCATCCGTCAATGATGTCCCTTTTAAGTTCAAGGTTTCTTTATTGAAGGTATAACACATTATTTAATCAATCTATATACTTGTTAACAGTCAACGGGTTTATACTTAATTTGTTTGACATATAGGATGCACCAAATGACAAGGCCGTACACTCATCAAAAGCTGTTGGTGAACCTCCATTTTTTCTGGCCTCATCTGTGTTTTTTGCTATAAAAGATGCTATTATTGCTGCAAGAGCTGAATCAGGGTCTCATGGCTGGTTTCCTCTCGACAATCCTGCAACTCCTGAGCGCATTCGGATGGCTTGTGCCGATGAGTTTACCACACCGTTTGCTAAATCTGATTTCCGACCCAAGCTCAGTGTTTAGTAAGCTTTCAACGAACTTTTTACTTAAGTTAAGGGACATGTTTTAACACATTGTACTACTGTAAGTTCATCAATTTGTATAGTTATTAAAGAATCTTTATAATGTGAAACAGTCAGCGCCTTGCACAACTTTATGAACTTCTAAAACATCATCTATATATCCGGCTACTTTATAAAATGTCTACATTATTGTTATTTAGTGAACACATAAGAGGGAGGAGGGAATTTAACAAACTAATCAATATAAGGTTTAGCGCTCTATTTATGGGGTCCGGACTCTCGATACTCCATTACTTCCGTTTAGTTAGTTGAATTTACCTCTCACATGTTGGTCTTAAATGTCAATTGAGAGTACTTATAATCTTTTTATGCTTCGTAACATAACATTATTCGCTCACATATACTTGGTTGGCTTTTATTTGACAAAAAAGATACTTTAACTACTGATAATACGCAAAGAAGGAAATTGATACTTATAAATTATACATTTCCATTGACAAAGAAAGTAACATACATGATTAGTAACCAAAAATAAATGAAGGCCATATGTTCAGACCTTATTAACACCAAAATAATACACTTGATTAAGAATAACGGAACAAATAAATTGTATTGGAAGACAACGTTATAATGATGTAGCCAGCCAAATTTATCTCATTATTCGTTGTTAAAGAAGTTTGTGCTTTAATAGTGTCTTGGTGGTGGGGGAGACATGTAGACATATGGAGGTGGTGGCGAGTGCATTGGTGGTGGGGGAGACTTATAAACATATGGAGGTGGTGGGGAATGCTTTGGTGGTGGTGGAGACTTGTAAACGTAGGGAGGTGGTGGCGAGTGCTTTGGTGGTGGTGGAGACTTGTAGACGTATGGAGGTGGTGGCGAGTGCTTTGGTGGTGGTGGAGACTTGTAGACATATGGAGGTGGTGGCGAGTGCTTTGGTGGTGGGGGAGACTTATAAACATATGGAGGTGGTGGCGAAGGGGATGGTGGAGGTGGAGACTTGTAAACGTATGGAGGTGGTGGGGAAGGGGATGGTGGTGGTGGAGACTTGTAAACGTATGGGGGTGGTGGAGATGGTGATGGTGGAGGTGGAGACTTGTACACATATGGAGGTGGTGGGGAATGCTTTGGTGGTGGTGGAGATTTGTAAACGTATGGAGGTGGTGGCGAGTGCTTTGGTGGTGGTGGAGAGTTGTAGACGTATGGAGGTGGTGGCGAGTGCTTTGGTGGTGGTGGAGACTTGTAGACGTATGGAGGTGGTGGCGAAGGGGATGGTGGAGGTGGAGACTTGTAAACGTATGGAGGTGGTGGCGAAGGGGATGGTGGAGGTGGAGACTTGTAAACGTATGGAGGTGGTGGCGAAGGGGATGGTGGAGGTGGAGACTTGTAAACGTATGGAGGTGGTGGTGAAGGTGATGGTGGCGGTGGAGACTTATAAACGTATGGAGGTGGTGGAGATGGTGACGGTGGTGGTGGGGACTTGTAAACATATGGAGGTGGTGAAGATGGTGATGGTGGAGGTGGAGACTTGTAAATGTATGGAGGTGGTGGGGATGGCGATGGTGGTGGTGGTGACTTGTACACATATGGAGGTGGTGGAGACGGCGATGGTGGAGGTGGAGATTTGTACACGTATGGAGGTGGCGGAGATTTATAGATGTATGAAGGAGGAGGAGATTTATGAAGATACGGAAGATGTGGCCATGTGTGCTTCACTGGTGGTGGTGGCGGTGACTTGTAAACATAAGATGACTTTGGCAAAGAATGTTTAATCGGTTCGGGAGATTTCCATCCTTTAGATTGTGGAGGATTGTAACCGTAAGGTTTATCGGCAATAACAATAGTAGCAAATAACAAGAAAACAAAAGCATATACAAATTGAGGCCAATGCCTCCCCACCCCAAGGCTTCCCATTTTACAAGACTATCAAAGCTTGTTTTTGTGTGTTACAATGATATGATTAATAACCTATTTATAGCAATCGTACGTCTACACTATTTTAATACATAAAACAGGTTGTCTTATACAAAATAATTACTAATGGATTCATGGTTTCCCACTCGGCGTTCTCTACCTTATGCAATAAACTAATAAGTCAAATGTATTTATTTTTCTAAAATGTCAAAGAGCAGTTGGTGATTGCCACTAGGTCTAGGGTACATGTTTTTTTCTTTCTTTTTTGTTAATGCATTAATTAATTAATTAAACGCGTTTATTAACAACTAGCAAGGTGTAACGTTTAAAGGTTTCCAATATCTACATATTTTCCGTATTAATGATATAATGGATGCAATTGTCATGCAATTATACAGGTATTGGCCCGAGATTTGGAATGCCCAGTGCGAAAAGTAAAATATTGGCCCTAGATACACTTTATCACAAATATATGAATGATATTGATAGTATTGTGATCACTTTATGTAATATAAACCGAAATTGAACATGTATATAATACGAAAGAAAGTATCCCTAAAAAATTAGGGTCCTATGCGGCGGTCACCGATAGTCCACTTCATAAAGCTGCCCCTGCAATTATGGACACCTGTAACGTCACATCATTATGTAGGTCTCTATTGTAAAACCTAAGCCACCGTAATGCATATCTATTGTAATGCTTTAAGTACCAATCGTAATGTCATATTGTAATTGGGCAGCAACCGTAACACACTATGTAGTAGTCTACTGGTCTCAGGCAGGTGTACTCGTTCAAGTGTATACAGATGGAACAGTGTTGGTTACACATGGTGGTGTCGAGATGGGTCAAGGTTTATACACAAAGCCACAAAGGTGATACAAATTACTTCTACCGCATCATACGAGCTTATGTACTTTGATTGTATCACGCGGTCAAAGATCTATATTCTCCTTCTTCGATATGCATTAATAGTAGGGTGGGTTCTTCATCCTTAGTTGTAACCAAAAGGGATTCATTATTCTTTTGTTTGCTTCGACATTCATAGGCGTAGGGTCCAAGTTTGCCACATTTGTAGCATATGATTTGAGACTTGTCTTTTGTATCATGTTCTTCTTGATGATTATTCTTGCTTTGCCCTCGTCCTTGAGACGGGTAAAATCTCCCTCGCCCACGGGCTCTAAAAGGTTGACCTCGACCTTCATGTCGTGTGACATCAAACTCTCTCGACTATCCATTGGTCCTTCCTTCTTACATTTAAGTCTTTCTTCATTGTCTTAATCTTCCAATTGCTTCTTCTAGTGACATCTCGTCTAATTTGAGTATTGTTCAATGGATGCGACATTTTGAAGGAATTTGTCGGGTACGTCATTTAATAATTTTCGTACGAGAGTAGCGTCTCCATATGCCAATCCAATGCTTGTTGCTATGTTAATAATACTCGTTATCTTCGTAGTGAATGAATCGATTGATTCATTTTCTTCCATTTGTAACATCTCAAACTCCGATTTGAGTGTTTGTTATTTTGCTTGTGGGACACGGTTTATACCAACTTATCTTGTCTTCAAAGCATCCCATAGTGCCTTTGCAGTTTTGAATTTTGAAATATGAAGTAGTTGATCTTCGGATAGTGACTTGTAAATATAAGCGATAATGGTTTTGTCTTTCTTCGTATCGGCCTGTGATGTTGATTGCGGTTCAATCATTTCCCATAAACCATTTGCTTCAAGTATCACTTGCATTCGTATCACCCATGTGATATAGTTCGTGCCTTTCAACGTCGGCCATTGGTAATTGGTTGTCAATTTATATCCTTCATATATTTGTTTTTGAACCATCTCCATGTTCAACACCATCCTTTTCGGTCATTCTTAAGTTTTCTATTAGTCCCCTTTTTATTAAAAATTTATTACTTTTTCTTGAAAAGAAAATTAAACTTTTGTCACAAAAGTTTTAGTCAATAAATTTGAATCCGGTTTTCTATTTTATTTTTCCTTCAAATTTTTTTAATTAACTAATTATAAATGGTCTTGTAGAATATTAATTTTTGTTATTTATATTTTAAAAGACAAAACTTGTAATTTAAAAGACAAATAAAAAGAAAGGAACGCATAAAGCTTATGGTTTCTTTTTGATTTAATCGTCAATTATTCTCTGTTACCTTTGATAGACAATAAAACTTATTGTCGAAAACTCACCAAAAATTAGCTCACCAGTTGAAATTAAAATTCAAGTGCAATGCAAAATATCAATAATATAACCCTTTTATATTATAGGAGGGACTAGCTATTAGAATGATGAAACCATTACTTATTATTATTATTCATATTTAATATATATATATATATTAAAATATTAACATAATCTTCATAAATCTTAATAGACCTAAACTCACATATCGGTTTTGAGCTTATTATCTAATACTCCCCGATAGTTCGAGCGACTCACGAAAACTCGAACTGGATTACAAACTCTAACTATGAAAATAAAGATAATAAATAAAAATAAAATAAACAAAGACAGTAGGAGCTTGAGATCCGACTTTGGCAGATCTGTTGCACATATAAGATCCGGATTTGACAGACCCGTCTTCATAAACATACCCTTGAATTTTAATTTGTTTTTTTTGTCTTGATTCTTGATAACTTTGAACTTCACATTTGACTTGCTGATGATTTTAGCCGGATTTAGGAGGCTGCAGAAGAAAAGAAAAAGCGAATTTCCGGCTTTAGGCGGATGTAGAAGAAACTAAAAGGTTAATTTAACCGACGGTTGTAGAAGAGAAACAAAAGAAAAATGGTTTTTATTTTTTTATTTTTTTTAGGGTTTGGAACCTAGTCACAAGATAGCCGGCTCATCCACACGCCGATTAGGGTTTGCGGATTAGGGTTTGAAGGATGGCATAAAAGCTAGGTCTGATGACTACCATATTAAAATGATGAAAACCCTTTAGTTTCTAATATATAGATATTAATCTCCATAAACCCTAATGGACCAAAACCCACATGTCGAATTTGGACTTATTATCTAATACCATATTAGAATGATAGAAAACCCATTAGGTATTATTATTATTAATACTTAATATATACATATTACAATATTAACCTAATCTCCATAAATTCTAATAGACTCAAACCCAAATATTGAGTCGAGGATTATTATCTAATACTAATATGTAATCCAAACACTCATCACATATACCATTGAGACTTTTGATGTCCCAAAATGCACATGATTGTGAGTCGAACGAACCACACAAACATATTCTATCCAGCTACTTTAGAACTACTTTATACACACTAATCAATATAAGGTTTAGTTCAATTTACATCGTACATGTTGGTCTTAGATGTCAATTAAAATTAAATGTTAACTTTTCAATCTTTCCAACATAATATAATTCACATACTTGGATGGGTTTTTTTTTTTTGAAAGGCTAAGAATATATTATATAAATGTGGAGACAACTAACAAAGAATTAGAAGTCAAAGAATACACGTATAGTACTATACAACACCAAGACAACAAGTCTAGCACTCTAACTCGAAACCTTAACTGCTAAGGTTACAAAAGGGATGAAAAAACTCTTGCCAATTACACATACGCAAGACAAGAGAAAAATCCCCACACATGGAGGCCGAGCCACTGGTTTTCACTCCATAGTGTTTTTGATGTAACCCCAAACAGGTTTCGAGTGTCACCAAAAAAATCAGCAACCGAAAAAAGAAAGTCTCTTTTGCAGTTGCTTGGATGCATCGAAGGTCTTCCCCTATTACTCGAACGCAAAATCCCTCCACTTTTGTTCACTGAAATTATCCAGATTTGCACGATTTTTAACCCAAAAGAAGCCTAAAGTTTTTATTTCATTAGTAAGTCCTGCTATAGACTTCTTTGTATTATTAAATACCCGGTTGTTGCGTTCTTTCCATATCACCCAACACGATAGTAGAGTAACAACTTGTATCAGCGATCTTCTAGTACTTGTACCCGAAGCATAAGAATGAAGATATATTACATCCTTGATCGAAAACATCAATAACGGCTGTATACTAATCCAACGACCAATTTCCACCCAAATTTCGTTTGAAAAGTGACACCCCGTGAATAAATGTTCTAAGGACTCGTTATATGCATTGCAGAAAATACAATCGACCGAGCTAACTCCAATATTCCTCCGAAATAAAGCAAGCTTCGTGGGAAGTTTATCCAACAACACCCTCCAACCAAACACATTAACTTTTAACGGAAGCCATTTATTCCACGGAAAAACATCCCCCCATTTACTAGCACCTGAATCCTCAAGTTTAAGTCTTAAGGATTTTACTGAAAAGCCATGGTTCTCGTCTAATTTCCAACACCATTCGTCCTCTTTATTCTTTAATGTTACCTGTTGTAAAACACCTAATATGGGTTTCTTTCGCAAAAAAGATACTTTAACTCCTAATACTATGCAAAGAATGAAAGTGATGCTTATGAATTATACATTTTCCTTGACAAAAGAATTTTTTTTAACTTAAATGATTAGTAACCAAAAATAAATGAAGGCATATATGTTGAGACCTTATTAACACATAAATAATACACTTGATTAAGAATAACGAAACAAATAAATTGTATTGGGAGACAACTTTATGATGATGTAACCAGGCAACTTTATCTTTCTCAAAAGGAGAATTTCGGCGAAGACTCCCAAACCCCGTGTAACTTTATCTCATTATTCGTTGTTAAAGAAGTTTGTGCTTTAATAGTGTCTTGGTGGTGGGGGAGACATGTAGACATATGGAGGTGGTGGCGAGTGCATTGGTGGCGGGGGAGACTTATAAACATATGGATGTGGTGGGGAATGCTTTGGTGGTGGTGGAGACTTGTAGACGTATGGAGGTGGTGGCGAGTGCTTTGGTGGTGGTGGAGACTTGTAGACATATGGAGGTGGTGGCGAATGCTTTGGTGGTGGGGGGAGACTTATAAACGTATGGAGGTGGTGGCGAAGGGGATGGTGGAGGTGGAGACTTGTAAACGTATGGAGGTGGTGGAGATGGTGATGGTGGCGGTGGAGACTTATAAACGTATGGAGGTGGTGGGGAAGGAGATGGTGGTGGTGGAGACTTGTAAACGTATGGGGGTGGTGGAGATGGTGACGGTGGAGGTGGAGACTTGTACACATATGGAGGTGGTGGGGAATGCTTTGGTGGTGGTGGAGACTTGTAAACGTATGGAGGTGGTGGTGAGTGCTTTGGTGGTGGTGGAGACTTGTAGACGTATGGAGGTGGTGGCGAGGGGGATGGTGGTGGTGGAGACTTGTAGACATATGGAGGTGGTGGAGACTTGTAAACGTATGGAGGTGGTGGGGAAGGAGATGGTGGTGGTGGAGACTTGTAAACGTATGGGGGTGGTGGAGATGGTGATGGTGGAGGTGGAGACTTGTACACATATGGAGGTGGTGGGGAATGCTTTGGTGGTGGTGGAGATTTGTAAACGTATGGAGGTGGTGGCGAGTGCTTTGGTGGTGGTGGAGACTTGTAGACGTATGGAGGTGGTGGCGAGTGCTTTGGTGGTGGTGGAGACTTGTAGACATATGGAGGTGGTGGCGAGTGCTTTGGTGGTGGGGGAGACTTATAAACATATGGAGGTGGTGGAGATGGTGATGGTGGAGGTGGAGACTTGTAAACGTATGGAGGTGGTGGGGAAGGGGATGGTGGTGGTGGAGACTTGTAAACGTATGGAGGTGGTGGCGAAGGGGATGGTGGAGGTGGAGACTTGTAAACGTATGGAGGTGGTGGTGAAGGTGATGGTGGTGGTGGAGATGGTGACGGTGGTGGTGGGGACTTGTAAACATATGGAGGTGGTGGAGATGGTGATGGTGGAGGTGGAGACTTGTAAATGTATGGAGGTGGTGGCGAGTGCTTTGGTGGTGGTGGTGACTTGTACACATATGGAGGTGGTGGAGACGGCGATGGTGGAGGTGGAGATTTGTACACGTATGGAGGTGGCGGAGATTTATAGATGTACGAAGGAGGAGGAGATTTATGAAGATACGGAGGATGTGGCCATGTATGCTTCACTGGTGGTGGTGGCGGTGACTTGTAAACATAAGGTGACTTTGGCAAAGAATGTTTAATCGGTTCGGGAGATTTCCATCCTTTAGATTGTGAAGGGTTGTAACCGTAAGGTTTATCGGCAATAACAATAGTAGCAAATAACAAGAAAACAAAAGCATATACAAATTGAGGCCAATGCCTCCCCACCCCAAGGCTTCCCATTTTAAAGACTATCAAAGCTTGTTTTTGTGTGTTACAATGATATGATTAATAACCTTTTTATAGCAATCGTCTACACTATTTTAATACATAAAACAGGTTGTCATATACAAAATAATTACTAATGGATTCATGGTTTCCCACTAGGAGTTCTCTACCCTATGCAATAAACTAATAAGTCAAATGTATTTAATTTTCTAAAATGTCAAATGTACTAATGTACTTATGGTTGGTACATGTTTTTGTTTATTTATGCATTAATAAATTAATTAAACGCGTTTACGAGTCTAAATGGTATCCCTAGATTCTAGCATGTATTAATAATTGCATTAAAAATATAAGATATATCAGGCAAATATTTTTCTTTTTTCCTTCCATTTTTCTCTTTTACATATTTCAAATCTACTATTATTAAACAATCATTATTCATTATCGGTGCTCTTCTATTCATGGAAAATTCAAAGGTTTTTTGAACAACGATTTAATTAACTAGTATGGAGATAGAGCAACAAGAAATTAAGGACCGATCGAGTGGATATATGTAGGGTTATAAATGAACCGAACGAATAGGAAGAAATTTTGTTTATGTTCGTGTGTTTAAGTGTATAACGAACATAAATGAACAAAAAACACATAAACGAACGAAAATATATTAAATAAATATTGAAAACTATTGAAAAATATGTAAATAACTATCTAGATATTACATGTATAATTATGTGTTATATCGATATTAAAAATAATAATGATATATTTTAATTATATTTATATTATATAGTTAAGTATAGCATAAAATTGTGTTCGCGTTCGTTCATTTAATACATAAACGAACATAAACAAACTTTTCACAAAACGATTTATCAACCGTTCGGTAAATGTTCACTTACTTATTGTCGAAAACTCACCAAAAATTAGCTCACCAGTTGAAATTAAAATTCAAGTGCAATTCAAAATGTCAATAATATAACCCTTTTATATTATAGGAGGGACTAGCTATTAGAATGAGTGAAACCATTACTTATTATTATTATTAATATTTAATATATAGATATTAAAATATTAACATAATCTCCATAAATCTTAATAGACCTAAACTTATATATCGGGTTTGAGCTTATTATCTAATACTCCCCGGTAGTTCGGGCGACTCACGAAAACTCGAACTGGATTACAAACTCTAACTATGAAAATAAAGATAAATAAATAAAAGTAAAATAAACAAAGACAGTAGGAGCTTGAGATCCGACTTTGGCAGATCTGTTGCACATATAAGATCCGGATTTGACAGATCCGTCTTCATAAACATACTCTTGAATTTTAATTTGTTTTTTTTGTCTTGATTCTTGATAACTTTGAACTTCATATTTGACTTGCTGATGATTTTAGCCGACTTTAGGAGGCTGCAGAAGAAAAAAAAAACGAATTTCCGGCTTTAGGCGGATGTAGAAGAAACTAAAAGGTTAATTTAACCGGCGGTTGTAGAAGAGAAACAAAAGAAAAATGGTTTTTATTTTTTTTATTTTTTTTAGGGTTTGGAACCTAGTCACAAGATAGCCGGCTCATCCACACGCCGATTAGGGTTTGCGGATTAGGGTTTGAAGGATGGCATAAAAGCTAGGTCTGATGACTACCATATTAAAATGATGAAAACCCTTTAGTTATTATTATTATTCATACCTAATATATAGATATTAATCTCCATAAATCCTAATGGACCAAAACCCACATGTCGAGTTTGGACTTATTATCTAATACCATATTAGAATGATAGAAAACCCATTAGGTATTATTATTATTAATACTTAATATATAGAGAGAATGTCACAAATCTTCCTTGTGGTTAGGCTGTTTTTCACATATCGTCCTTTTGAAGAAAAGTTAGCACAAATCATCCTTTTGTTTTCTAAAATTATCGTCTGTGATCCTTCCGTCAAAATCCTGTTAATTTAATCCGTTAAGTGGCCCCCACATGAGGGTAAATATGTCTTTTTAGGTGTTATCTCCCCCACCTGACCATTGTTCCAATTAAATTCAAATTATCCCTCTTTTTCGTGCCCTAATTTTTCAATCGACCATTGACACAAGAAATCAACCATGGCAGAGGATCCTTTTCGAATTAGTTTATTAAACAATGAACACCAGCCAAAAATAATGTTAATCGCCGAATTAAAATCAAATTAATTTAATTCCCGAACAAAACAGCGAACATAAAATGGATCTTGTTTTTTCTTTCTTTTTACGAACAGCCAGCGACATCCTTAAGTTCAAACACCGAACATCATTCACGAACATGTAGAAATCTGATCTCCGGATTAGTTTGCTAAATCCATGGACCAGGAAACGAATAATAATCAAATTTCACAAAACGAGTAACCCTATTAATTTCAGAAACGAACATCAAATCTGATTTCAAAGAACATATAACTTCCAAATCGTCGAATAATCTGCTGGAGACGAACAAGCAGACACGAAATAAACATTAATCTAATTTAACTCCAAATCGCCGAACCAAGATTTCCCTGAATTGCATAATTTAAATCACGAACATCAGCCGAATCTGAATTTTATCCACAAACGTTGCCAAATGATTCACAAACACCTAAGCAGCCGAACTTTATCTAAACGAACAAGAAACACCTTGTCGATCTGCTAAATCGCGAAATCAATCTAGGCAAACTGGAATGTTAAATCGATTTCACTTGCCGATCTTGTATTGGATTCTGATTTGCCGACTCTCCTTTTGATCTGTGTTTGGAACAATGGTCAGGTGGGGGAGATAACACCTAAAAATACATATTTACCCTCATGTGGGGGCCACTTAACGGATTAAATTAACAGGATTTTGACGGAAGGATCACAGACGATAATTTTAGAAAACAAAAGGATGATCTGTGCTAACTTTTCTTCAAAAGGACGATATGTGAAAAACAGCCTAACCACAAGGACGATTTGTGACATTCTCTCTAATATATATATATATATATATATATATATATATATATATATATATATATATATATATATATATATATATATATATATATATATATATATATATTACAACGAGGCGTGCCGACCCGTGCGTTGCACCAGGATTGAGTCATTGGTGAGTCTATGGGCAAAATTGGATTGTTAAGCTACTCCATTCCATTTGAGCATTGTATCAAACAACCGATGCACATAATATTCATTCTACTCAATCAGAGCTAATTTATTTTCATAAAAGTCAACTAAAAATAAATTCAATCATACAAATAAAAACTCGATTACTTCTTCGATTCCTTATTCAAAGCGCTACCAACATTTTCTTCTAAATCTAAACAATTCTAACTACAAATCGAAGCTTGAACTTAAAAATCTTCCAATTATCCTATTAATCAATCAAATAAACAGCATTATTTCAATCACAAAAGAACTCAATGACTTCTTTGATCCTTAATTCGACACTCTACCTTCCTTCTCGTCTAAATCTAAGTACAAAATGAAGCTTCAAAGTAAAATTATAATCAAATAAAAAGCAATGTCTCAATCAGAGCTAATATAATTTCATCAACGTCAACTAAAATAAAGCTGATAACTTCAATCACACATAAAAATAAAAACTCAGATCACTTCTTCGATCCATAATTCAACACGCTACCGTCATTTTGCAATACATCTAAGCAAATCAAACACGATATCGAAGCTTAAACCTGAAAATTCTTCTGATTATACAAACACAATAAAAAAAAAACTCTATTACTTCTTCAATCCCTAATTCAACGCGCTACCGTCATTTTCTTATAAATCTAAACAATTCTAACTCCAAATAGTATCCTAAACTTAAAAATGCTTCTGATTATACAAATTAACACACTATAGTTAAAATTTCATCTAAATCTAAACATATCTATTTATAAATATATAAATCATAGCGCATGAACCTTAAAAAACACTTCGAAATAAAATATTAATTAATCAAAATAAACCTGATTCTTCGTGGAGAAGATTGAAGCAGACGATGAACAATCAAAATCATCAAGCAATCGATTCATTCTCATTCGCAACGTATCAACTTCTTCACTATTTGAAAACGATTCAATCACTAAATAGCCTGTTAAAAAAATCATAAACAATTAATTAATTGAATGAATTAGGATTTGTAGATGATGAAATTGATTATACCTTGTGAATTGAAGAATTGAAACTGATCGGAAGTCAGAGTTCCGGTGATTGTCATCGTTGATTTAATTTGGAGATATTTTTTGTGTGATGGTTTAATAAGTTTGAATTATTCTCTATTTAATTTTGGGAGGAGATGAGCAGCCACATTCATGAAGGCTGCACAAATCCCCTTTTCATTGAAGATACCATTGAAAGCTGCTTGTTGTTATGGAATGCGAAATGGTTATGGTTGTTTAATGGGTGGTTAAGTAACACAATAAATATATGGGGTAATTAATACTCAAACTCAAAAAGGGACTCAAGCTTTATATAGATAAAGATATTAACCTAATCTGCATAAATTTTAGTAGACTCAAACCCAAATATTGAGTCGAGGATTATTATCTAATACTAATATGTAATCCAAACACTCATCACATATACCACTGAGACTTTTGATGTCCCAAAATGCACATGATTGTGAGTCGAACGAACCACACAAACATATTCTATCCAGCTACTTTAGAACTACTTTATACACACTAATCAATATAAGGTTTAGTTCAATTTACATCGTACATGTTGGTCTTAGATGTCAATTAAAATTAAATGTTAACTTTTCAATCTTTCCAACATAATATAATTCACATACTTGGATGGGTTTCTTTCGCAAAAAAGATACTTTAACTCCTAATACTATGCAAAGAATGAAAGTGATGCTTATGAATTATACATTTTCCTTGACAAAAGAATTTTTTTTAACTTAAATGATTAGTAACCAAAAATAAATGAAGGCATATATGTTGAGACCTTATTAACACATAAATAATACACTTGATTAAGAATAACGAAACAAATAAATTGTATTGGGAGACAACTTTATGATGATGTAACCAGGCAACTTTATCTTTCTCAAAAGGAGAATTTCGGCGAAGACTCCCAAACCCCGTGTAACTTTATCTCATTATTCGTTGTTAAAGAAGTTTGTGCTTTAATAGTGTCTTGGTGGTGGGGGAGACATGTAGACATATGGAGGTGGTGGCGAGTGCATTGGTGGTGGGGGAGACTTATAAACATATGGATGTGGTGGGGAATGCTTTGGTGGTGGTGGAGACTTGTAAACGTATGGAGGTGGTGGCGAGTGCTTTGGTGGTGGTGGAGACTTGTAGACGTATGGAGGTGGTGGCGAGTGCTTTGGTGGTGGGGGAGACTTGTAGACATATGGAGGTGGTGGCGAATGCTTTGGTGGTGGGGGAGACTTATAAACGTATGGAGGTGGTGGCGAAGGGGATGGTGGAGGTGGAGACTTGTAAACGTATGGAGGTGGTGGGGAAGGTGATGGTGGCGGTGGAGACTTATAAACGTATGGAGGTGGTGGGGAAGGAGATGGTGGTGGTGGAGACTTGTAAACGTATGGGGGTGGTGGAGATGGTGACGGTGGAGGTGGAGACTTGTACACATATAGAGGTGGTGGGGAATGCTTTGGTGGTGGTGGAGATTTGTAAACGTATGGAGGTGGTGGTGAGTGCTTTGGTGGTGGTGGAGACTTGTAGACGTATGGAGGTGGTGGCGAGTGCTTTGGTGGTGGTGGAGACTTGTAGACATATGGAGGTGGTGGCGAGTGCTTTGGTGGTGGGGGAGACTTATAAACATATGGAGGTGGTGGAGATGGTGATGGTGGAGGTGGAGACTTGTAAAAGTATGGAGGTGGTGGGGAAGGGGATGGTGGTGGTGGAGACTTGTAAACGTATGGAGGTGGTGGCGAAGAGGATGGTGGAGGTGGAGACTTGTAAACGTATGGAGGTGGTGGTGAAGGTGATGGTGGCGGTGGAGACTTATAAACGTATGGAGGTGGTGGAGATGGTGACGGTGGTGGTGGGGACTTGTAAACATATGGAGGTGGTGGAGATGGTGATGGTGGAGGTGGAGACTTGTAAATGTATGGAGGTGGTGGGGATGGCGATGGTGGTGGTGGTGACTTGTACACATATGGAGGTGGTGGAGACGGCGATGGTGGAGGTGGAGATTTGTACACGTATGGAGGTGGCGGAGATTTATAGATGTATGAAGGAGGAGGAGATTTACGAAGATACGGAAGATGTGGCCATGTGTGCTTCACTGGTGGTGGTGGCGGTGACTTGTAAACATAAGGTGACTTTGGCAAAGAATGTTTAATCGGTTTTGGAGATTTCCATCCTTTAGAATGTGGAGGATTGTAACCGTAAGGTTTCTCGGCAATAACAATAGTAGCAAATAACAAGAAAACAAAACCATATACAAATTGAGGCCAATGCCTCCCCACCCCAAGGCTTCCCATTTTACAAGACTATCAAAGCTTGTTTTTGTGTGTTACAATGATATGATTAATAACCTTTTTATAGCAATCGTCTACACTATTTTAATACATAAAACAGGTTGTCATATACAAAATAATTACCAATGGATTCATGGTTTCCCACTCGGAGTTCTCTACCCTATGCAATAAACTAATAAGTCAAATGTATTTGTTTTTTTCTAAAATGTCAAATGTACTAATGTACTTATGGTTGGTACATGTTTTTGTTTATTTATGCATTAATAAATTAATTAAACGCGTTTACGAGTCTAAATGGTATCCCTAGATTCTAGCATGTATTAATAATTGCATTAAAAATATAAGATATATCAGGCAAATATTTTTCTTTTTTCCTTCCTTTTTTCTCTTTTACATATTTCAAATCTACTATTATTAAACAATCATTATTCATTATCGGTGCTCTTCTATTCATGGAAAATTCAAAGGTTTTTTGAACAACGATTTAATTAACTAGTATGGAGATAGAGCAACAAGAAATGAAGGACCGATCGAGTGGATATATGTAGGGTTATAAATGAACCGAACGAATAGGCAGAAATTTTGTTTATGTTCGTTTGTTTTAGTGTATAACGAACATAAATGAACAAAAAACACATATACGAACGAGAATATATTAAATAAATAGTGAAAACTATTGAAAAATATGTAAATAACTATCTAGATATTACATGTATAATTATGTGTTATATCGATATTAAAAATAATAATGATATATTTTAATTATATTTATATTATATAGTTAAGCATAGCATAAAATTGTGTTCGCGTTCGTTCATTTAATACATAAACGAACATAAACAGACTTTTCACAAAACGATTTATCAACCGTTCGGTAAATGCTCTGGTATTAATTATAAACGTGATATAGATATACTTGGGTTATAGATCGTATCCAATTACTGAAGCATAACACCTAAATTATCAATTACGGTATGAACATTGCATATATTTTGGTTCAAAATGGCGAAAATCAATAAACTATGGAGAGTTGTCATTAAAGTCAAATATTAGTGTCACTAAAACAGTCACTAATCACTTAAATGTGTTCAGATGCATAAGTAGAAAAATGTTTGGGCCTTTTTTTTTAAAGCCAATATTTTTATAAGAAACATTGTTAGTAGCAAATACTTAAAACCAAATTTTTTTACAAAAGTGACCAAGCCGTACACTCGTCAAAACTTGTTGGTTAGCCTTCAATCGTGAAACCCCGAGCGCATATGACTTGTGCCAATGAGTTTACCGCACCATTCACGAAATCTGATGTTTGACCCAATATATCAGATTGTTTAGAAATCAACTAACCAACATTGAACGTAAATGCGCGCACATCTTTATGAACTCTTTGTAAAATGTTAAAGTTCTACCTAACCCTTGATTAATTATATGTTACGTTGGGATATCTTTTATCTATTGGTAAAAGGATTGGATTTAAGCATCGGCAGAAATTTCGTTTATTCATTTAGGTGTATGCAAAGATGGATAACGTTAAATTAATGTACTTCACTTAATAATCATATAATAATTTCTTTTCTTCTAAATGAATTTCAATTCCAGTATGGCATATATTACTTTGAATCACTATTAGTCTATGGTTATGAACAATGCATATGGAAGGGAAATGCATATAATTCTAGTAGAAGGAAATAATAGCGTAAAAGGATTAGTAAAACATAATTAAACAAAGATCATGTTTAGATCATGCAAACAAACACTTCATTAAAAATGAATAAAGCAAATCTTAATATTTAAGAAATTATTTCTATTGACCTAGAAAAACTTTATTTCAAATAGTTTATAAAATCAATTTAATCATTTATTTTTAACAGTTTCCTTCTAAGTTTTTGTAGTCGTGATATTATAAAATAACATCACAAAATCTTCAGAAAAAGAAACAACAACTAAGTTTTAATTGTAGTCGTGATGTTATAATCTGACATCACAAAATCTTAAAAAAGAAAAGAAAAACAACAACTAATATTGTTGTCGTGATGTTATAATTCATAAACTAAGCTTGAGCTTCCCCATATTCCACGTTCATTACAACATTCTCTCTTTTCCATTCTTGTCAATATACATGTCTGGAATTTGCGGCAAGGTCAAGGAGAAGGAAAGACTACATATATGATTTTAAGCTAAAAGGATTTTTTTTTTTTGAACGACAATATTAGTGATTCGGGATCACAGTGACATCCAATTAGGCAGTATGCGACTTACGAACCTTACACCAAAGTTAGTTATCACCTAATATTCACCTAAAGAGATACCCCAGAGGGAGACTCGAACCCAAGACTTCCCCGAGGGAATGACAATCTCCTACCAATGGGACAAACCCCCGTTGGCAAGCTAAAAAACAATTAATAGTTATAAAATACTTGTATATATTGATAGAAATAAAGAATAACATAAATGATTCATATAACATAAACAAATGAAGGTTATTACATGTTGATACCATTCACTCACCCACACATTCACACACTTCATTAAAAAAAGAAGAACAAAAAAAAGAAGGCAAAAGCAAAGAAATTGTAACGGAATAGAATTTCTCAATGACGTAAAAGGTCAATTAAACCTCATTCTCCTTGATTGAAAAAAAATGCACTTCAATAATGTCTTGGTGGTGGAGGAGACTTATAGTAGTAAGCCTGGGAAGGGGAGGACTTCGATGGTCGAAGTGGTAACTTAACGTAATCTGGATGTGGGTACGAATGAGATGGTGGTGGAGGAGACTTATACACATATGGAGGTGGTGGGGATGGAGATGGTGGAGGAGGAGATTTGTATACATAAGGAGGTGGTGGGGATGGAGATGGTGGGGGAGGAGACTTGTAAACATAAGGAGGTGGTGGGGAATGTGATGGTGGGGGAGGAGACTTGTATATATATGGAGGAGGTGGGGAAGGTGACGGTGGAGGGGGAGACTTATACACGTATGGTGGTGGTGGGGATGGGGATGGTGGGGGTGGGGACTTGTATACATATGGAGGTGGTGGGGAAGGAGATGGGGGTGGAGGAGATTTGTAAATGTATGGAGGTGGTGGGGATGGGGAAGGTGGGGGTGGAGATTTATAAATGTAAGAGGTGTGTTTAACCGGTGGTGGTGGAGACTTGTAAATGTAAGTAGTGTGTTTTACGGGTGGTGGTGGAGATTTGTAAACGTAAGATGTTCGTTTTACCGGTGGTGGGGGAGACTTGTAAACGTAAGATGTGCGCTTTACCGGTGGTGGGGGAGACTTGTAAACGTAAGATGTGTGCTTTACCGGTGGTGGCAGAGACTTGTAAACGTAAGATGCATGCTTTACTGGTGGTGGTGGAGATTTGTAAACATAAGATGGACGCTTTACCGGTGGTGGTGGAGACTTGTAAACGTAAGATGCATGCTTTACAGGTGGTGGTGGAGATTTGTAAACATAAGATGGACGCTTTACCGGTGGTGGTGGAGACTTGTAAACGTAAGATGCATGCTTTACTGGTGGTGGTGGCGATTTGTAAACATAAGATGGACGTTTTACCGGTGGTGGTGGAGACTTGTAAACGTAAGATGTACGCTTTACCGGTGGTGGAGGAGACTTGTACACGTAAGATGTGTGCTTCACAGGTGGTGGTGGAGACTTGTACACGTAAGGTGACTTTGGCAATATATGCTTCACCTGTGGTAATTTCCCACCTTTAGATGATGGAGAATCATAACCGTAAGACTTATCCGCAATAACAATGGTCGCTAGCAAGACGAAAACAAAAGCATACACAAGTTGAGGCCTATGCCCGAACACCCTAGTTCTTCCCATATTGTGTTCCCTCTTCGTTTTAAAGACCAAGACTTGTTTTTGTGTGTTTAAATGGTTTGGTTAAATGACCATTTTATAGCAATCATTTATAATATTTCTAATTCGTCTTACAGGTTGTCGTGGTATTTTCTATTAATAGCCATGTATTGATGGTTTCCCACTCTGTGTTCATCTCTCCCCTGTGATTAATAAACTAATTAGTCAATGATGCCTCTTAAAAGAAGTCAGAGAGTATTTGGGGAGTGCCATAAGGGTAATATACTAAAATGGTTTTATTGATGTATTAAACGCGTTGAGGGGGGGAAAATGGTAATCCTTACCGCAAAATCTGTAAACATGTACATTCTTTGATGTAACACGCAAATATAAACAATTTTAACAAATCCATAACAACAACAAAAAAAATGGCTCGGCGACAAGACACTTTATTCATCACTAGATTCTTATGATGTATCCCGTCTATTAAAAGTGTTGATTTTAGTAAAAAGTGTAAAATTGAGATTAGCAGCTAAAGTGTAAAGTCTTTTAATGGAAGAAATGCATAGTAGTTATACTTTCAACAAATTAAGTTTGTCATTTATTACAAGGAAAGGGTTTTAAAATAGCATGACCTTGCTCTGGCCTGCTCGTTATGTATTATTTCTTAGTGATTTTGCAATTTAAATTTGGCCCAAGTTGATGGAATGGTTGCAAGCTATTTTTCCTCATGTTACATCTGTTAATACATTTTGTGGCTAGTTTTTCAAGATCAGCATGCGCAGGTCCGTATCATTAGATTTGGTATTTGGTCTATTCAATTTTTTAAGCCTGTGATGTCAAGCTTTTCGATCAAGAATATTAAGCCTTATCCTCTCGGGTTCATCCAAAAAATTCAAATTCTCTCGTTTTATTCGATTGAGAGCCGGTGTCGTAAGGTCAAAAACGTGTCTGGTCGGATGAGGAGCTATGGTAATGCTTGTTGGACTCTGAAGTAATAGACGGGTTACTTTCACTTTGTAACCTTTTTTTGTAGTGTTGCTTTGCATGGAACTTAGTAATTTTGTCATAAACTTGGTACTTTATAGATAATCACAAAAGAATTAATCCTACTTTGTTGTGTTTGTTTTAGAAAATTGAGTTAGACCTTGGTTTTTAATGACTTAAGGCTTTAACCGGAGTGTAGAGTTTGGTGGACCGGCTTAGCTCAACGACTCTTTGTATTTTCTGTCATCTCTCCTCGCTAAAGGCTTTCTAAAATAATTTATGTCGTTTAAAATAAATAAAAGAGAAACACGAGTTAGCTTTCGACATTGATCGAGGGCCCACCTAACAACGAGATTAATACTACATTTGAATAATTCATAAACGTATGGAGATGGGTAATTTGATAATGATGGTCGATGGAGGAGTGTTGTACATGTACGGAGGCAATACTGATATTAATGGAGGAGATGTCATATAAAGATATATTATATAAATAAAACTAGTTTCGAAACAAATATTCTTTCTACTTGATGTATACAAATTAAGATATTCAATGTACCGGTGCTCATACGCAATAAAGTCAAAGAATTAAACATTTATTAAAATATCATAACTCTTCTAAACTTGATTGTGTGTATGTTCTTCAAATGATTTTGATTTTAAAGTTATAAGTAAACTTTGGTCTGAAACTTACTTGGTTTAGGTTAGGATTTCGAGATACCTTTTGAAAATCAGAATCTAGTGAAATATTACTAGGAAAACCGGGGATAGCATATAAACCAGTAACTTAACTTAGGAGTTAGTGTTTCCAAATAAAAAGACAGTACCAAACTAATTCAAGGACGAAAGCGCGAGGAATGAGAACTAGAGTTGACAAGGCCTTAATTTGGCGTTAACATGCTCCGGTCCATATTGTATCGGGGTATCAGTAATTAGTAGATCATATGGATGAAATCCATTGCTAAGTAGTAACTAAACGTCCCTATTAAAATATTTCCCCCTAGTAATTTTCTCGAGACACTTGACGGTTGGTACTTTGATGATATAACTGTTGGTATTTGAATAGTTTTGACAAATGTGTGTCCGTAAATGTGTGAGACTACGGGAGCGCACACATCGACATTTAGACACGACTATTAGTTTAATTTATTTAGTAAATATTACTTAATGAGTTAAGTGTAATATTTATTAAATGGAGGGTTTATTATGTAAATAAGGAGGTTTCCTTATTGTAATATAACTCAAACTCTTAGATTTAAAAACCTATAAATAGAAGATAAACCCTAAACCCTAATTGATTACAAAATATTAAAAATGTCGACTAAAAGAAAAGGATTTCTTTTAGCCGATCGGTTTTTATTTAAAAAGGGTTTTTTGGTTTTTGTAATAAAGAGTTGCTGCTAAGACAATTGTTGTACAAATCAATTAAACGTGTACTAGCATACTAGTCTGTCGCTAAAAGAAGGTGTCGCGTACGTAACCGTAGATTAGATCTTACACTTAGATCTACGATTTTCGCTTGCTTCTAATTCAAGGTAATTACTTATCCGATTTAATATTTACTATGTGATCCTATTTCCGCTGCCATGTATTGTTTGACAATATGACTCTAGTTGTATACCTATAGTGGTATCAGCCAAAACATAGGTAAATATTATTTTGGATCTAAAACATCAAAATTGAGGGGGGATTAGGGTTGGTTTATTGTATGATTTTACAAAATTAAAAGTTAATTTGAAATCAATCTACCTTGCAATTTGATGTTTAATTACCTTATTTACTTTTATGCAAAATTATGCTTACAAAGTTATGCATGTAACTTTATAAACATAATTAGACATATTGATATTGTTAAAAAGTAAATTGAATTAGTGACATATTATTAATTGTTAATTGAATATGTGCGACACAAAAGGATTTGTATGATAAAAAGTTATGTGTGGTTTATTTGATATACGAATTGTTTACATATTGATAGCTTACGCAATCCAAACTTGTTTATTTGGACGGATGTATGTGGTCCGTTTCCTTTGAAACGGGAGTGATTCAATATGTATTCAATGACCATAGAGACTTTTTAGGCATTACCCAATTAGTTGCGTAGAATAATTCTAAATTGTTTATTATAAATATTGTTTGTCAAATGTCTTTTGAAAGAAACAAAATTTAATAATAAGACTAAAGAATTATTATGACGAGTTATTAATTTATTTTGGCACTTTTATACGTTCTATAACGCATTTGGTTGGGTTTATATACCGTAATTTGGTCCAGCGACGGAACATATAAATTTACAAAATATCTTAAAAACCATCGATTTAATAAGCGTGTGATTGGTAATTTATAACTAGATTGTACATGCTCAGTGTATTATTACCCAACTAGGCTCACCTACAATAGGGGACGATGTCTAGGAAAGTTATGCGGAGTGGGGTACACTCCTAATGAGGCAATGCTATTAAGAAATGTTGAACCATTCGCTACACCTCACATACTTTCCTGGTCGTACCCTCGTAGAGCTACCGAAAGGGTTTTAATGATGACCATGTTACGATTAGTTGTATGAATTAGGTAATCATAGAAACACGTTTAATAACCAGTAAAATAAAGACATTTTGTTTTTAATTAAATTACGTTACGAAATTGTTGCATGGCAATTGCGTACGTAGATTTTTAACACCCATGGAATTTAAGTCAATTGCTATCCGTATTGCCTAGACAACTTGTACTTGCTCGTCACTCTACGTGAGACGTAGGTGAAGTGTATCCAAGGCGGATTACCACTCATAGTGAGACTATGGTGGACTATCTGCAGTCTTCAGTCGGACGACTTAAATCGGGTTATGCAGTGAGACTGTAAACGCCGATAGCGATAAGATGCGACGAAACATGATTAATGTCACGATCACCATACTGATGCGTAGGATCGAATTATGACATTAAGTCCCATTTTCTAGGAATTGCACCGGTAAATGCAATTACGAATCGTTCCTTACCTTTTGAGTATTATTTAGTTCCTAGCAGATCAACTGATGGAACGGTAATATGTCAATTGGGTCCTAGTCTTAACGAAAAGTAAACCATGGGTTTTACGTTTTGTTAAGAAATCTTATGTCGAAAGTACTAATGAGAACTTTCTTCTGTTTTGTAGAAATGGCACAAAATCCCGATTTAAGCGGGATTATGTCAGAAATCAAAACAATGTTCAAAAGTGAAATACTTACTGAACCAAGTTTTAATGATTGGTTTCATCAGCTGAGAATCGTTCTATGAGCGATGAAGTAATTACCAGTCATTAATAAACCGATATCTCTTGAGCCGAAGAATGCTTATGATGAGATAACTCGGGCAACTTGTCAAGCAGCGATAAGTAGCCGGATATAATGATTGTTAAGCTTCACATTATGTATGAGAAACAAGTCGGTCTTGAATTGAACGACTTGATTCAAGAATTACATTAGTGAAAACATGTTGCTAGAACGTCAGTATGGACTCACGTTGTCAACATAACAAGCTAAGTTAATCATTTGGAAAGGATGAATTACCCTATCATCAAACTATTGTTGTTCTAAATTGCCTTTCACAAGGTATTGGTGAATTTACACCTAACAACAATATGCATGGTATGGCTAAATTTCTCAAGAACTTCATATGATGCTCGTAGAGTTTGAGAAATTCCTTCCTAAATCGGTTACCGACCAGATCCTAGCGGTCAATGGTGGTGTGGTTCAGATAAGAAAAAAAGACAACCGCAAGCTAAGGGCAAAGCTAAACAAGATGGAACGAATAAACAAGAAATTGTTTATATTCACAAGCCTAAGCTAACCCCTCTAGCGAAAAGAGAACATCCTACTAAGGATGATGGTTGAAATCACTGTTAAGTGATTAGGCATTGAAAGAGGAATTGTCCTACTCTAGCCGAGGTGCAAGATAAGAAGAGAGTCGGCAACGACGGATCTTCGGGTATCTTCACTTATAGAATTATGTTTTTTCTCTAAAAACAAATACCTGAGTATCTGACATTGGTTGTGGTACTCATATTTGTGATTCCTTACAAGGATTTAGAGCAAAGAAGAAACTGAAGAATGGATCTCTATAACTATACGTAGGCTATGTCAAACGTGTAGTTATGAAAGCCATTAGAAGTTAAGACTTACATTTACCCTAGGGCATAATAATTGTATTAGACAATTGTTATTATGCACTTACTTATGTTAGGGGGAATGTTTCAGTTTATGTTTTAAAGAATAATGAATTTTGTATTTCTGTTTCGAACATAAAGTTATTATATTAATATGATTGATATTAATGACATATATGAAATAGATTTGCATGCTCATTCTTCTTTAAATTATAATTCTATTTATTATTAGCACTAAATGCGTTAAGTCCAACTTGGACTCAACCTATCTATGACATTGTTGTATTGCGCACATATACAAGTATTGCATTAAAAGGCTTCACAGCTTTTAAAGTCAAATGATATTTTATTTGATAAATGCGAATCTTGTGTGTGTCGGGCAAAATGACAAGGAAACCTTTTCCGTATGAGACGAAAAGGGCAACTGGTCTTTTAGGAATCATACATACTGATGTATGTGATCCCTTTAGACATGTGTCAAAGAAAGGTGTTAACTATTTCGTTACATTTACGGATAATTTCAACAGTTATGGTTATGTTTAACTTGCTTAAACATAAACATAAGGTGGTTGAAACATTCAAAGTGTTTCAAAACGAAAGTAGAAAATAAACTCGGCAAAACCATCGAGATCCTTTGATTGGATTGTGGTGGTGAGTACTTAAGCCTAAAGATTAAGGATCATCTCAAAGCATGTGGAATTGTCCAATTGCTTACTCCTTCCTATACTCCACAACACAATGGTGTATCGGAAAGGGGGAAACCGAACCTTGCTTGGCAGGGTATGATCAATGATGAACCTTAATATTCTGCCATTATCTTTTGGGATTATGCTCTAGAGTCTGCTTTATGCATTCTCAATATGATTCCAACAAACTGTTCAAGTTGCACGGTATTCCGTGTTTTTTGAAACAAGGCTTATCGGTCAAGGAAACAGTGGGAGTGTTGTAGAACTTGACGAGGTTCAAGAGGGAGATACATCACTTTCTACTCACACTGGTGATCAACAATTCGGGGGGGATAAAGTTGAGCCACATGTTATGCCTCAATCTAGTCCGACTCAAGTTGTGATTGAGCCACAAGTTCAGTCTCAACAACAAATTGTTGATGCTCCAATTCGTAGGTCCGAAAGGACTATACGTGCACCTTCTAGGTTGAACTTAAACGTTAATCTAGTTGATGGTGACGTATAAGAGGATCTTAATGAACCTAGAAACTTGAAAGTTATTATCAGGCCCAGACGCTGATAAATGACTTCAAGCTGCGAATTTGGAGATTCAATCCATGAATGCAAACGAAGTTTGGAATTTGGTAGATAAAACTCCAAATGCCAAGACTATCGATTGAAAATGTTTCTTTTTAAAGATAAAGAACATACATGGATGGGAAAATACACATCTATAAAGCTCGTCTCGTGGCAAAAGGATTTACTCAAGTCTATGGTATAGATTATGAGGAAACCTTTTCCCCAATGGCAGACATAAGAGCTATTAGAATTCTCTTAGCCATAGCGGCGTTCTATGACTATGAGATATGGCAAATGGATGTCAAGACAGCCTTTCTAAATGGTTATATAGACGATGACGTCTATATGAATCAACAGAAGGTTTTATTGATCCATTAAATTCCAACTAAGTATGCAAGCTAAAGAAGTTCATTTATGGACTTAAGCAAGCATCAAGGAGTTGGAATAAAAGATTTGATGAAGAAATCAAAAGGTTGATTTTGTTCAGAATTTCGATGAGCCATGTGTATCAAAATTCAGTGGGAGTAATGTTACTTTCTTTGTCTTATATGTAAATGACATATTAACAATGGGAAACAGTGTTCCAATTATTGAAGATGATAAAATCTTATCTTGGAAAATGTTTTGCCATTAAAGACTTAGGAGAAGCGATATTTATTTGGGAATCAAGATCTTGAGAGATAGATCTAAGCGGTTAATTGAGTTAAGTAAGCTTACATTGATAATATACTTAAGCAGTTAGTATAGCAAATTCCAAGCATGGAAATTTATCAATGAAAGATAGACTTAATCTCAACATCAAGGATAGTGATCTTACACCTCAAGAGGTGGAGCACATGAAAATAATACCTTAGGCTTAGGCAAAAGGATATATTTTGTATGTGGGGAGATGCAGAAGGCCTAAATGTGTTTTTAACACAGAACATTGTTAACAAGTTTCAACAGAATCCAGGCGAAAGATACTGGATTGCTGATAAAGAACATACTTAAGTACCTTAGGGATACTTAAAATATGGTTCTTGTATATGGTGGAAATCATGAGGCAAATATTGGATATTGTGATGCTGGATTTCATAAACAACCATCTCTACAACAGAATATGAGTACATTGTATCTTTTAGAGATGCATATGGAAGCTGTTTAGATCTGGAAATTTATTTCTGGACTTGGTAGTGTTCCCAAAGCCAAGACTCTTTTGGATATGTATTGCAACAATGCTGGTGCAATCATCATAGCCAATGAACCTGAGGATTCATTAGGGAGTTAAACACTTTCAGAGGAATTTCACTATATTCTTAAGAGAATCGAGTGGTGAAATTTAAGTACTCAAAGTTCACACATATAACAACTTAACTGATCAAAGGATCAGGTTAAAACGATCCTAACTCACTTGGTTGAGGGAATAGGACTTCGTTTATCTAGTTGTTTCATGTAATCTGTGATTGATTTAGTATTTGGTCATATGGATGTATAAACAATTTTATTAAGAATGAATAATATTGAGGATATGTGCTTTTATTTCTTATATAATTGTTATCCAATTTTTCATGTTTTAATCCTTGATTTATATTTATGTTTAAATATTTTTCTAAATATCCGTTGTCGTTTGATTATGTGGGAGCATAACTGAATTAAGACAATATCTGAGTAGTCAGCCTGGCTCACTAACCCGGATGGTGTACATGGAATGAACACTGGATTATCCCACATGAATTAGTACTTATGGATCCTTGTCATTAAGTATAATTCATAAGGTTTAATGTCCTTTGACTTGAGATGCAAGTTGGGAATCATGTACGTAGTGCATTATTTGATTCTAGTCAAACGCACTCCTGAATAAGGGTGTTATAAAGGCTATTTTTGGTAATGTTGCGAAATACGATGACTACCAATTGTAGTCAAGATAGGATTTGTTCCTTCAGTGAAAACTGAAGTTAGATACTAACTGGGCCACTCATGAATACTTAAGATGTATGTTCGGCCGAACCCAAATAAATCCAGATGTGTCTCGATAGTATTTGGTAATCTTTAAGTGATTCGCGAAATGAGAAATAGTAGTTAAAATAGAATGATTTTGATCCATCAAAATATTTTAACTAAGTATCTGTAACAAAAGGATATGAACCGAATTTAGACTCACAAGTGAGTTTTGGAGAAACTTACTCGTGCATTTATGGGAGCATTGATATGTTGCTAGACATTAATCAATGTTATCATGATTGTTTGAAAATTATTCAAAAGTGGGAGCTGTTGGTATTTGAATAGTTTTGACAAATGTGTGTCCGTAAATGTGTGAGACTACGGGAGCGCACACATCGACATTTAGACACGACTATTAGTTTAATTTATTTAGTAAATATTACTTAATGAGTTAAGTGTAATATTTATTAAATGGAGGGTTTATTATGTAAATAAGGAGGTTTCCTTATTGTAATATAACTCAAACTCTTAGATTTAAAAACCTATAAATAGAAGATAAACCCTAAACCCTAATTGATTACAAAATATTAAAAATGTCGACTAAAAGAAAAGGATTTCTTTTAGCCGATCGGTTTTTATTTAAAAAGGGTTTTTTGGTTTTTGTAATAAAGAGTTGCTGCTAAGACAATTGTTGTACAAATCAATTAAACGTGTACTAGCATACTAGTCTGTCGCTAAAAGAAGGTGTCGCGTACGTAACCGTAGATTAGATCTTACACTTAGATCTACGATTTTCGCTTGCTTCTAATTCAAGGTAATTACTTATCCGATTTAATATTTACTATGTGATCCTATTTCCGCTGCCATGTATTGTTTGACAATATGACTCTAGTTGTATACCTATAATAACTCGTGAAGCGGTAATGATAAACGCTAAAGGGAAGGAGTTATTCAGGGTATTTGATTCGATGCATATGGTATGCTTCTCCGAAACTGATCTGAAACGACTATACGTGAAAATAATCATTGCACGATGTGCTGAAAGGTCCTATGGGTATAGATTTTCTCATGTTGTGCGTATTTGCGTCAAGAAAGGATACCATTCAAAGAACTTGCCGCTCCTCAAGAAGTAAAAGATTTGGGCACCAGTTGCAGATTTTCAAAAAATTTAGCCTTTTGATATCTCTCATCTTTAGCTTTAAAAATATTATTATTTTGTTGATCTATAACAATTACACTATTATTTTATCAATGTATTTACTTTCTTTCAATGTGTGTGTATATGTCTTCTCGAATATCGTTTAGATTTCGGCGATCACCAATTTACAAGTACAAACGTTAAGAAATGGAAAATGTATTCGTAATTTATATAGTTTAAAGTGTTTATACTTCGCAACACATAACAGTTGCAAACTCAAATAAAACTTGTTTTGTTTAAATGCAAAACTCTTTTGAAACAGAGTTTAAATATTTTTCATATTCTCTATTGAGTTTAAAGGAATTTGATCTCAATAGAGTTTAAAGCGTCCAACATGATAAAATCAAAATCTTCGATCGTGACTTCGAAACCTTTTCCTTTTTAAGTTTTTAGGATTTGTATGTTTAATAGAAATAAAAAAAAAATCAGAAAAACATAAAAAGAGGGAGAAAAAGTTTGTACATACCTTAGGAAATGATAGTACATCGATGATTTAAGTATTTTTATAAAAATGAGAGTCATAAGCTCATGTTCGATGTATTAGTAGGTACGACTAATTTTCATCTAAATTTTTTTCTGAAACTGTTTATAACGGGTTACATGGTTTCTTCTGTTCATCTCGGTGATAAGTCGAGTTCTTTCGGTGTGCGTAGAATTTGTCACCAAATATATATATATATATATATATATATATATATATATATATATATATATATATATATATATATATATATATATATATATATATATATATATATATATATATATATATATATATATATATATATATGGGGTAAAAATAAGAGAGTAATAAGAAAAAGTGAGAATAAAGAATATAAAAATAAAGACTCGTAACCCTTGATGCTTACTTGATAAATGGCAGAGACATGTGGAGAGTCGGTAAAAGTGTGTAGAATTCAATAACCCTTAATGCTTACTTGATAGACATCAAAGACAGGGGGAGGAATTCGCGTAATAAACACCATAAATAAATGAATAAATACTATACGTATTGTATATTAGTTTTCGGAGAAATGTCATGATATTGGGGGCACAGTGTGTAACCGGGTGCAAGCAAAGCTTATATATACCTTAAACGGTTATACGCACACTCACAAAAGAGAGTGCATAGCATCAATACTCGACATGATCCAATTTTTCTAGTTTAGTTAATAAAATTAGAAATAAGGTGACATTTTTCTATAAATACTGAAAGTTCGATGACACTATGAGGGGAGTACGGAATTAGCAAAGTGTAAATATAAGTGGGACTCCGTATAAACAGATGTAAATAAATAATCGAAAGATTGTTTTTATGATGTCGATGTTGTACTTAAGAGGACAAACAAACTAATAATCGGTTGGTTCGTATGATTCCACTTCCAACGATATGATCTTAAAAGCAAACCACTCCCTAGCAAAAAAGAATTGTTTTTGTAGGTTGTTAAGTAGTGTATAGATAAAAATAATCACAAAAAGATTTTATTTATGTGTTTATATTCTTCGTAGTCACGTATCGTATAAGGTTATAAGGTTTTGTCTCGTGTTTTCTAAAAAATTAAAAGATTTTATCTGTTTAAAAACAAAAACATGTGTTTGGATAGTTTCTATGTAAGACAGGTTCACAGAGTTTAAAGGATTGGATCTCGAAGAGTTTAGAATTTCCGGGAAGTCAAGACTCGAAGCTGATCTTCATGGAGCCGTGCTGCTTAAGGATCAAGACTAGCTACACGAGAGATTCAAGAGACGTCGATTACAGACTGAAGAACTGTGAGAGATACTTCATTGAAGTTAAAGATTCAACCTCGATCTCACGACATCAAATTCTTATTAAAGATTTGTCAATAATACAAGCTACATCCAAGGGGGAGTTTGTTGGAGCATAACCGTCATTGTTTGTAGTTTGTATTTAGTCTAGAAATGTCACACCCCGCAAAATGGCGGAACCGAGGTGTACAGTGTATACGGTATCAGAGATTCAAATGTTACATAAACATAAGTAAGCCATACATCATCAACATAGATTAAAGAGTTTGAAATACAATACGTTATTACAATCATTCGAAAATATCAAAATACGGCTACAGCGTTTGGGATACTAAGGAATTAACAATAGCAAAATAAATTCCATGCAAAAGATCTACGTAGCCAACAAGCATAGCATCAAAAAGTGTAACCTCAAATCCCTGAAAAGCGTTAAAATACGACGTCAACATAAAGTTGGTGAATTATTCGCAATAATTAATAAAAACATAATAGTATAAAAGTTTCAATACGTTTTGACCCAAAAGTGTTATGATTTGAAGATAAGTCATTTGAAAATGATGTTTCAAAATATACATGAAGTATACAAAACCTTTTGATAAAATACTCATACATATATCATAAGAAATACCATAATCATTTCATAAAATAGCATACTGGATAGATAATAGCCTTAGGTAAATACGATACACCTGAACCATAACAATACTGGCAACTAACCCCACCTAGTGCATTACGCTAGGTTGTCCTCGAAATCAACGATCATAACATTACTAACACGGACAGGGCGCATCCATCATCCATCGTGTTAGAAATGAGGGTTTGTTAGACCCATATAGCGCTATATATACGAACCGGCGGCTAAAAGCTAACAGGTGTGTATACGGGGCCTCGTTCTACCACCAAGGCGGAACGAGTTGGGTAATGCTAACCTAAAGGCATTCATATCCAAATACATAACCATAATACATAATATACCATAAATACATTTATACGACGCTAATCATGCCCAAAAATGTAAAAGCGGTAAAAAGGGCAACGAATAACTCACGGAATAGCAAAGCAATCCAAACACGATATGTCGGGAAATAATCAGATACGGTCAAGCTTCCACGTCTAAGTGCCCTAAACATCACGTAAATAAACATGTCTAAGTATCTCTAAGTCTAGTGGGGTATGCCTTAACGATTAACGTTTTATACGGGTTTTAAAATGACCAAAAGGAACATCGATTTAACAGGACTACAAACGTTTCGGAAAGTCAGCAAGCTAGTTACGTGATTAACAAGTTAATTACGTGACATACAAGAGTTACGGGACAAGTTACGTGCTACACAAGGAATTACGTGACATACAAGAGTTACGGGATCAAGAGTTACGGACCAACTCATAGTTACGTGCAGATCAAGGAATTACGTGCTTAAGGGGTTACTTACGTGACATAGGGTGTTACGTGATATATAAGTTACGTGTTAGAGGAGTTACGTGACTCTATTACGTGATCAATAAGTTATTACGTGCTCCAGTTACGTGCACGTAACACAGTTACGTGACGTAACTGGGTTTTTACGAAAAATTACATTCGGAATGAGATTCAGAGTGTTTTTAAGCATTAAAATGATCCATAATCGAAACCCTATGTCCAGAATACGTTTAGGTACAATAACCCTCAATAAAATCCGAGTTTTGATGGTAAAAAGTGATGTTTTCGGGTTTGAATCAAAATAATAAAGTTTAAAACCAAATCCGAGAATTACTTACCCGATCGTGGTGAAATTCAGAGGATAGATGAAGATGAATACGGTGAACAATAATCTAGCCTCGAAATTGGATTTCAACGGTCGGATCAATAGTTATATTAGAGAGAAGGGAGAGTGTTTGTAGGTGTTTTCTTGAGAGAGAAAGTGAGATGGGGAAAATGGGAAGAAAGTTGGTGAAATGAATGAGACAAAAATAGTATAAGACAAAAATGGTTGGTGAGATACTTTTAGGACTAAAATTGTAATAGAAATTCTCCCATAGGACTAGTTTCGTAATAAATTTCTGAAAGGACTAAATTGAAATACTTTTTAAACGTTAATCTTAATCGTATAAATAAGGCATAATTCCCCTAAACTTATCATAAGAGCATACTAGACTTATACTAAAGGCACTTAGAACTAAACGTTCCCGACATAAAGATTCGATCCACATAAAATACAAATACGATACTCAATAAATACGAGAAATACGAATACAATACTCATAAAATACGAATACGATAAAACATAAAAGGGAATACAATAGGGTCAAAACATAAACATAAATAAATAAAACGAATACGAGTCGATAGCAATATACCTAGAAATTCGCGAATGTCATAGTCTCCCCAAGTAAAAAGAAATTTCGTCCTCGAAATTATCACTTGGTACTACTTCCGGGGGAAAGGTGAGGATACTTCCGCAGAATTTCATCTTCGCGTTCCCACGTGAACTCAGCTCCAAAACGGGAATTCCAACGAACCTTGACAATCGGGATCTTACTTCGTCGCAGACGCTTAACATCACTAGCAACGATCTCGATCGGTTCCTCAACGAAATGAAGCTTATCATCAATCTGGAGTTTCTCAAGCGGAACTAATAACGTTTCGTCAGCCAGGCATTTCTTCAACTGAGACACATGAAATACATTGTGTACGCTGCTCAGTTCTGCCGGCAAATCTAATCGATACGCAGCTGGGCCGATGCGGGCTAAAATCTTGAACGGACCCGTGTATCTCGGACTCAGCTTGCTGCGCTTCACGAATCGGACAACCCCTTTCCATGGAGATACCTTCAATAACACCATATCTCCAACACTGAACTCAAGAGGCTTCCTGCGCTTATCAGCATACTTTTTCTGTCGATCTCTTGCAGTAATTAATCGTTCCTTGATCTTGAAGATCTTGTCAGTGGTCTCTTGTATAATCTCCGGACCAGAAATCTGACTATCTCCAATTTCTGCCCAACATACAGGCGATCGACACTTGCGGCCATACAAAGCTTCAAAAGGTGCACACTTGATACTCGTGTGATAGCTGTTGTTGTACGAGAACTCAATCAACGGCAAATGAACGTCCCAACTACCACCAAAATCAATTGCGCAAGCTCGTAGCATATCTTCCAAGGTCTGAATAGTTCTCTCACTCTGACCATCGGTCTGTGGATGATAGGCGGTACTCATATCTAACCTTGTACCCATAGCAGTCTGGAATGTCTTCCAAAATCGTGAGGTGAAACGAGCATCACGATCGGAAATAATCGATACAGGAACTCCGTGTTTCGATACAATCTCAGCAATATACAAACGTACGAATCTCTCCATCGGATAGTTCTCACGAATCGGTAGGAAATGAGCAGACTTCGTCAATCGGTCAACAATAACCCAGATACTGTCATAACCACTCGAAGATCTCGGAAGCTTTGTAACAAAATCTATAGTAATACGCTCCCATTTCCACTCGGGAATCTTCGGTTGTTGGAGTAGTCCAGACGGCTTCTGATACTCAATCTTCACTTTGGAACAAGTCAAACATCGACTAACATACTCGGCGATCTCACGCTTCATACCCGGCCACCAATAAAACTCTTTCAAGTCATGATACATTTTGTCGGAACCCGGATGAATGGAATAGTTAGACTTATGGGCTTCGTCTAGAATCAACTGACGGATACTAATCGGAACCCAAATTCGCTCGAGGAAATACAGAACTCCATCCTCCTTCGGTTCTAATTCCAACGCCAACTTATACAATCTCTCCTCTTTAACACGGCCCTCTGTCATAATACCTTCCTGTGCCTGAATAATCCGAGCCTTCAAGCTCGTCTGAATAGATATCACCATAGAACGGATACGGACTGGTTTGACTGTTTCCTTACGACTTAGTGCATCAGCAACAACGTTCGCCTTACCAGGGTGGTAGCGAATGTCGCAATCATAGTCGTTCAATAACTCAACCCAGCGTCGTTGTCTCATGTTCAGCATCTTCTGATCGAATATGTGCTGTAGACTCTTGTGGTCGGTAAATACAGTACACTTGGTCCCATACAGATAATGTCTCCAAATCTTCAATGCGAATACGACGGCTCCCAATTCTAGATCATGTGTCGTGTAATTCTGCTCATGGACTTTCAACTGACGCGAAGCGTAAGCTATAACTTTGCCATTCTGCATAAGCACACAACCCAGACCCTTGTGCGAAGCGTCGCAATAAACAACAAAATTCTCGGAACCAACTGGCAGACTAAGAACAGGAGCGTCACACAACCGCTGCTTCAATACCTGAAAGGCTCTCTCCTGATCGGAACCCCAAACGAATGGTTCACTCTTCTGTGTCAACTTTGTCATAGGTGAAGCGATTTTGGAGAAGTTCTCGATGAATCGGCGATAATACCCAGCAAGACCCAAAAACGAACGGATTTCGGTCGGTGACTTTGGTGCAACCCAACTTTTAACAGCTTCAATCTTAGCCGGATCAACGTGAATACCCTTCGCGCTAACCACGTGGCCAAGAAATTGAACTTCGGATAGCCAGAACTCGCACTTAGAGAATTTCGCATACAACTTTTCTTTTCGAAGCACTTCTAGAACAAGACGCAAATGCTCTTCATGTTCCTTGCGACTTCGGGAATAGATCAGAATGTCGTCGATGAATACGATAACGAATTTGTCAAGATACGGACGACAAATACGGTTCATTAGTTCCATGAATGCTGCAGGGGCGTTTGTCAGACCAAACGGCATCACCATGAATTCGTAATGACCATATCGAGTACGAAAAGCGGTCTTAGGTATATCATCTTCCTGAACTCTCAACTGATGATAACCAGAGCAAAGATCGATCTTAGAGAAATAGCAAGAACCCTGAAGTTGATCGAATAAGTCGTCAATACGCGGAAGGGGATAACGGTTCTTCACAGTCAGCTTGTTTAACTCCCGATAATCAATACATAAACGCATGGAGCCATCCTTCTTCTTAACAAAGAGGACAGGAGCACCCCACGGGGAGAAACTAGGACGGATAAAACCCTTATCGACCAGTTCCTGAATTTGTTTCGACAACTCGAGCATCTCGGAAGGAGCCAAACGATACGGAGCTTTAGCAACAGGTGCTGCTCCAGGAACAAGATCAATACGAAAGTCGGTTTGTCTCTGGGGAGGGACTCCAGGTAAATCTTCGGGAAAGACGTCAGAATACTCACGAACGGTCGGTACTCCATCAATCTTTATAGCAGAATCTTTCTTCACCAAATGAGCGAGATATAAGGAACAACCTTGGCGAACATACTCGCGAACTTTCAAACTTGAGATGACTTTAAGACGTTTCCCAGCCTTGTCTCCGTGTACAATCAACTGATCTCCACCCGGCTTCTGAATACGAATAAGCTTCTCATAACAGACTATCTCGCCTTTATGCTTAGCTAACCAATCCATACCGACTACGACATCGAAACTACCGAGTTTCATAGGAATAAGGTCGATGGAAAAAGGAATATCGGCTAATACGAGGGGAATATCACGAATAACTTCTCTAACACAGGCACATCTACCGTCAGCTATTTCTACTTCATAAGCAGGCTCTAAAGGACTAGAAGCACGGTTTACTAAGGGACGGAAATCACTAGATATAAAGCTTCTATCGGCACCCGAATCAAACAAGATAAAAGCAGGATAATCATCGACAAGAAATGTACCAGTGACTACGGTAGGATCCTGATGAGCTTTAGAAGATTCCATGGCGAAAGCTCGGCTCTTGGCAGGATTCCCTCTCGCACTAGTACCAGCACCATGAGTAGGAAGGGGAGTAGGTGCTATAAGCTTGGGACACTGATGACGGCGATGACCCATTTCTCCACATTCAAAACATGCTCCAGTAGCCCTACCACAAAACTGCTCGGTGTGGCCTAAGTTCTTGCACCGTTTGCAAACCCAGCAAGCCACATTTGCTGCATGAGCACTGCCACAAGTACCACACTTCGGACGCACGCCCTGATAACCAGCTCCAGGACCCGTCAACGCATACACCTGAGGAAGTTGGGGCCTCTGATCATGACCACAGCTTCTCTTCCTCGAGTTACCCATGTCTCTCCTATCGGACCTTCCAGAATCTCTGCGGCTCACCACAGGTTGCAGAACACCACCGCGAATCATACTTGCGGTCAACCGACCGGCAATATCAACCGCACTCTGTAGAGTACCCGGAAGATGAGAAATAATGTGGTCCCGCATAGTCTGGGGCAACCCATTCGTGAAGCGTTCGATTCTCTCGTTCTCCGTGCGAACCAGACGAGGAGCCAAAACACACAAATCATAAAATCTATTCACATACCCACGGAAATCAGAACCTTGCATAGTCAGGTTCCACAACTCATTTTCCAGCCTCTGCGTCTCAGATGACGACACATACTCTTTCCTCATCATAGCCTTCAAGTTTTCCCAGGTCATCAGGGTAACAGCAGCCCGGCCCTGAACCCGTTTCACCGAGTTCCACCAAGTTAGGGCTTTACCCTGGAACAAGAACGTAGCATACTTAACCTTGCTGTCTTCAGCACATCCCGAAACGTCAAACACAGACTCAATCTTCTCAAACCACTGCAGGGTAGCAACCGCATCCTCAGTACCCCTAAACTCAGTAGGTTTGCAATCCAGAAAGGTCTTATACGAACAACCTCGGGGTGGATCTTCAATAATAATACTCGGTCCACCGACTCCCACGTGCACTGCTCTTCCCACATCGGAACCATCGCGCCCAGACGCCATACCCTCTGATCCAATACCGGGCATCTCAGGTTCTTCAAACCCTATGTCGACATTCTGCACCGGTGTCTCCTTAAGCTGTGCCACAATCACGGGTATTGCCGCTGCAATCTGCTCCGCAATCAACTGACTGATGTTCGGAGTAGTGGTATTAGCATTGGGGGCAGCAGTGGTATTCTGAGCTGTAGCACCCGCTCTCGTACTGGCGCGACCTCGTCTCGTCGACCTTCTCGTAGCAGTGACGGCCGGAGTAGACCTAGTAGAAGCTCTCTTAGGCGGCATCTTCTACGAATGTCAAACAGAATAAATCAGAACGATAACCGGATGTGCGACTAAAACGAGCAGGCCTCAAAGCATAAAATGCAACACAAAAGCACATAAAGCATACAAATCACATACAGGCCCACAAAAGAAGGAAATGCGCACATAGAGTAAATCAGATAGGTCCAAAAGCCTAGGTCATAGTCTAAGTGATTCCGTAAGGTCACTTAGTTCGCTATAACCATTGGCTCTGATACCAACTTCTGTCACACCCCGCAAAATGGCGGAACCGAGGTGTACAGTGTATACGGTATCAGAGATTCAAAGGTTACATAAACATAAGTAAGCCATACATCATCAACATAGATTAAAGAGTTTGAAATACAATACGTTATTACAATCATTCGAAAATATCAAAATACGGCTACAACGTTTGGGATACTAAGGAATTAACAATAGCAAAATAAATTCCATGCAAAAGATCCACGTAGCCAACAAGCATAGCATCAAAAAGTGTAACCTCAAATCCCTGAAAAGCGTTAAAATACGACGTCAACATAAAGTTGGTGAATTATTCGCAATAATTAATAAAAACATAATAGTATAAAAGTTTCAATACGTTTTGACCCAAAAGTGTTATGATTTGAAGATAAGTCATTTGAAAATGATGTTTCAAAATATACATGAAGTATACAAAACCTTTTGATAAAATACTCATACATATATCATAAAAAAATACCATAATCATTTCATAAAATAGCATACTGGATAGATAATAGCCTTAGGTAAATACGATACAACTGAACTGTGACATTCGCGAATTTCACGGTATTATTCTATCGTCTCGTATTCGTTTTATTTATTTATATTCGTGTTTTGACCCTATTGTATTCCTTTTTATGATTATCGTATTCGTATTTTATGAGTATCGTATTTGTATTTTATGCGTATTTGCGTTTATCGGGTATATAGTATGTGATTCGGATCTTTATGTCGGGAACGTATAGTCTTAAGTGCCTTAGTATAAGTCGAGTATGCTCTTATGATAAGTTTAGGGGAATTATGCCTTAATTATATGATTAGGATTAACGTTTAAAAAGTATTTCATTTTTAGTCCCTTCGGAAATTTTATTACAAAACTAGTCCTATGGGTGAAATTCTATTACAATTTTAGTCCTTATCATGTTTTTATTACAAAAATCGTCCCTACCTAACCATTTGTCTTATCTAGCCACCAAACTTTTGTCCTATTCCTCATTCCATCTTCTTCTCCAAGAAAACCTATACACACACTCTCTCTCTCTCTAAAAACACACACAAACACCTCCACCTTCTCTCTAACTTTTCCGGCGATCCAACCGTCCGATTTTAGATCCGAGACCGGATTATTGATCACCATCATCACCTCTATCTATCCTCCAAGTTTCATTACGATCAAGTAAGTATTCATTCATTTTGGTTTTAAACTTTATTCTATTTTTATCCAAACACGTAAATCTCATTTTTAAACATCAAAACCGAGATTTTATTGAGGATTATTGTTCCTATTAGTATCCTGGACATAGGTTTTCATTTAGGGATCATTTGGACACTTAGAATACTCAGAAAACGATTTCCGATTCCTTTTTTTCGTCAAAATCCCGTTCAAGCACGTAACTCATGTTTTCTTCACGTAATACCTCTATTACGTTCACGTAACAGTCACCTGGGTCACGTAATACTACAAATTACGTTCACGTAATTGTTCCCATGTTACGCTCACGTAAGTTCCATGCTGTTCACGTAATTGTGTATTGATCCACGTAATTGATTGTTCATGCACGTAATTGTCATACCTGAATTTATCTTGCATGTAATTCCACTAGTAACAAGCTTGAAATAACAATTGTTGACTTGATCTGCACGTGACACTTTCTTTTTGCATGTGAGTCTTGATTTATTTCCCATAATTTACTTAGTATGTAATTTAACATCATGTTCACGTAATTCATGTATTTCGCACGTAAGTCCCATGTTACGTTCACGTAATTCCCATGCTATACCACGTAATTATGATCTTACGCACGTAATTCCTCCTCTTGACTTGTTACGCACGTAATAGTTGTGTATATCGCGTAATTATGGTTCATGTCACGTAAGTCTTGCTTGATATTCACATAACACTTGGTTTAACACGTATTTGATTCCGTAACTCTTGTGTAACACGTAACTTGATACTTACGTGACTTGTAGTGCACGTAAGTATGAGAATCACGTATCTAGTCCGTTGACTTTCCGAAACACTTGTTTTTCCGTTATATCGATATTCCTTTGGTTATTTTAAAACCCGTATAAAACGTTAATCATTAAGGCATAACCCTACTAGACTTAGAGATACTTAGACATGTTTTATTTACGTGATGTATAGGGCACTTAGACATTGAAGCTTGACGGTACTATTGTATTTCCCGACATATAAGAATTTGGATTGCTTTGCTATCAGTGAGTTATTCGTTGCCCTTTTTACTTTTTTATATTTTTGGGCATGATTAGCGTTAAACAAAGGTATTTTATGTTATGTATGTATTATGGCATGTATATGCACGGATATGAATGCTTTAGATGATCTCACCCAACTTGTACCGCCTATGTGGTAGTACAAGGCCCCGTATACACACCTGTTAGCTTGTGCCGTCGGAAGTATATATAGCGCTATAAGGGTCTAACAAACCCTCATTGTTAACACTATTTTGGATATGGTGTGCCCTGTCCATGTTAACAATCTTACAACCGAGTATTATTATCGAGGACAACCTAGTTTGAGACACTAGGTGGGGTTAGTTGCCAGTATCTATTGTTAAGGGTCAGGTGTATTGTATGTTCCTAAAGCTGCTATTTTATGAAATGATTATGGTACCGTATGGTACAAATATGATCATGGTACCGTATGGTACAAATATGAATATTTTTATCGAAAGGTTTTATATACTTCAAATATATTTTGAAATCTCTTTTCAAAAAGACTTTCATCAAATCTTATCTTTTGGGTCAAAACTTATTGAAAACTTTTATACTATTATGTTTTTATTTACTATTGCGAATAATTCACCAACTTTATGTTGACGTCGTATTTTAACGCTTTTCAGGGATTTGAGGTTACCTCTTTTGATGCTATGCTTGCTTGACTACTTGGGACTTTTGCTGGAATTTATTTTGTTATTGTAATTCCTTAGTTTCCCAAAACTCTGTAGTCGTATTTTGGATATTATTCGGATGACTGTAATAAGTACTATTCTTCAACTCTTTATCTATGTTGATGATGTTTGGTTTATTTATGTTTGATGTAACCTTGAATCTCTGATACCGTATACACTGCGCACCTCGGTTCCGCCATTTCTATGCGGGGTGTGACAGAAGTTGGTATCAGAGCCAATGGTTATAGCGAACTAAGTGACCTTACGGAATCACTTAGACTATGACCTAGGCTTTTGGACCTATCTGATTTACCTTATGTGCGCATTCTTTCTTTTGTGGGCCTGTATGTGATTTGTATGGTTTATGTGCTTTTGTTTTGCGTCTTATGTTTTGAGGCCTGCTTGTTTTAGTCGCACATTCGGTTATCGTTCTTATTTATTCCGTTTGATATCCGTAGAAGATGCCGCCTAAGAGAACTTCTACTAGGATTACTCCTGCCGTCACTGCTACGAGGAGGTCGGCAAGGCGAGGTCACGCCAGTACTAGAGCGGGTGCTACGGTTCAGAATACCACTGTTGTCCCCAATGCTAACACCGCTATTCCGAACATCAGTCAGATGATCGCGGAGCAGATTGCTGCAGCTATACCCGTGATCGTGGCACAGCTTAAGGGTACTGAAGATGCGGTTGATATTACTGATCGGTTGACCGCAAGTGCGATTCGAGATGGTACTCTCCAGCCAGTTGCGAGCCGAAGAGATGCTGATAGACATGAAAGGAGAGATATGAGTAATTCGAGGAAGAGAAGCCGTAATCATTATCAGAGACCTAAAGCTTCTCAAGTATATGCGTTGACGGGTTCTGGAGCTGGTTATCAGGGCGTGCGCCCTAAGTGTGGTACATGCGGTAGTGCGCATGCGGCAAATGTAGCGTGTTGGGTTTGTAAACGCTGCAAGAAGTTAGGCCACACCGAGCAATATTGTAGAAGAACTGTTGGAGCGTGTTATGAATGTGGAGAAATGGGTCACCTCCGTCAGCAGTGTCCCAAGCTTGTATCATCTACTTCCCTTCCTACTCCTGGTGCTGGTACTAGTGCTAGAGGGAATCCTGCTAAGAGCCGAGCTTTTGCTATGGAATCTGCTGAAGCTCATCAGGATCCTACCGTAGTCACTGGTACATTTCTTGTTGACGATTATCCTGCTTTTATTCTGTTTGATTCGGGTGCCGATAGAGGCTTTATTTCTAGTGACTTCCGTCCCTTAGTTAACCGTGCTTCTAGTCCCTTAGAGCCTGCTTATGAGGTAGAGATAGCTGATGGTAGATGTGCCTGTGTTAGAGAAGTTATTCGAGATATTCCCCTTGTATTAGCCGATATTCCTTTTGCCATCGACCTTATCCCTATGAAACTCGGTAGTTTCGACGTCGTAGTCGGTATGGATTGGTTAGCGAAGCATAAAGGAGAGATAGTCTGTTATGAGAAGCTTATTCGTATTCAGAAGCCGGATGGAGATCAGTTGATTGTACACGGAGACAAGGCCGGGAAACGCCTTAAAGTTATTTCTTGTATGAAGGTTCGCGAGTACGTCCGTCAGGGTTGTTCTTTATATCTTGCTCACTTGGTGAAGAAAGACTCTGCGATAAAGATTGATGGTGTGCCGATCGTCCGCGAGTATTCTGACGTTTTTCCCGACGATTTACCTGGAGTCCCTCCCAGAGACAAACCGATTTCCGTATTGATCTTATTCCTGGAGCAGCGCCTGTTGCTAAAGCTCCGTATCGTTTGGCTCCTTCCGAGATGCTCGAGTTGTCGAAACAAATTCAGGAACTGGTCGATAAGGGTTTTATTCGTCCTAGTTTCTCCCCTTGGGGTGCTCCTGTTCTCTTTGTTAAGAAGAAGGATGGCTCCATGCGTTTGTGTATTGATTATCGGGAGTTAAACAAGTTGACTGTGAAGAACCGTTATCCCCTTCCTCGTATTGATGACTTATTCGATCAACTTCAGGGTTCTTGCTATTTCTCAAAGATCGATCTTCGCTCTGGTTATCATCAGTTGAGAGTTCGAGAAGATGATATACCTAAGACTGCTTTTCGTACTCGGTATGGTCATTACGAGTTCATGGTGATGCCGTTTGGAATGACAAACGCCCCTGCAGCATTCATGGAACTAATGAACCGTATTTGTCGTCCGTATCTTGACAAGTTCGTTATCGTATTCATTGACGACATTCTTATCTATTCCCGAAGTCGCAAGGAACATGAAGAGCATTTGCGTCTTGTTCTAGAAGTGCTTCGAAAAGAGAAGTTGTATGCGAAATTCTCTAAGTGCGAGTTCTGGTTATCCGAAGTTCAATTCCTTGGCCATGTGGTTAGCGCGAAGGGTATTCATGTTGATCCTGCTAAGATTGAAGCTGTTAAAAGTTGGGTTGCACCGAAGTCACCGACCGAAATCCGTTCATTTTTGGGTCTTGCTGGGTATTATCGCCGATTTATCGAGAACTTCTCCAAGATTGCTTCATCTATGACTAAGCTGACACAGAAGAGTGAACCTTTCGTTTGGGGTACCGATCAGGAGGAAGCATTTCAGATATTGAAGCAGCGATTGTGTAACGCACCTATTCTTAGTCTGCCAGTTGGTTCCGAAAATTTTGTGGTTTATTGCGACGCTTCGCACAAAGGTCTGGGTTGTGTGCTTATGCAGAATGGTAAAGTTATAGCTTACGCTTCGCGTCAGTTGAAAATCCATGAGCAGAATTACACGACGCATGATCTAGAGTTGGGAGCCGTCGTCTTTGCATTGAAGATTTGGAGACATTATCTGTATGGGACCAAGTGTACTGTATTCACCGATCACAAGAGTCTTCAACACATTTTCGATCAGAAGATGCTGAATATGAGACAACGACGCTGGGTTGAGTTATTGAACGACTATGATTGCGACATTCGCTACCACCCTGGTAAGGCGAACGTTGTTGCTGATGCATTGAGTCGTAAGGAAACCGTCAAACCTGTCCGTATTCGTTCTATGGTGATATCTATTCAGACGAGTTTAAAGGCTCGGATTATTCAAGCTCAGGAAGGTATTATGACTGAAGGCCGTGTTAAAGAGGAAAGATTGTATAAGTTGGCGTTGGAACTAGAACCGAAGGAGGATGGAGTTCTGTATTTCCTCGAGCGTATTTGGGTTCCGGTTAGTATCCGTCATTTGATTCTGGACGAAGCCCATAAGTCGAACTATTCCATTCATCCGGGTTCCGACAAGATGTATCATGACTTGAAAGATTTCTATTGGTGGCCGGGTATGAAGCGTGAGATCGCCGAATATGTTAGTCGATGTTTGACTTGTTCTAAAGTGAAGATTGAGTATCAGAAACCGTCTGGGCTACTCCAACAACCGAAGATTCCCGAGTGGAAATGGGAGCGTATTACTATGGATTTTGTTACTAAGCTTCCGAGATCTTCGAGTGGTTATGACAGTATCTGGGTTATTGTTGATCGTTTGACGAAGTCTGCTCATTTCCTTCCGATTCGCGAGAATTATCCGATGGAGAGATTCGTACGTTTGTATATTTCCAAGATTGTATCGAAACACGGTGTTCCGGTATCGATTATTTCCGATCGGGATGCTCGTTTCACTTCTCGATTTTGGAAGACATTTCAGACTGCTATGGGTACAAGATTAGATATGAGTACCCCCTATCATCCTCAGACCGATGGTCAGAGTGAGAGAACTATTCAGACTATGGAAGATATGCTACGAGCTTGCGCTATTGATTTTGGTGGTAGTTGGGATGTTCATTTGCCGTTGATCGAATTCTCGTACAACAACAGCTATCACACGAGTATCAAGTGTGCACCGTTCGAAGCTCTATATGGCCGTAAGTGTCGATCACCAGTATGTTGGGCAGAAGTTGGAGATAGTCAGATTTCCGGTCCGGAGATTATACAAGAGACCACTGATAAGATCTTCAAGATCAAGGAACGATTGATTACTGCCAGAGATCGACAGAAGAAGTATGCTGATAAGCGCAGGAAACCTCTCGAGTTCAGTGTTGGAGATATGGTATTATTGAAGGTATCTCCATGGAAAGGGGTTGTCCGATTTGTGAAGCGCAGCAAGCTGAGTCCGAGATACACGGGTCCGTTCAAGATCTTAGCCCGCATCGGCCCAGCTGCTTATCGATTAGATTTGCCGGCAGAACTGAGCAGCGTACATAACGTATTCCATGTATCTCAGTTGAAGAAATGCCTGGCTGATGAGACATTATTAGTTCCTCTTGAGCAACTCCAGATTGACGACAAGCTTCATTTCGTTGAGGAACCGATCGAAATCGTTGCTAGTGATGTTAAGCGTCTGCGACGAAGTAAGATTCCTATTGTCAAAGTTCGCTGGAATTCCCGCTTTGGTGCTGAGTTCACGTGGGAACGCGAAGATGAAATTCTGCGGAAGTATCCTCACCTTTCTCCCGGAAGTGGTACCCAGTGATAATTTCGAGGACGAAATTCTTGTTACTTGGGGAGACTGTGACATTCGCGAATTTCACGGTATTATTCTATCGTCTCGTATTCGTTTTATTTATTTATATTCGTGTTTTGACCCTATTGTATTCCTTTTTATGATTATCGTATTCGTATTTTATGAGTATCGTATTTGTATTTTATGCGTATTTGCGTTTATCGGGTATATAGTATGTGATTCGGATCTTTATGTCGGGAACGTATAGTCTTAAGTGCCTTAGTATAAGTCGAGTATGCTCTTATGATAAGTTTAGGGGAATTATGCCTTAATTATATGATTAGGATTAACGTTTAAAAAGTATTTCATTTTTAGTCCCTTCGGAAATTTTATTACAAAACTAGTCCTATGGGTGAAATTCTATTACAATTTTAGTCCTTATCATGTTTTTATTACAAAAATCGTCCCTACCTAACCATTTGTCTTATCTAGCCACCAAACTTTTGTCCTATTCCTCATTCCATCTTCTTCTCCAAGAAAACCTATACACACACTCTCTCTCTCTCTAAAAACACACACAAACACCTCCACCTTCTCTCTAACTTTTCCGGCGATCCAACCGTCCGATTTTAGATCCGAGACCGGATTATTGATCACCATCATCACCTTTATCTATCCTCCAAGTTTCATTACGATCAAGTAAGTATTCATTCATTTTGGTTTTAAACTTTATTCTATTTTTATCCAAACACGTAAATCTCATTTTTAAACATCAAAACCGAGATTTTATTGAGGATTATTGTTCCTATTAGTATCCTGGACATAGGTTTTCATTTAGGGATCATTTGGACACTTAGAATACTCAGAAAACGATTTCCGATTCCTTTTTTTCGTCAAAATCCCGTTCAAGCACGTAACTCATGTTTTCTTCACGTAATACCTCTATTACGTTCACGTAACAGTCACCTGGGTCACGTAATACTACAAATTACGTTCACGTAATTGTTCCCATGTTACGCTCACGTAAGTTCCATGCTGTTCACGTAATTGTGTATTGATCCACGTAATTGATTGTTCATGCACGTAATTGTCATACCTGAATTTATCTTGCATGTAATTCCACTAGTAACAAGCTTGAAATAACAATTGTTGACTTGATCTGCACGTGACACTTTCTTTTTGCATGTGAGTCTTGATTTATTTCCCATAATTTACTTAGTATGTAATTTAACATCATGTTCACGTAATTCATGTATTTCGCACGTAAGTCCCATGTTACGTTCACGTAATTCCCATGCTATACCACGTAATTATGATCTTACGCACGTAATTCCTCCTCTTGACTTGTTACGCACGTAATAGTTGTGTATGTCGCGTAATTATGGTTCATGTCACGTAAGTCTTGCTTGATATTCACATAACACTTGGTTTAACACGTATTTGATTCCGTAACTCTTGTGTAACACGTAACTTGATACTTACGTGACTTGTAGTGCACGTAAGTATGAGAATCACGTATCTAGTCCGTTGACTTTCCGAAACACTTGTTTTTCCGTTATATCGATATTCCTTTGGTTATTTTAAAACCCGTATAAAACGTTAATCATTAAGGCATAACCCTACTAGACTTAGAGATACTTAGACATGTTTTATTTACGTGATGTATAGGGCACTTAGACATTGAAGCTTGACGGTACTATTGTATTTCCCGACATATAAGAATTTGGATTGCTTTGCTATCAGTGAGTTATTCGTTGCCCTTTTTACTTTTTTATATTTTTGGGCATGATTAGCGTTAAACAAAGGTATTTTATGTTATGTATGTATTATGGCATGTATATGCACGGATATGAATGCTTTAGATGATCTCACCCAACTTGTACCGCCTATGTGGTAGTACAAGGCCCCGTATACACACCTGTTAGCTTGTGCCGTCGGAAGTATATATAGCGCTATAAGGGTCTAACAAACCCTCATTGTTAACACTATTTTGGATATGGTGTGCCCTGTCCATGTTAACAATCTTACAACCGAGTATTATTATCGAGGACAACCTAGTTTGAGACACTAGGTGGGGTTAGTTGCCAGTATCTATTGTTAAGGGTCAGGTGTATTGTATGTTCCTAAAGCTGCTATTTTATGAAATGATTATGGTACCGTATGGTACAAATATGATCATGGTACCGTATGGTACAAATATGAATATTTTTATCGAAAGGTTTTATATACTTCAAATATATTTTGAAATCTCTTTTCAAAAAGACTTTCATCAAATCTTATCTTTTGGGTCAAAACTTATTGAAAACTTTTATACTATTATGTTTTTATTTACTATTGCGAATAATTCACCAACTTTATGTTGACGTCGTATTTTAACGCTTTTCAGGGATTTGAGGTTACCTCTTTTGATGCTATGCTTGCTTGACTACTTGGGACTTTTGCTGGAATTTATTTTGTTATTGTAATTCCTTAGTTTCCCAAAACTCTGTAGTCGTATTTTGGATATTATTCGGATGACTGTAATAAGTACTATTCTTCAACTCTTTATCTATGTTGATGATGTTTGGTTTATTTATGTTTGATGTAACCTTGAATCTCTGATACCGTATACACTGCGCACCTCGGTTCCGCCATTTCTATGCGGGGTGTGACATGAACCATAACAATACTGGCAACTAACCCCACCTAGTGCATTACGCTAGGTTGTCCTCGAAATCAACGGTCATAACATTACTAACACGGACAGGGCGCATCCATCATCCATCGTGTTAGAAATGAGGGTTTGTTAGACCCATATAGCGCTATATATACGAACCGGCGGCTAAAAGCTAACAGGTGTGTATACGGGGCCTCGTTCTACCACCAAGGCGGAACGAGTTGGGTAATGCTAACCTAAAGGCATTCATATCCAAATACATAACCATAATACATAATATACCATAAATACATTTATACGACGCTAATCATGCCCAAAAATGTAAAAGCGGTAAAAAGGGCAACGAATAACTCACGGAATAGCAAAGCAATCCAAACACGATATGTCGGGAACTAATCAGATACGGTCAAGCTTCCACGTCTAAGTGCCCTAAACATCACGTAAATAAACATGTCTAAGTATCTCTAAGTCTAGTGGGGTATGCCTTAACGATTAACGTTTTATACGGGTTTTAAAATGACCAAAAGGAACATCGATTTAACAGGACTACAAACGTTTCGGAAAGTCAGCAAGCTAGTTACGTGATTAACAAGTTAATTACGTGACATACAAGAGTTACGGGACAAGTTACGTGCTACACAAGGAATTACGTGACATACAAGAGTTACGGGATCAAGAGTTACGGACCAAGCTCATAGTTACGTGCAGATCAAGGAATTACGTGCTTAAGGGGTTACTTACGTGACATAGGGTGTTACGTGATATATAAGTTACGTGTTAGAGGAGTTACGTGACTCTATTACGTGATCAATAAGTTATTACGTGCTCCAGTTACGTGCACGTAACACAGTTACGTGACGTAACTGGGTTTTTACGAAAAATTACATTCGGAATGAGATTCAGAGTGTTTTTAAGCATTAAAATGATCCATAATCGAAACCCTATGTCCAGAATACGTTTAGGTACAATAACCCTCAATAAAATCCGAGTTTTGATGGTAAAAAGTGATGTTTTCGGGTTTGAATCAAAATAATAAAGTTTAAAACCAAATCCGAGAATTACTTACCCGATCGTGGTGAAATTCAGAGGATAGATGAAGATAATTACGGTGAACAATAATCTAGCCTCGAAATTGGATTTCAACGGTCGGATCAATAGTTATTTTAGAGAGAAGGGAGAGTGTTTGTAGGTGTTTTCTTGAGAGAGAAAGTGAGATGGGGAAAATGGGAAGAAAGTTGGTGAAATGAATGAGACAAAAATAGTATAAGACAAAAATGGTTGGTGAGATACTTTTAGGACTAAAATTGTAATAGAAATTCTCCCATAGGACTAGTTTCGTAATAAATTTCTGAAAGGACTAAATTGAAATACTTTTTAAACGTTAATCTTAATCGTATAAATAAGGCATAATTCCCCTAAACTTATCATAAGAGCATACTAGACTTATACTAAAGGCACTTAGAACTAAACGTTCCCGACATAAAGATTCGATCCACATAAAATACAAATACGATACTCAATAAATACGAGAAATACGAATACAATACTCATAAAATACGAATACGATAAAACATAAAAGGGAATACAATAGGGTCAAAACATAAACATAAATAAATAAAACGAATACGAGTCGATAGCAATATACCTAGAAATTCGCGAATGTCACAAGAAATGTGTCATGAAGTACCACATGTACATAGATCGAGTTGTAAAGCATTTTTACGCGTTTTGGCACTGTTACGCTGGTGTTACACATGTAACGCAACAGTGGCGCAACACCACTGTTGCGTTACAATAGTGGCGCAATAGTGTGTTGCGCTATCGTAACAGACGTACGGTTAGGTGAGGACTATAAATACATCACCAACCTGCCATAACTGCATCCGTTTTTAGAGAGAGAAAGTACTGTTGCACTAGAGAGAGAAAGTAGTTGTGTAACAGTCTCGTAAACGGTTCAAAGTCTTAGTAATCGATTGTAATTGGTAGTTTAGTTGAAGTTGCAAACACTAATTTAGAGTTGGTTGGTAAATGAACGATACATTAACATATTTATTCCTCCGTTATTTTTTTTAACAGATTAAGTTATGCATGTAAGAAAGAACAAAAACATTAGTATCAAACTGTCATCGTAATAAATAATATTGATTACATGAGAAAAGCAACTATCATAACAAAATATTTGTATTCGTTGATTGAAAGGACATCAGAGTACATGATGTAAAAACACCAAAATAATAAGACACGAGACTTTATAACACTCATACATTAGTGTAAGAATAAAAACATATTACAAAATTTATAGAAGAGCAAATTTGTTGTAAAGGAATAAGTTATACTTCTATCCTTATAGAATTTTGTGGATGTTGGTATTTTAGTAATAAATCCGAGGTGGAGGGGAATTATAGAAGTAAGTTGGTGGTTGGGGAGACTTGAAAGGGGTATGTTGTAATTAATACACATATGGAGGTGGGGCTGATGGTGATAGGGGTGGAGGAGACTTATAGACATACGGAGGAGGTGGGGATGGAGAAGGTGGTGGGGGAGACTTGTAAACGTATGGAGGTGGTGGGGAAGGTGATGGTGGAGGTGGGGACTTGTACACATATGGAGGTGGTGGAGATGGTGATGGTAGGGGAGGAGACTTGTCTATGTAGGAAGGTGGTGGAGATGGTGATGACGGTCGTGGTTGAGACTTATAAATGTACGGAGGTGGAGGGGATGGTGAAGGTGGGGGTGGACACTTGTAAATGTAAGATGTTCGTTTCACGGGTGGTGGTGGAGACTTGTAAATGTAAGATGTGTGCTTTACCGGTGGCGACGGAGACATGTAAATATAAGATGTGTGTTGTACGGGCGGTGGTGGAGACTTGTATGTGTAAGATGTGCGCTCTGCAGGTGGTGGCATAGACTTGTAAACGTAAGATGCATGCTTTACTGGTGGTGGTGGTGGAGATTGGTAAACATAAGATGGACACTTTACCGGTGGTGGTGGAGACTTGTAAACGTAAGATGTACGCTTTACCGGTAGTGGTGGAGATTTGTAAACATAAGATGGACGCTTTACCGGTGGTGGTGGAGATTTGTACACGTAAGATGTATGCTTTACCGGTGGTGGTGGAGATTTGTAAACATAAGATGGACTCTTTACCGGTGGTGGTGGAGACTTGTAAACGTAAGATGTACGCTTTACCGGTGGTGGAGGAGACTTGTACACGTAAGATGTGTGCTTCACGGGTGGTGGTGGAGACTTGTACACGTAAGGTGACTTTGGCAATATACGCTTCACCTGTGGTAATTTCCCACCTTTAGATGATGGAGAATCATAACCGTAAGACTTATCCGCAATAACAATTAGCAAGACGAAAACAAAAGCATACACAAGTTGAGGCCTATGCCCGAACACCCTAGTTCTTCCCATATTGTGTCCCCTCTTCCTTTTAAAGACCAAGACTTGTTTTTGTGTGTTTAAATGGTTTCACTAAAGGATATGGAGAATGTGCCTGGACCTAGTTTGACTGAAGTTCATCATGATAATAATAGGAATATATAATTGATTTGAACGAAAATTTATACATGAGGAGATACCGAAAAGTGATTATGATGAGGATGATGATGGTGGCGGTGGTGGTGATACTGAAGTTGAGGAGGTGGTGGAGGAAATGGTAGTGGAGGAGCCTCCACCGCCTCCGCCTAAAGTTGTGAAGAATGTGAAGAGTTCCGGTTCCAGTTCCAATGGAAGGGAGGAAATCGTCAGGGAAGGGTGGTGGACGGAGTTTGAATTTGTTGCAGATATTTACTGAACTTGATGATTGTTTTTTGAAAGAGTCGGAAAGTGCGAATGAGGTTTCGAAGATGCTTGAGGCTAATAGATTGCATTATCATTACAATTTTGCTGATAATAAAGGTATATTGTTATCATTCATCTTGTAATTCTGTTCGATTTTGAGCATATTTTAGGACTATGAATGACTGCAAAAAATATGTTTGGTGGAATGAAGTACAGTAATTATATAATCAGTGTCAACAAACACATTTAATAATTGGCTAAATAGTGAAAGTTAAGCTCATGAAAGCAAGAGACATGGATTAACTGTTTTTTAGATTTGATTTAGTTTTAGATTTGAAAATTTGATTATGAACTTAATGAGATTCCACGTCTCATTTATGTGAATCTTGAGTGGTGATGTGTTTTCATTAACTGATAAATGTGACTTGAATGTTGTGTTTTTAGGCCATATAGATCATTCTGCAAGACTCATGCGTGTGATTACATGGAATAGGTTGTTTAAAGGAATCTTTAATATATAATAAAAGAGAGGCCTTAAATGCCACATGGCGAAGTAAGGACCCTTAGATGGATTAACTTATTTGATTTCAACCGTTAGATCAAATTGATGATGTCATCAAACACTATTTTCATTTTAGTTGTCCCACATCGCTTCAGGTATGAAACCTTTTCATACTTCTAGCCTATATATATCATATGCCTTTAGTTTTTCCTACTTTGTCCCACATCGCTTCATGTATGAAACTCTTTCAGACTTCTAGCTTATATATATCATATGCCTTTGGATTAAAATATAGTTCGACGGTAATTTTCAGGTCAATCGGGTCAAACCCGAAACCCGACAAACTGGAACTATTCTATCCGAAACCCGACCCTATTTATGAATCGGGTGTTGCCTTAAATGCCTCATGGCGAAGTAACGACCCTTAGATGGGTTAACTTATTTGATTTCAACCGTTAGATCAAATTGATGATGTCATCAAACACTATTTTCATTTTACACCTTTTTACAAAACATAATTACATTATCTCTTTAATTCCAATCTCTACTTAAATAAAAACAAAATTCCAATTTACTTAAAAAAATTTCACTCAATTTGAACTATGATTTACATAATTTTTATTTAAAATCTCCTAATAAAAAATATTAAAACATGTGTATAAACGTAAAAGTGTTTATGTTATTATAACTAACATGTGTATAAACGTAAAGGTATATATATGTTATTATATGTATAACATTGTCTTTTTATAATAACCTAAAATCTACATAAACATAAAGTTTACAATTCAATTTTTATTTTTTTCCGCGCTATCGCGGGACAATAATCTAGTAATATAATAATCATTATTATCATAATTGCTATAAAACAAATAAAAGAAAAAAATTTCAAAAACGGTTTTTTGTGAATAAGACAAAAAGGATAAAATAGTCATTTTGATTAAACTAACATAATTGAGTTAACCCTAACGGACTAAAATACTACCGGTGTTCAAAAGTTCGAAATAAAGGCTTATCTGTGTACTTTTTACGGAAAAAAGTTCTGAAAGTGTCATATTATATAGAGAAAAATGACCATCCGTCTAATTAACTCTTTAATTTGTTAGCACTTGATTTTTTAGGCAGGCCCAATTGATCACTTTTAGAACTTTATTATTGCGGCGGAATGTGAAGATATATTTATTCATAGCACATGACCGTGGTCCGTGGAAATAGTTAAACACTTTCCTTCTAAGTTTTGTAGTCGTTATAAATTAACATCACAAAATCTTCAAAAAAAGAAACAACAACTAAGTTTTGTAGTCGTGATGTTATAAACTAACATCACAAAATCTTCAAAAAAAACAACAACAACTAAGTATTGTTGTCGTGATGTTATAAACTAAGCTTGAGTTTAGCTATCTACCTCCCCAACATATTCCACGTTCATTACAACATTCTCTCTTTTCCATTCTTGTCATACAATACATGTCTGTAATTTGGGGCAAGGTCAAGGAGAAGGAAAGACTACATATATGATTTTAAGCTAAAAGGAAATTGATAGTTATAAAATATTTGTATATATTGATAGAAATAAAGAATAACATAAATGATTCATATAACATAAACAAATGAAGGTTATTACATGTTAATACCATTAACTCACCCACACATTCACACACTTCAATAAAAAAGAAGAAAAAAAGAAGAAAAAAAGAAGAAGGCAAAAGCAAAGAAATTGTACTGGAGTAGAATTTCTCAATGACGTAAAAAGTCAACTAAACCTCATTCTCCTTAATTGGTTGAAAAAATCTGCACTTCAATAATGTCTTGGAGGTGGTGGAGATGGTGAGGGTGGTGGGGGAGACTTGTAAACATAAGGAGGTGGTGGGGACGATGACGGTGGGGGAGGAGACTTGTAAACATAAGGAGGTGGAGGGGAAGGTGATGGTGGGGGAGGAGACTTGTATATATATGGAGGAGGCGGGGAAGGTGACGGTGGAGGGGGAGACTTATACACGTATGGTGGTGGTGGGGATGGAGATGGTGGGGGTGGGGACTTGTATACATATGGAGGTGGTGGGGAAGGAGATGGGGGTGGAGGAGATCTGTAAATGTATGGAGGTGGTGGGGATGGGGAAGGTGGGGGTGGAGATTTATAAATGTAAGAGGTGTGTTTAACCGGTGGTGGTGGAGACTTGTAAATGTAAGTAGTGTGTTTTACGGGTGGTGGTGGAGATTTGTAAACGTAAGATGTTCGCTTTACCGGTGGTGGGGGAGACTTGTAAACGTAAGATGTGTGCTTTACCGGTGGTGGCGGAGACTTGTAAACGTAAGATGCATGCTTTACTGGTGGTGGTGGAGATTTGTAAACATAAGATGGACGCTTTACAGGTGGTGGTGGAGACTTGTAAACGTAAGATGCATGCTTTACAGGTGGTGGTGGAGATTTGTAAACATAAGATGGACGCTTCACTGGTGGTGGTGGAGACTTGTAAACGTAAGATGCATGCTTTACTGGTGGTGGTGGAGATTTGTAAACATACGATGGACGCTTTACCGGTGGTGGTGGAGACTTGTAAACGTAAGATGTACGCTTTACCGGTGGTGGAGGAGACTTGTACACGTAAGATGTGTGCTTCACAGGTGGCGGTGGAGACTTGTACACGTAAGGTGACTTTGGCAATATATGCTTCACCTGTGGTAATTTCCCACCTTTAGATGATGGAGAATCATAACCGTAAGACTTATCCGCAATAACAATGGTCGCTAGCAAGACGAAAACAAAAGCATACACAAGTTGAGGCCTATGCCCGAACACCCTAGTTCTTCCCATATTGTGTTCCCTCTTCCTTTTAAAGACCAAGACTTGTTTTTGTGTGTTTAAATGGTTTCACTAAAGGACCTTTTTATAGCAATCTTTTAGAATATTTCTAATACATCTTACAGGTTGTCGTGGTATTTTCTATTTATAGCCATGTATTGATGGTTTCCCACTCGGTATTCATCCCTTCCCAGAGATTAGTAAACTAATAAGTCAATGATGTTTTTTAAAACAAGTCAAAGAGTATTTGGTGAGTGCAAGAAGGGTAATATACTAAAATGGTTTTATTGATGTACATCGGTACATATAGAAATCATTTTAAATAAATCCGTATCGAGAGTGCGTGTCTGTGTAAAGTTCAATGCGCAAACGACGAAACGTGCTATGCTTGAAATCCACAACAAACAAGAAGAAATAGTTCGGCAGTGAGACACTTTATTTGTCACTGGACTCTTATGATGTATCCTCTCTTTTAAAGTGTCGGTTGTACTTAATAGACATTTCCTTGTATTAACAGTAACATGTGAAATCATTTTGATAAACTTCTAGTGATTCTCTTACGTGAGATTATTCTACTAATTGTTCCAATTACACGTACGAGCAACTAAAGTGTACAGTCTTCTTATTGGGAAAATGTTATAAAAATAACATGTACATAGCTTTGGCCTGATTAAGGATTCTAATCATGCATTCTTTCATAGTGATTTTGCAGTTTAAATTTGGCCCAAGCTAGCTGTTGAAATGGTGGCAACTTATTTTCCTCATGTTTTATCCGTTGATGCAATTTGTGGCTCAACAAACTCCGACTGTTTTACAAGATCAACATGCGCAGCTCCATGCCATTAGACTATTAGAGTGGGTATTTGGTCTATTTAATTTGTAAAGCCTATGACGTCAAGGTTTTCGATCAATAATGTTGAGCCCTATCCTCTCGGGTTCATCCAAAAAAATCAAATTATCTCGTTTCATTCAACGAGAGACAGTGTGGTAAGGTTAAACTCGTCTGGTCGGATGAGTGGCAATGGTAAAGCTTGTTTGACTCTGATGTAATAGACGTGTTACTTTCACTCTCTATGTAGTGTTGCTTAATTTGTATGAAATTTAGTAATTTTGTCATAAATTTTGTACATTTTATTGGGAGATCACAAAAAAAAAGTTTGGTTTGATGTGTGTGCATGTATTTCCTTTGAAAAAATTGGGCTAGACCTTGGTTTTCAATGAATTATGGCTTTAACCGACGTGAAGAGTTGGGTCGACCGACATTGTAACCCCTCATGTATTCGAATTCCTTAACTAAACGTACTATGTGAATTTTCTGTCTTAGTTCCGACTTTCTTAAATAATTTATGTCGTTCAAAATAAATAAAAGAAAACATTGTGTAGAGTTAGGTTTGAGCATTAAGGGCCCACCTACCAACGAGAATACTAAAGTTGACGAGTTTATAAATATTTGGAGGTGGATAATATGGTAATGGTGGAGGAGTGTTGTACATGTACGGAGGAGATGTCAAATAGATGGAGGATTTGCCATTGAATTATATGTATGTATATGTATAAACAAAATGATAAAATATTCTTTTTAATGTCAACTTGATGTATACCAATTGTTATACGGAAAAGTCAGTTAACTAATCAAAAAGTAAATAATCATAATTTCTTCCTTTTATTTTAATTGTTTTATTTTGATTTTTAAAAGTCTTTTTTATTTAATATATTTTGACATGTCTTTATATTTTTATGGTATTTAATGCAAAATATATAAATAAATTGAGCTTAAATCTATTTTAAATTAAAGTTAAAAGATTAAAACTTTAAAAATTAAAACAAAACAACTAAAATTGAACGGAAAGAGTAACACTTTTAAACTTGTAATATAAGGAATAAAAGTATATAATAATTAGTGTCCGCGATTACGTTGAAGGTAATGAAAGATGATTATCTCTCATAAAGTTTCTACTTTCTAATAGCTAATTGAATATGTTAGACATAATATATGTAAATCACAATTATTACAATATTGTCAGCTAATGAAATGTCATATTTTTACTTAATAGAAGTGTTTTGACTGGTTATAATTTGTAAAAGGATACTCTACTTGTTTTAAATTAACTAAAATAGAATTATAAACATATATTTTGAAAGAGAGAGTAAAATATTGTATTCCAAGAGTGTTATTAAGGGGATGTTTCATAGCTGCACACTAAGTTAGTATAGACTGAGTTGTAGCTCAGACTGAGTTAGGTGCTGACTGAGTTTGTTGTGTTTGATTATGCCTCGGATTTTTTACCTTTCTGTTAATTTTTAAATTGAATGTCGTACAAAATACAAATTGACCATAAATCAAAATTAAACATAAATCCAAATGTCTTACAAAATCCAAATTAAACAAATCCAAATGTTTTACAAAATCCAAATTAAAAAAATCCAAATTAAACATAAATATGATAAAAATAGGTCTTTGGGTTTACAAGAGAAACTTGGTGTAATTACTTGGCCCGGTGGGAAAACGGATCGACCTCGTGGATGGGTTATAGGTGACACCGAAAGACTGTTAATAATTGGAATACCGAAACGAGCGAGTTTTGTTGAATTTGTGACGGAATTAAGTAATCATACAATTGAAGGATATTGTATTGATCTGTTTCTGGAAGCACTTAAGTTAGTTCCTTATGAACTTCCATTTCGATTTCTGCCACTATCTTTTTCACTCAAGCATTTTATCAAACACTTATCATGCAACCCAATCTCTTTGACTAATAAAAACACTTCCCATTTAATTTTATCCAACAAATTTTGAAAGTTAACCATAAGAATCATACATATGGTTACAACTCTCGAAATCACTAACTAATAGCTATTAATCCCAAAATATGAACACTCACTCAAATTATCTATGTTATTTTAGCTAATGACACTCAATAATATAAATTAAACAGAAAGGTTTATACCAATTGCTTGATGAATATGGTGATTATCGAAAACACCAATTCAAGATAAAAACCTCAATTTCCTTCCTTCTTGTCTGATTTTTCGGCTGGCTGGAGGAGGAGCACCAGTCTGCATATATTAAACACAGACCCAATCCGCGATTTGGATCCATGATACGGACCGAGTCCGAGCCATCTTCGCCTTATCAAACACGCAGACCACAGACCGAGTCCGTAATCTGAGTCCAAATCTGTGGTCCGCGGTGATCGCAAACAGGACCTAAATGTGTTTAGAGTCTTTAGATGCCATACTTACATCTCTTCGTTTTTCTATGATTTATTTTTAAATTTGTTATATGCATTTTTTTACTTTTTGTTTATTATATGTTATTTTATTTACAATATCCAAATCATTTTATGTTCTATTAGATATAGAACATATATTTACTTCTTACATATATTAGACTATCTTTTATGTATAAAGTAAAATTAAATAACTTAAGATTTTTATGTTAGCCGACCTCTATAAATAATAGCAACTATTATTTATTTTAACTATTATTTATTTTAAGGGTTAATGCACTCGAGGATCACTGTACTATTCAAGAAAATCCGATTGAATCATTCAACAAAAAAATAATGACACATTCATTATACTTTTAAAAACCGTCTAATTAAATCATTGGGTCCTACATCTACCTGTTAATACAATATTTCTTTTTTTGTTAACTTTAATTTAATATAAAGATAAACTAAAAAGCTTTCTCTCATTATCACTTTGCCCACCATCCCCTTCCCACCTATGTAACAACACAGAATCATAAATCTATTTATGTTTCCGGCGACGGTGTCTGCTACACCAACCCACATATCCAAACTCATCTAAAATCCTAATTGAACCTAAATCCATCTAAAACCCTAAATCAAACATAGACCTAAACCCATTTGATAATTATAACTTTATGATTAATTATGAAGTCTTTGATGGAATCAATAACTCAAGAAGAGTGAATCCATCTTAGTTGCCAGAGACGAATACGAAAATGACGGAAAAACTTTTTTTCTTTTTTCTTTTTTCTAGATTACAACTTAATCGTCTCACCTCAATCACTATTGGAGGATGGAGTTGGAAGGTTAATTTATTGTAGATTGAATCATCGGTCCTTTTTCGTGTTTTATGAGTTTCTTCATGTGCTTTGATTAAAAATTGATTTTGTTTTAACAAACCCCAGATGGGGTAACCGGCGGTGAAAAAGAAATATATATTGACTATGGCGAGGATGATGGGCGGTGGCGGTGGTTAAAGTAGGGTGGCGGTAGTGCCGTCAGAAGATTATGGTAGGTGACGGTGGTGAATGGGTGAAAGTTGGGTAATAATGGTGATTTGTAGTTTTTGGTAGATTCTGGATTATATGAATGTAAAGATGAAACTCGTAAAATAGAATCTGTTCTTGTCAAAATTAAACAAGTAAGTTAAACTGAATTCAGTTAGTTAAGGTTTATTTAAGACGATTCGTGTTTCGCTTTTTTTGTAGATTGTAGTTGATTGGGTGAAACATCTTACGCCTTGTTGTTGTTGTTGATGTTAATGTTGTTGATGTTCTTGCTGCTGCTGATATTGTTATGGTTATTAGCTAAAAAAAAGTCAAATAGTTTAATAGATAGTCAAACAAGTGCATATGACTTGATACTAGCAGGTTACCGGTCATCCAAATGACGAATTTAAACTTTTTCTAAAACATGAGTGATCATTTTAAACATTTTTTGAAAGTATAATGATGACGACATATTTTTTTTTTAGTTCAATGATCCAATCGGATTATTGGGAACAATACAGTGACCTAGACTGCATTAACCCTTATTTTAAATGCTCCTTTGATAAGTTCAAAATATATAACACGAGAAATGTATCCCCGTGTGTTGCTGTGAAAATTATAAATGTATATCAGTTAAATTTGTTCAAGAATACATAAAGAGTTAAATTTTAAATAATGATAAATTAACAACAGTTATCGAAAGAAAAAATAAATAAAGAGAAAAAGAATTAAGAAAAGTTGTAACGTAAATTTAATAGACTTATCAACCTAATTTAATAGCGTAACCGAAAATAAAAAAGATAAAACTTAAATTTAAAAAAAGTAACTAATCCCAAAACAAAAGCTAATAAAAGCTATAGCCTAAATTTCAAATAAACAACTACCTAAGTTAATATCGTAATGAGTAAAAAGGTAAAACCTAAAAAATCAAAAGAAAAAAGTAATAATTCAAAAACTAAAATTAAAACCTAAAAAGGGAGAAGATAGATTGTATGTTTGGAGCAGCCCGCATGCTAGTATTATTATTTGTTAATGATCGAAAGGAAGAAAAAAGTAAAAAAATAAAAAATAAAATAAAAAGGATTTAATGTTATAAAATAGTTGTTTACTTGTTTATACAATAAAATATTTATATGATTTAATGTTATTAAAATAATTTATTTATTTGTATGATTTAATGTTATTAAAATAGTTGTTTATGCAAGTATATGAACAAAATTTATTAAAAATGTTTTAGATTTTACCACTATTCATTCTAAGTATATGAACAAATTTTTTATTTATATTCTATTTATATTATTTTTGTATATTTTATAAATTAATATGTTTATATTTAAAATTGTTATTATAGTTACTATTTTAAGTATATTCTTTTAATAGGTTTATTTATTAATTGATTGTTTCCAATGTTATAAATATAAGTATATTTATTCTAATTAATCAATTTTGAAGAATTTATAATGTAATTTTAAAATGATTTTGATTAAACATTAAATTATACTTTAATATTTTTTTTATTTTTTAATAAGTTATAAAACTTATACATTAAATATTTTAAAACATATATTTTATAAAATTGATCAATGTCTTAGATTATTTTATTGTAATTAAGGATTAAGATCTAATTTATTTGATAAAAGAGTTTTTAAAATCTAAAAAACGAAATATGCATTATATAGTACTATAGATTATATAAAATACTAGATATTATAAACTAAATAATATTAAATAGATTACTAGCTATGAACGTTTTAAACTACATGTGATTTATACAGACCTTTATTATTAATAATGCAAAATATTAGTGTTAATTTTGAGTTTTGCTCTTTACAACTGCATAGATAATTTACGTTTATTATTTTTAAATACTCCAACATTTTTTTTCATCAATTTGCCATTATAGATCTGCTCCCAATCAATGCCTTCCACTAGTACCACCTCCTCGCCCCGTTCATTGGTTTGAACAGTTTCTAGATTAGTTGAATAAGTGTTCCTATAATTTCTCTTTGCAAAATATTGAAAGTGGTTATTTCTTTTTATTAAGTTTCTAACATCCTTTTCATTTTTAAATAGCAACGAGCTGCTCAAGAGAAACAACAACAAAGCTCCGGCTATGACTCTAATAAAGGTGATGACTCTAATGGCGATGGTGACGATGAACAAGAGTAGCATGCTTTGAATGAATCGGACTCCGCTGATGATTACTCATTTCCACCTCTGGTAATAATTTCGGATTTCCGTCTGATCAACAAATAAAAAGCGATAATGATTCCGATTTTTGTCGCCAATCATCTCCACCAGCTTCGGCATGAATTCGTTTCCATTAAGGTTTTCATTCTGAAAAATCTACTTGTAATTCATCTTTTGAACCATGCTTGTGTTATTTTAACTTAATTATATCTTTCTTATGATGCCTTAGATTTAGCGTTACCTTTACTTATATGACATTAGTAGTAGTATAAGCCACCGGTATATATATATATAGATCTATATGGGTCTAACAAACCCTCATCGCTGATATGAGATTTTCTCGGTGTGCGGTCCTGTCAGGATCGATTCACTTAAACTCTTAAATGAATTGAAGATTTAGATCTAACAGATACAATTTGTATTATAACGGATAAACACAAATTGTATGAACAAGGTTATGATTAATAAGTTATATGAAACAATAAACTTGATGAACAAATAACAAATTAATCAACAAAGCCTCAATTGAATTGTATTAATTTCAGAGAAATTACAATGGTGTTTTTCACATACATTCAACGTTACTAACACAATTAAAAAATGAACTATTTTATAGTCCTTGATGCTACCTAGCTAAGATCTAGTAAAGATTACAATCGATTAAACATATACAAAAATCTATAGCCCATGCTCTGTAAACAGTTTGATCTCAAATCAAACTATGCTACCAATTAATTACCAACTCTCTGATTAATCACGTGAAAGTACTTTAGTTGTTGGTGATCTTCAGTAGTTGTGGATCTTCATCAGCAGTCGTCGTCCAATGATTATCCACCTCTACCGATCAGTTGGAGAAGATCAGTTTCTACTGATCAGTACTAAAGCTCTTAGCTACTGATCAGTTCTTCTAAATGACTAGCTACTGATCAGTACTACTTCATCTACATACTGATAAGTGCTTTGGGACAAAAGAGTTTATTTCACTACTGATCAGTAGACATAAGTCTTTACTACCGATCAGTAACAAAACATACTTAGTGTATATTTTGACCCAACAGGTCCCTATGAGTCGATGTTATTACCGTAGTTATTCGAGAATGACCTTAGTGCGTTTGTTTCCTTGATTGTTAGGTTCAGGTGTATTTACTATTCTAAGGATTATGCATGATTCTTATTTGTTATAACTCAAGATATATATTTTACTAATGGTTTTATAAACATATTTCAAATCTGGGTCAAAACCTTTTATACTTAATGTTTTTATAAAAATGCGAATAACCCACCAACTTTATGTTGACGTCGTGTTTTTAACGTTTTTCAGGAGTTTGAGGTTACGTTTGATGATGCATGCTTTTGTGACTACGTGGATCATTACTTGGAACGTGTTTTGTTTGATTTAGTTCCGTTAGGATCCATATGATGTCTTTTGTATCGTACTTATTTTGGATTTATGTAAACTGTGACAACCGCAAATTTCGTAACACTTTTGCGTTTTATCATCTACCGTTATTTTTATTTATTTTATTTTGACCCTATTATTATTGGTATTTATTTTGTTTCACGCGATATTGGTTTAGTCGGGATTTAAATGATTGTTTTGTCCTTCGTGACGTAAACGTTATAGTACCTAAGTGCCTAGCAATTTTAAGTATTCTCGTAGGTTAATATTGGTATTTTAAAGCCTTCGTCTTTTCGAGAAAAATTAACGTTTAAAAAATTAACCCTCAAACTAAAAATCTATTACAAGGTTAGTCCTTTAACGGAAACTAACGAAATCTGTTACAAATTCAGTCCTTTTAACGGACAAACTAACTGGTCTGATGGAGCGTTCAGTGCGCAGCGCTGAGCTGCTGATCACATATTGACAAAAACGTTTTTTGCTTTTCCTTGAGATTCCAAACCACATGCTACCATGTGATTTCTGCCCAAATCTATCCCTAATTAGTGTGGGATGAGTAAATTATGGATCCTTGACCATTTTACATCATCTCTCGTTCCATTTCTTAACCTTAAACCACTTTTCTATCTCATTCTTCAACTTTTGTATCTCTCTCTAACACAAACTCTCTCTAGTTTCTTTACATTTCCAGAAAATTTGAGAGACATAAATCACATTCAAAGGTGGTATTTGTGTTAGGAAAGATCACAAGAAGTCTTATCTTGGTTCATACAACTTTCGGTAAGTGATTTCCTTCGAAAATTTATCTTTTACTTACATTAACTTTCTTCCTTTGACCCTAAGAGTATACTAACCATATTCTTGTGTTCTTGGAAGGAGTTCACTCATCAAAGTTTCAATCTCCGACTTACTCTTGAGTTGGAAGATTTCAAGCTTGGAAAATTCGGTAAGAAACCCTTTGTAATTACTTTTCCTCCAATACTTTTCTCCATGAAAAATCTATTCTAACTTATGGTTTCTTTTCCTTGTTTGGAGATCTCTTTCTCCACATCTTTTCTTGGAAGCTTTTGGCTTGCTTTTGGAGTTAAGAGACATTCCTACTTTGGTGAAATCGGTAAGAAACTCTCATAAACGTTTCTTTCATTTTTCTTCATGAAAAGTCATATTCTAACATGTCTTTTCTCTTTGTTTTGGAGTTTCTATACTCCATACTCTTCTTTGAAGTTTTTCCGGCAAAAGTCTCAAGAATTTCTAGCCATACCAATAACTTTTCGGTAAATCTTCATCTTTCTCATCTTTACGCTTTTTCTTTTAATTCTTCATTTTTCTCACCTAAACTACTTTAAAACTTGTTAAAATGGTTAAAATGACTAATATGACTAAAGATCTAAAAGTTATTATAAAACTTAGTAACCTTGCCATGTTAATAGGTTATTAGAAAACTTAACCAAAAACATTATGTTAAACATATATAAAACCGGATAATTACGTATAGGATTATTAGTAAATTCCTATCGAAAATGTTCCAACACTTTCTTACACTTAGTGGACTTGTAAATCTAAGTAATTTATACATAATCTATATTATACACAAACTTAACAAAACTTAACTAAAATCTTGTAAAATAAGTATATGTATGAATATGTATATTTTATATAAATTACTTATGAGTTATTTGACTAAATAACTTTATTAATGACTTTATTTGATTAATAACTTTATGAGTTTTATGAGTTATTTGACTAAATAACTTTATTTAACAAAATACATTTTATATTATAAACGAACTTAACAAAATATAACTAAAATCTATATTAATGAAGTATACGTAAACCTATTTTAGTATACGTAAAGTATTATACACTGTTAAACATATGTTTTGGACTCAAAACATAAAACGCAATCTTAAACAACATATTATTTACTATTAGATACTTTAAAACGTCTGTTTTATCGTTAAATCGTTTATTTCTCCGAAAACGATCAAATCTTCGATTTTAAACTTAAACTTTTATATAACTTTCATAAACTGAATTCCTATTATATTTTACTCCAATATTCAAACTTCATCTTTAAAGATATTCAAATTGGTCAAAGGTTGACTTTGACTTCTCTTTAATATGGTTGACTTTTATTGACTTTGACCAAGTCAACTATCTTTGATATTGACTTTGGTTGACTTTGACTTAGGTTGACTTTGACTTAGTTGACTTTGACCATGGTTGACTTTGACTTCGGTTGACTTTGACTTTGGTTGACTTTGACTAAATGTAATACTCCTTTCAACGATATTCCTGGTAGTCACTTTGGGCTCGGATATCATTCCTATCTAATCATATTTATAAACTTAAATAACCGATATTTCTAGAAGCCGTTATCGACTCGAAATGTCAAATACTTTTATTCGTCTTCTTATTACGACCTTTCGCCGGTGGATTCGACGACTTTAAATCTAATTACCTATCATTCGTCTAAAAACTCTACTAAACTCTAATATTCAATACAACTTTAATTATACGAGGCTAAACCTATTACATTAGAGATACTTAGACCTTTTATGTTTTATGCTAGGGCACTTAGGCGGTGGACTATTATTCTCCAGTTTGTGTCTACCCGACATACTTATCGCTGATTCGTGAGTTATTCAATGCCCTTTTACTACTTTATAAATTTTACTTCGGGCATGATTAGCGGTAACTAAACTTTATATATCTTGATTATGCATGTTTAGATTATGATGCCTTTAGATTTAGTGTACCTCAGTTATACGGACTTGGTTGTAGTATAAGGCCCTCGATTAAACACCTGTTAACTCTAGTTGAGCCATCGGTATTTATATATAGATCTATAGGGGTTTTACAAACCCTCATCCCTCACTATGCGCAGGGATGTTATTGCCGCTACGTTTACCTCGTAACTACCTTAGTTGGACACACTAAGGCAGAGGGTTATTGTTGCCTTTAAATTGTTGCCTTTACGTTGTTGCCTTTACATTACGGTACGGTTCAGGTGTAGATGAATATCTAAGGTTTATGCATATATCATACATTGTTATAATTCAAGATATTATCCATTTTTACTATTGATTTCTAACTACATTTTCTAATGGGTCAAAATCTTCAAAATATTATGTTTTTATAAAATACGAATAACCCACCAACTTTATGTTGACGTCGTATTTTTAACGCTTTTCAGGAGGTTGAGCTTTGCATCGATTATGGAGTTACTATTTTTGCTTTGGATATTGTATGGACTTTCGAAGAGACTTAGCTAGACGTAGTTAGTTTCTATTTAGGCCATGTACTATTTTGTATTGTTTTATTTGTATTATTGTAACTCCTAAACTTCATTTAATGTAATCTTATCGTTATAGTATTTATTCGATGTAATACTTGGTCTTCTGATACGTAATATACTGCACATCTCGGGTTTCCGCCTGAGCGGGGTGTGACATAAACCTTTGTATTTCGAAACTTATATCTATTCGATGATGCTTTTGTCATTTATATTGTTGTAACCTTGAAACTCTTATATTACTGATATTGTTTACACCTCGGGTTTCCGTCTGAGCGTGGTGTGACAAAAACCGAAGTTTAGTCGAAATTAACCAAAATCAACGTATTAAGATAGTTGATTCGGTCATATTCAGCGATTATAAAAAGGAGTCAAAGTCAACTAAAAAGTCAACATTTGAAGAATTAAATACATTTAAATTATATTTAAATATTTCGAGTATTTTAAGGCCACAAACAATTTTATATAAGGTTAACGAAAGTTATAATTTATTATCAGTAGTAGTTTGAGATTATGATCGCAGTTTTGAGTCACAAGTGTATATCAGTCGAAATTATATAAGTTTAACGATCGTCATATTAATAAATATTATATTTATGATGGCGATTACATCTTTGAGTCCAAAGATATCTATTTGTCAATACATACTATTTCACGTATAATAATATACTTATATAAGTTCAAAATTTTAAAGTTCGTTAATATATATATAATAAGTCTTAGTAATAAAAAGAAATATGTCCATAATATTATATTATGTAAATATGTATATTAGTTCATATATATGTAAGTTTTACATGATTATAAGTTATATTACATAAAATCTCATATATTTAAGTTTATATTTGTTAAATATGTGAACTTTACATAGATAATACTTATAATACTAAATAGTGTCAAAATGTCATATTATAACTTATTTAGTCCAAAATAGTCCGAAAAGTCCAATATGTCTAAATATGTCCAATAATTCCCTAACGGTATAAATCTTACTATTATTACATGTTTAGTTATGAATTTACCATTTTACAAGTTTATTCACATATTTACACCATTTTATGTTATTTTAACATAATGACCTATAATATGAAGATATTATGTATAATATGTTAATAATTACGTTTTCATCCTTGTTAATCCATTTTACATATTATTTAACCAAATTTAAGATTAATGAAGAAAACGTAAGAGAAATTAAGGGAAACTTGAAGAGAACCGAAGACCTCCGCAAATATCAAAAAAGCGCCGGAAAACGGTCACAGTAGTAAACCTGAAAAAAAGAGCTCCAATGGTGGTGGTGGTGAGAAAATCTAACTCCAAACACAAAATAAACACACCATTAGAAATAGAGCTTTGAAGAAAAGAAGATTAGAGTAAAAGATGGATGTTTTACTTAACAAAACTCAAGATGAGTCCATCTTCAGGGAGGTAGTCGAAAATCTGAATATGAAGGACGAAAACGGAAGGTGAACCTTGTAATTCACACAAAAGGAAACATATGTTAGAAATCTCTAACATAACATAGAAGAAAAGTGTGAAATGATGAAGATTTCATGAAGAAAAACTTACCAAAATGTGGTGAAATCAAAGGAGATGATTATGAGAGATGATGTAGTATTTCTCTTAACTCAAACCCACTCAAATATGTGTTGATTTCACTCATAAGTTCTTGAAATTTAGAGAGAATGGAGAGAAAATGAGTGTTTCAAATGAGAGAGAAATGGTGAAATGAAAGAGAAAAGTTGGAATGAAGTTGGAATGATGGACTAACTTTCCGTTAAAGGACTAAATTTGTAATATTTTTAACGTTAATTTTCGTTAAAGGACTAACTTTGTTATATTTTTTTAACGTTAATTTTATCCAACAATCAAAGGCATAAACACCCTACCTTATATTAAGAGAGTACTTAACTAAAAGAAAGTAGGTCTTAACATACTCTCGTTCCGAAGAACAGAGTTTAAATTCACAAATAATCAAATATCCCGACCAACATATAACAAAGTGTGATAAAACACAAGTCAATCACAATGGGTCAAAACAATATATCGATAACACGACAAATGACAAACCGGAATAATAACGGAAATTGCGGTTGTCACACGTTGGCTTGTGGATGGGTTACTGACGCATTTTGTTGTATTTGCTTCCCGTCGTCTGATATGATAACTTTCGGCTAGCCGAACCGGCAAACTATGTTTTCCCACACAAACTTCTTTATTTGTGGTCTGGTGATAGTTGTTAGTGGTTTGGCTTCTATCCACTTTGTGAAGTAGTCAATATCTACTATAAGGTGTTTTACTCCCCCTTGCGCTATAGGGAAAGCTCCTACAATGTTTATCCCCTATTGCTGGAACAGACACGAGGATATAACGGAGGTCATGTCCTCTTTCGGAAGCCGAGGTATAGGAGCATACTTTTGACAACTTGTGCATTTTCGTATTGCTTCAGTTGCGTCTCTATGCATTGAAGGCCAATTGTATCCCATATTGATGATCTTTGCTACTGTTGCTCTGGGTCCCGAGTGTAGTCCGCAGGACCCCATGTGAACCTCCTGAATCACGTAGTTTGCTTGTAGCGGATCAACACATCTCAGTCATGGCATTATAAACACCTTTTTGTATAGCTCTCCTTCTTGGTATGTGTACATTGTGGCTTTGTCTTGGACCTTTCGAGCTTCCTTTGGGTCTTCCGGAACTTTGTCTTCTCTTAAGAACTTTATGATTGGATTCATCCAATTTGGATCTTCTTCTTCGACTATGGCATTTACTTCCTAATGCTCTATTGATTTTTTATGTAACGTTTCAACCAGGACGTGTCCTTTGGAGTGTGGGAAGGACAGTGTTTCCAGTTTGCTCGCGGCGTCTGCCTTTGCATTCTTCCCTCTTGGGATGTGTTCGATTTCGCACCTTTCAAAGCTTTTCATAATGTTGACAGCTAGGTCTTTGTATTTAATCACGTTTTCTTCGCTTGTATCGAATTTCCCTTTTACTTGGTTGGCCAAGATGGCCAAATCAACGTTTATCTCTAAGTTGAGGATTTTCATCCTTTCGGCTATCCGGAGCACAACGAGTAATGCTTCGTAGTCAGACTCGTTATTTGTGCTGGGGAATGCAAACTTGAGCGCGTATGTGAACTCGGCATGGTCTGGGCTTACCAATACTACTCCTTCTCCTGCTCCCGCAAGGTTTGACGCCCCCTATGTGTACATTTGCCAACACGATTTTTGGATTATTTCTTCGGTCTTTTCTTCTTCTGGTGGTGGGGGTAGGTGTATTTCTTCTAGGAAATCGGCCAGTATCTGGCCATTCGTTGCTTTCCTAGGTTTGTACTTGATCCCATGTTCTCCGAGTTCAATGGCCCACTTTGGCTAGCCTTCCGGATCTTTCTAGTGTGGCTAGGATGTCTTTTATGGGAAGTTCTGTCATTATGACGATCGGATAAGCTTGAAAGTACCTTCAGAGTCTCCTAGCTATGTGTATTACGACTAACGCCAGTTTTTCCATTTTTGGGTAGTTGAGCTCCGGTCCTTTTAGTAATCTGCTTAGGAAATACACATGCGTCTGCTTTCCTTCGGTCTCCGTCATTAGAACGGCGCTTACCGTTTCAGGTGATGTGGCAAAATATACTATGACCTCTTTACCCAGTTTGGGAGATACTAACATGGGGAGATGTGTTATGTATGTTTTCATCATCTGGAGTGTTGGTTCTGCCTCCTCCCTCCATTTGAAGTCCTTTTTATTGATGATGTTCTTCAAAGTACGAAAAAATGGTAGGGACTTTTCGGCCGACCGTGACAAGTACCGGCTAAGAGAAACTAGCTTTCCGTTAAGACTTTGAACTTCCTCTATCCTTTTTGGAGACTTCATTTCCACTACTGCTTTAATCTTGTCGGGGCAGTCTTTGATACCTTTTTCTGTGATCACATGGCCTAAAAACTTCCTATCTTAGACTCTGAATGTACACATCTTTGGATTAAGTTTCATACTGATTCTTTTCAGGTTTCTAAAAGTTTCTATGATGTCTTTCATCATCTCTTCTTCCTTGTTGCTCTTTATAACCAAATATTCTACATATGCCTCGAGGTTTCGTCCCATTTGGCACTTGAATGTACTATCAATCAGTCTTTGGTATGTCGCTCGGGCGTTCTTGAGGCCGGAGGGCATCTTTTGGTAGCAAAATACTATGTAGTCTGCATGGAAGGTGGTTTTATCTTCGTCTTCCTTAGCCAATCTGGATCTGGTGGTACCCCTTGTATGCGTCTAAATAACACTTAAGTTTGTATCCTACCAGTGAATCAATTTTCCAATCGATCTCTGGGAGTGAATAATTGTCCTTTAGGCATGGCTTGTTTATTTCCTTGAAGTCAACACACATTCTCCACGAATCGTCTCTTTTTTTGACCAACACCGGATTGGCTATCCATGTTTGGTACCTTAATTCTCTCATGATGCCTGCTTTGACCAATTTATCGACCTCTTCTTTGACTACAACGGATCTTCCCGGTGTCATTCCTCTTTTCTTATGTTTCACAGTCTCCACGCTTGGGTACACTTTGAGACGATGTTCGGAAACTTCCCTTGGGACCCCTGTCATGTCTGTCGGTGTCCATGCGAACACTTCGAGATTGTTACTAAGGAGGACGTTCAATTGTTCCTTGCAGTACCTAGAAAGGGTTGATCCAATCGCTACCGTCTGATCCGGATGGTTTAGGTAGATGGCCAACCTTTTGTTCGGCTCGACCGTTTCAGGGGGGGATAAGCAGAACGAGTTGGCATTCTTTTTCCTTTCGCCTACCAGACCACAGCGTGGCAATTCCATGGGGGGTTGGAAATTTCATCATGGAGTGGAGCGTGGACGGAACGTCCGCTAGCTGGAAGATCCTCGGTCTTCCCAGTATGGCATCATAGGGTGAGGGTGCTCGGACAACGGAAAAATTCATCATTTTTGTCCTCATTTTTGGGTACTCCCCTACTATCAACGGTAAAATTATCTCACCCAACGGCCACGAGACTTCTCCCGAGAATCCTTGGAGCTGAGATTCGGGCTTCCTCATCTGGCCTTGATTTTCGAGATCATTTTCCGGAAGTAATGTTCATATATGACTTCCGTGGAGCTACCAGTGTCCACATATATTATCGGAACTCTTGAGTTTCCAATTCTCCCTTCTACGACAATTGGCAGTTCGGATGGCCAGACTTCATTCATTCGAGGAAAGGATATCTCCTCGTTCATCCATCTGGGTGTATATGTCTTCTTTCTTTTTTATGCTTCCTCTTTCTCCCCACATCATGTGGATCTCTTTCGCTTTTCCTTTGTTGTTATTTTTTTTTCTTTATTTTGGTTTCGGCCTCCCCTTATTGGTCCTTCTCGGTTGACCGTTTCTTCCTTCATTAGTTATTCTTTCGAACCTCGGGTGGTTACCTTCTCTTCGTCCTCCGAATCGGTGTTGGTTGAGCCTCTCATCCTTTACTGTCTTTTTGGGTCCAATATCGTCTCTAAGGGCCGCAACCTCCTTTCCCCGGATGAAATCTTGGACTCTTTCCATCATTGTTTCCACCGTTCGAGGCACTTGACAGTTGAGTCTTTCTATTAACTTTTTATTCTTGATAATGTGCATGAATCCTGACACCCTCATTCTTTCGTCCGCCCCTTTGATTTCTAAGGTTATCGGTTGTACCTTTCCATGAAGTCCTTCAGACTTTCGTTCTTTCTTTGTTTGATGTTGTGAATTACACTGGATCTCTTTCGTACCTCTTATGTTGCATGAAGTTCGTTCGGAACTTGTGTTGGAGGTCTTCGAAATCAGTTATTGTTCCAGCGTATAGGTTGTCGAACCACAATCGAGTCGATCCTATTAAAGTTTGGACAAACATGTGGCACCGGATGGGCATCGCCCATTGTTTCATATACGTCGCACCGGAGAATATGCTCAAATGATCATCCTAGTCCTACGTTCCATCATACATTTTTACGTTCGCCGACATATTTTTTTCGGCGGGAACTTCAACCCAACAATTTTCCAAATGAATTTGGCTTCCCTGGCCTATGGTAAGGTTTTTCCAGTTCGTCTGCTTCGCTTCTTTCGGCTATCATTTTTTCGTATTGTGGAGGAAGTCTCCACCTTATGGGGTCATATTCCGTAGGTTCGAAAAACCGAACAGGATGTGTTTCAGTTAGACTTTTCCCTTGAAGCAGCCCCCATTCACCTACATATGTCGTTTGTTGCTCCCCATGTCGTGGCACGTCGAAGTACACTCGGGATGCAGGATGACTGTCGTAGGTTTGTCTGGTTCCAGGCACGCTGCTTGATGGCTATCTTGTGGGGCGTTCAACGTGTTCTCCATAGTGATTGGAGAGGCTTTGGCCTCTGATAGGTAATCCAACCAGAAGAGGGATTCTTTGATCGAATGTCGCGGGGATTCTTGAAGCAAATCTGCCATGTCCCAAGGGTTTGGTCAGTATGTGGTTATCCGCTTCCACGTAGTTGTTGGTCGGCGGGGGTTGATGCCTGTTCCGAACTGTATTTTCTCGTGTCTCCCTCGTACTGGTCTAGATCAAGTCGTCCGGCTCATGTCTGGGCGTTCATCATTCCCTGTAAGGCTACAGAGTTATGGCGGATGAATTCGGGGGTGATGACCCCTGCCTCTGCGTTGGTTGTCGTAGCAAAAATGGGTGGCGGTTCCGCTGCGTTGGTTGATGCGAAGAAATGTGGGATGTCAGTCACGTTTCCCGAGGCTGGTGTTTCTTCCATGACTGTTTCGATTTCTTCCAACGCATCGCAGTCGGAAGGTCCTAAGGATGGCGCCAAATGTTGAATCAAATAATCGAATGCAATCCCACAACAGCTAGTTCCGCAAAGCTTCGTCCTTTGTCCTTAACTTGTAATTGTGTAACAGAAATAACCGTTAGTCTTATCGAGGGTTTTCCCCTGATAATCTTCCGGCGTGAGAGTAAGTATACATGTGTGAAGATATGATAATGAGAGGGGTAATAAATGAGAGACAGTTTAAAGCTTAAATAAGTTTGGGTCTCTTAAATGAGTCATTTATTTTAGGTTGTATTTAAAGTCTTGGGTATCGGTCCTTACTTGCTGGTCCAACTCGGTTCGGACCGGTCCTTTGTCAGTTGGGTCTTGATTTTCACGTAGATGACGCCCTATTTATCCGAGTTAGGTGGTTCTGGGGTATGGAGCATTAATGACACGTGTTGCTTGAACATGCTTTTCATTAAATGCGTAACGTGTGCGTCACTTTAGCATTTAATGCTTTGTCGAAACCGATGTAAGCAAGCTTCGGTATACCTTCCCTTCGTGTCTCGGCCTTCGTCCCTCGATTTGAGGTATCTACCCCAACATTCATTTTTATGGATCTCTAATCAGAACAAGAAATGCAATAGTAATTGGTTGGAATGGATTTGCAGTTAATCCAAATTACATGTTTTATCATAATGTATTTGTTCAACTCATGCCTATAGGTTCTTGCTAAAGTGTCCTTGAAATGGAATTATGTCGTTTTAGAATGATAAGGTTATAAGTAATAAAATTTTAACAAAAATGTGTAATATTTAGAAATTCAATGCTTATTAAAAATAAGTCAGACAATAACGTAACTCACGTAAACAGATTTTGTTAACATTGAGACAATAAAGTTAATATTAGGATGTATTACTATTTTTTAGAAATAATTATAACCTTGTTTTCATTAGAGAGAATGTTAGTAACATTTTTCTTTATGGTTATAACACACATAAATAAATTATATATTTATTTAAAACTACTCGGTTTCATTAGAAAATGACACGCTAGTAAGTTACTAGTGGTGCCGTATAAGAAGAAATATATTACATTAAAGAGCATTTGAGCTAGCAAGACATTAGTTAATCGACCAATCAACCCAACCTAGCGATTACAAAATATGAAAATAAACAACATCTCCATCAATTTCTACATCAACAACTATCACCATCACCAATTACCATCATCTTCTTCGGCGAGCGCCCGCGTCCACCATTTTTTCCGCCAAGTTTCACTGGCGCGTTTGTTTCAAAGATTTTCTGATGAAATGGAATTTGTAGAATTTCGCGTTTGGTTATCAGAAGATTAAATTCAATTCAATTCAATTCCATTTCTCTCTTTGATCTGTAAAATTGTCAAATGAATTGAAATGTAAATACGTCATATGACCAAAATACCCTTTGATACTTTTTGAAATTTACTTTTTATTTTATAAATGCATAATATAAAGTGAAAGAATTCCCATTCAACTTTTTTAAATAAAGAACGAAAATAGTATCTTAACTCAACTTTAAAAAATAAATAAGCAAAAGTATTTTGATATTTATTTACTACTGTTTTATCAAAAAGAAAGAAAAAGCAATAAATTTACCAAAAAGAAAGAAAAAAAAATAAAGAACGAAAATAGTATCTTAATTCAACATCCTTTTACCAAAAAGAAAGAAAAAAAGCAATAAATTTACTACTGTTTTATCTATGCAACCCATACATGCATTGCAACAAGAAACAACTATTTGTTTGCTTCTTTATTTACACATTTTCTATTACAGTATGAGCAAATTAATTTTAAAAACAAGCTCTTATACATAATGACACAATCACTGTTCTAATAATGTGTATATATTTAGGAACATTTTGACATATCTTCTGTCACAACTTTGAACAAATAGATTACAAAATCACATTATAAGTGATTAATAACAAGATTGAAAACTCTCGACCGGAAAAAGAAATTCAAATTTCATAGTATTGAAGCACGACTGTTAGTAGATTTTATTATGTATCAAGAAATCATACCTGAAAACCGAAACACAAAATTAAATTAGGAAATTTTGAATTAGAAAATCGATGCATAAAAAGTGAAAACTTAACTTACCCGATGGGAAGAAGAAAAAAAAGATGAATTCTTCAATCGCGAAAAAGAGTGAAAATTATATGAAAAGGTATAGACGAGAGCCGAAGAAGGTTGTAATCTGCAATTTTTTTTTAATGCCAAATGAAATTACTTTGGCGTTTACACATTCAAGGATAAAATGGAATTATATTCTATCCAACCCCTCAAGGAATGTAAAACACATGAATGAAGGAATGTGATTTATTCCAAACGGAGTTTAATTCCATTCATTTTGTCAAACAAACAAACCCATAGAATGGAATTAATTCCAATTCCATCGAATTCCTTCAAATTATGTCAAACAAGCACGTCCTTAGAAAGCAAAGCACATATGGATTATAAAACTCACATACGAAAATTACTAATATCTCTACAACTGCCTAACCAAATCATAAAAATTCCGGTTAAAAAACTTAAAATGCCGATTGTAAAAAGAAAATCATTTTCATCATTTGTAGTTCTATCACAATTTTTGTGCATACTTTAAGAATGCACGGGTTCCATTTTTTGTGCATACTTTATATTTTTTTTAATAAAATATAGCTACTAATAAATCATATTGCCATATAGACTTTAAATATATATTATTAAAATAAATGTTGACAAAAAGAACTATTGGATGATAAGAAAAATAAAACAAAATAGATTGCCTAAAAGATGATAAAATTAAAAATAAGTTGACAATCTATATAATTAACAATAATTATTGTGGAATTTTTGAATAATATAAGAACTCTCGTTACACCTTTAATTCGTTTATTTAAGTTGAAGTTGCAAAAATTAGTTTAGAGTTGGTCAATGAATTAACAAAACATTATTTTATTCTTTCTTGGGTTTCTTAACATATTAAGGTTTATAAAAAATATAGAAAAAAAATATAACTACTATTAAATTTTCATTGTATAGAAATATTAATTATATGGGAAAATATCGATCACAAAATAATTAAATTCATTCATTAAAAGGGCAATAACATACATGATGTAAATAAACAAAAATATTAAGACACGAAGATGTTATTAAATCACACATATATTTGTGTAAGAATGAAAACATATTATAAAATTTATTGTAGAGCAACTTCGTTGTAAGAGAATTAGGTATACGACTATACTTATGAAATGTTGTGGATGTTCGTGTTTTAGTAATAAACAGGAGATGGAAGGGAATTATAGTAGTAAGTTGGTGGAGGGGGAGACTTGAATGGGGTATGCGGTGATTAATACACATACGAAGGTGGGGGCGGAGGAGACTTGTAGACATACGGAGGAGGTGGGGATGGCGATGGTGGTGGAGGAGACTTGTATATGTATGGAGGAGGTGGAGACGGGGAAGGTGGGGGAGGAGACTTGTAAATATATGGAGGTGGTGGAGAAGGTGATGGCGGAGGTGGGGACTTGTAGACATATGGAGGTGGTGGAGATGGTGATGGTGGGGGAGGAGACTTGTATATATAGGGAGGTGGTGGAGATGGTGACGGTGGGGGAGGAGACTTGTAAACGTATGGAGGTGGTGGGGAAGGTGACGGTGGAGGAGGTGACTTATAAACATATGGAGGTGGCGGAGATGGTGATGGTGGAGGGGGAGACTTGTATACATATGGAGGTGGTGGGGATGGTGATGGTGGTGGCGGAGACTTGTATACATATGGAGGTGGTGGGGATGGTGACGGTGGAGGAGGAGACTTATACACATATGGAGGTGGTGGAGATGGCGATGGTGGTGGGGGAGACTTGTATATATATGGTGGTGGTGGAGATGGTGAAGGTGGTGGGGGAGACTTGTATACATATGGAGGTGGTGGGGATGGTGATGGTGGAGGAGGAGACTTATACACATATGGAGGTGGTGGAGATGGTGATGGTGGCGGAGGAGACTTGTACACATATGGAGGTGGTGGGGATGGTGATGGTGGAGGAGGCGACTTGTATACATATGGAGGTGGTGGAGATGGTGATGGTGGAGGAGGAGACTTGTACACATAGGGAGGCGGTGTTGACGGTGAAGGTGGAGGTGGAGACTTATAAACATATGGAGGAGGTGGCGACGGTGATGGTGGTGGAGGAGACTTGTAAACATATGGAGGTGGTGGAGACGGTGATGGTGGTGGAGGAGACTTGTAAACGTATGGAGGTGGTGGAGACGGTGATGGTGGTGGAGGAGACTTGTAAACGTATGTAGGTGGGGGTGATGGTGATGGTGGTGGTGGAGACTTGTAAACGTATGGGGGTGGCGGAGATGGTGATGGTGGAGGTGGAGACTTGTACACATACGGAGGTGGTGGGGATGGTGATGGTGGAGGTGGGGACTTGTAGATGTATGGAGGTGGTGGTGATGGTGTTGGTGGAGGTGGAGACTTGTACACATAGGGTGGTGGTGGGGATGGTGATGGTGGTGGTGGTGACTGATAAACGTAGGGAGGCGGTGGGGACGGCGATGGGGGAGGAGGTGACTTATACACATATGGTGGTGGAGGAAATGGTGACGGTGGGGGTGGAGACTTATACACATATGGAGGTGGTGGGGATGGAGATGGTGGAGGAGGAGACTTGTATACATAAGGAGGTGGTGGGGATGGTGATGGGGGAGGTGGGGACTTGTATACGTAAGGGGGTGGTGGGGATGGTGATGGGGGAGGTGGAGACTTATATATGTAAGGAGGTGGTGGGGATGGAGATGGTGGAGGGGGAGACTTGTAAACATATGGAGGAGGGGGAGATGGGGATGGTGGTGGTGGAGACTTGTATATGTAAGGAGGTGGAGGGGATGGTGACGGTGGAGGTGGGGACTTGTATACATAGGGAGGAGGAGGTGAAGGTGATGGCGGAGGTGGAGACTTGTACACATATGGAGGAGGAGGGGATGGCGATGGAGGAGGTGGAGAATTATATACATAAGGAGGCGGTGGAGACGATGATGGTGGAGGTGGAGACTTGTAAAGGTAAGGTGGATATGACCATGGGGTTTTAATGGGTTGTGGGGGAGAGCGGTGTAGATAAGGTGGATAAGACCATTCGCTTTTCATCGGAGGCGGTAATTTCCAATCCCCATATTTGTAAGATTCATCCGCAACAACAGTGGCAATGTATAAGAAAGCAAGTGCATATATAAGTTGAGGCCAATGCCTCAAAGTCCCAAGGCTTCCCATATGAAGGTAGCCTTTTTTTTCTTCTTAGTTTCTCTCCAAAATCTTTGAAGTATGGAAATATTTTGTTTGTATAATTTGTGAAAATAGAAAGCTAATTTATACAAGTTATTTACACTTTTTTAATGCAAATTACAGGTTGTCAAATTGTATAATCTATTATTATCATTTTTAATTTTAAATGATCAGAAGAAAAGCTCTACCTAATATCACGTATTTTTTAGATGTTGGATGCGGATTAAATATTTCCATCATAAGTAATTTATTTCGAATAGTACTTCTGTTATATGTATCCAAAAGTATTACACTAAAATGGTAGTATTAAACTTTTTTTATCTTAATTATTTTTCAAACTTCCATACATGAATTGATCAATGCTTATTCATGTTCATGTACAATTATTATGGTTAAAAAGTGGATAAAATTTAGCATCTCTGTTTATTTATATATAAGATTTCAAAATTCTTTGATAGTTGTAAATTATTACCACTTATATTTACACTAACTTTTTGGCAAATTAGTTGATAGAATTACATGATTTTTCTAAAAATAAAATTAGTGACAGTTTTACTTTTTATAAAAGATCTGTAAGTTTTTTCTTATTGTGGATAATTATATTATTCCCTAAAGAAAAGAAAAGGTCATGGCTAATGAATAGTCGGTGATTATTTTAAATTAATACACAAGTTTAATCACATGTAATTTTTGCTTATATTCTATTTGTTAAGTTTATTTTATTCAACTATAGACATATGAATACTTAAATATGTATTAAGTTAATTTATTCATATTCTAATTCAATGAGTAGTCATTAGAAAGTGAGTTCATACATATATTTGAATTGTTTGTTATATTATCATAACATAGTGTAAGGCAATTTATATTCTTAAACAGTTAACACTTCCTAGTCATTTGATCTTTTCTCGACTAATTCGTCTTCAAGTGGATTTACCGACTCTTCGTGAAGTGTTAACTTAATTGGTTTTAAGTTATAATGTCCCAATCCAACCTTTGGTAAGCATTTACTTTGTACAATGGAAGGGAAAGTCAACACTTCTTATACTTGGCTTGCACCATTGAACAAGAGACTAAGTAAATTTGAAGTAGTCACGAACAAGTAACATCATCATTTTTACTTCTTGATGATTAATTGTATGCTTATAAAAGCAACTCTTTAATTGTATATCGGGGATTCGGGGAGTGTCAAAATTTGCCAACATCAATTGTGGTTTTGAATAATTATATACGATGTATCGGGTTTTAATTAATTTAGTATATATCTCTAAATGTTTAATAAAAAAGACATTTTAATCGACCAAACAATGAAACAAAGGAGCTTGATTGATAAGATTTTGATTCAAAGGCGATAAGTATTGAATATAGTAAGAAGTAAATACCATGGGTTTTGTTAAATGGTGTACACTAGACACCGATTAAATATATATATTTTGTATTAATTCGCCTTCAAATTCCCTATATATTGAAAGTGTATTATATATAAGTCAAAAAGATTAATTAGTTCAAAATAAATACACTAGACCGGTGTTTAGTGGACATCATTTAGCAAAACCCAAAATATACTACACACTGTTAACAATTTTTGACACTTGATTAAACTTATTGAAACACTTGTGATAAAAAAAAAAAGAAAAAAAAAAAAAAAAAACATCAGGAAAATGAGGTATATAAGTTTTATTAGTTATTCCAAATAAATATCTTAAAAAAAAGTCATTTTCCTTATATTATGGAAATTGAAAAGGTTTCTCAAAATGCCATTTGAAACGTTCAAGTCGCTTCGTCAATTGACATTGTAGTATGCTAGTTTGTGGACTCGTAGATTTAGTGTTTTAAGGATTTCTTTTGTTAGAGGGATCTTATAGCACGTTTAGTTATATTTCTAGGTGTTGCTTGTTGGTGTTTTAGTTTTTTTTCCCGTCATGAGTGGTTGTGTTTGGGTGTGGGTGACTAGGTGTTGTGGTTTCATGGTTTGCCGAGTCTTCTCGTTGTCGTGTCATTTTGATGTATATGTTTGGTATGTGATTCTTCTAACTACTTAATTCCTAATTTTATGATATAATAGACTAGGTATTTTATTTATTTATTATTATGTTAGTGTTCAACAAAATATTGGAAAACTCTTTCAAGTTTTGGTTTCCTTGAATATATATTATGTTTTCTAGTTTAATTAGTTCGATTCGGGGAAGTATGATGATGTAACATTGAACCGATTAATCCAAGTATTGAAGTAGAAATGGCAAAACCAAAGTGACATTTGTATTCAATTGGCTCATCTTAATGAATTCATTTTAGATTATTAATCATATAATTACTAAAACTGTCTATATTATCATTATTTAAATATCGTAAGAGGCAATTTTATTATTCACAAAATATCAAATATCAAGCCAACAAGCGAACAAAAGGTGACTAGTTAATAAACATATGGAGGTGGGTGTTATGGTAATGGTAAAGAAGTGTTCTACATGTACGTAGGCAATGGTAATGTTGATGGAGGAGATGTCATATCATTAATTATATATGTATAAATTTATATAAATAAAACTAGTTACAAAACAGATATTCTTTCTAATTTCTATGTCAAGTTGATGTATACAACTTCAAATATTCAATGTATTGGTGCTCATACGCAATAAAGTCAAAAGAATCAAACAATTATTAATTATATATCTTTCGATATCAATATGATTTAGCTAAACACAACCATATTTATGTAGATCAAGATTAATCAAAGAAGTTGTAGTGGATAAACACTTTGATATTCACAAGTTTATGATAATCGAATATTGTATATATAAAAACAATAACACAATAACGATTACCATCAAGCCTCAAAGTATTAACCGATGAACAAATTAACAGACGTGTTTCTCTTAATACAAGGATCTATAAACGACCTTGAGGCTAAACATAGCTTTTCTAGGAAACATCTAACAACACCAACCTCAATCTATTTGATCAGAATAGACGTGTTAATTCTCTTTACAAGGATTAACCTTGACCTTGAGGCTGAACAAAGGGGAACGATCTCAAGTGGTGAGCTCGTTTTAGACGTGTTAATTCTCTTTACAAGGATTAATCTTGACCTTGGGGCTGAACAAAGGGGAACGATCTCAAGTGGTGAGCTCGTTTGGTATTTTTCTAAAGAATAAACGTGATGAAAACCACACATTTACAATGTCTAGAGATCTCTTTATATATAGAGTCCCCTACGACTTAATTAAGGAAACCTAGTTATATTAGGAGACTAATTCTTTTAGATCTTTATCTTGAAAAGTAAGTCTTCCATAACCCTAGCCGCAGTACTAACTGAGTTGCAGTAGTAACACCATCGTGTAGTACTAACTGGCTTTTGCAGTAGTAACAGTGCACTGCTAACTATGCTCTTGCAGTATTAGTTGTGCAGTACTAACTGTCTCTTGCAGTATTAACTGTGCAATACTAACCGTGTTCCTTTGAACTGTGCAATACTAATTGTTGTATGCAACGCAACTCTAGAATAACATTCTCAACCATTTAATCCTAACAATATCATAATATTCGTAAACTTGATAATGTGTATGTTCTTTTTATGATTTTGATTTTAAAGTTATAAGTCTAGTTTAGTTTATAGCTTACTTTGTTTAGCTAAGGATTTCGAGATTCTCTTTTGAAAATCAGATCATGAGTGAAATATATATTACTAGGAAAACGGAGGTAGCATATAAACAAGTTACTAATGAATTAGTGTTTCTTAATAACCAGACAATACCAAATTAATTTAAGGACAAAAGCATGTCGAATGAGAACCGGAGTTGACAAGGCCTTAATCTTAGCGTCATCTTTTTACACCCAATTAGAGTAAAAAATAACTCCTCCAATTCAAACGTATGAGGGTATTGGTAATTAGTAGATCATATGAATGGAATTCATTGCTAAATAGTAATTAAATAAATTTTATATTTATAGTTTCTGTGACATTCGCGAATTTCTAGGTATAATTCTATCGACTCGTATTCGTTTTATTTATTTATGTTTGTGTTTTGACCCTATCGTATTCCTTTTATGTTTTATCGTATTCGTATTTTATGAGTATTGTATTCGTATTTCTCGTATTTATTGAGTATCGTATTTGTATTTTATGTGATTCGAATCTTTATGTCGGGAACGTGTAGTCTTAAGTGCCTTTAGTATAAGTCTAGTATGCTCTTATGATAAGTTTAGGGGAATTATGCCTTAATTATACGATTAAGATTAACGTTTAAAAAGCATTTCGATTTTAGTCCTTTTCGGAAATTTACTACAAAACTAGTCCTATGGGGAATTCTATTACAATTCTAGTCCCCCACCTACTTTTTGTCTTATTAAGCCACCAGAATTTTGTCTTATTCTCCAACAATTTCACCTACACTTTTCATTCCTTCCATCTCACTCTCTCTCTCTAGAATTCACCTACAAACACTCTCCCTTCTCTCTACATTTTCCGGCGATCCGACCGTTGAAATCCAAATCCGAGACCAGATTATTGTTCACCATCATCATCTTCATCTATCCTCTGAATTTCACCACGATCGGGTAAGTATTTCTCGGTTTTAGTTTTAAACTTTGTTATTTTGATTCAATCCCGGAAATCCCACTTTTCACCGTCAAAACTCGAATTTTATTTAAGATTATTCGTATCTAATCGTATTCTGGACATAGGGTTCCAATATGGGATCATTTAGATGCCTAAAACACTCAGAAATCGAATCCCGAATGCTATTTTTCGTAAAAACCCAGTTACGTCACGTAACTGTGGTTACGTGCACGTAACTGATCAAGTAACTCTTCCAAATCACGTAACTGGCACCCTATTCACGTAACTAATCAATTACGTGACCCCTATGTCACGTAATTATGCCTTGATGATCACGTAACTCACTTATTCACGTAATTATGTCTTGATGATCCCGTAATTGCTTCATGATCACGTAATTCTTGTTATGCACGTAATTGTTCACGTAATACCCTTGTGTTTCACGTAATTCTCCTATTTCGTACGTAATTGATCAATTACGTGACCTATGGTTCACGTAATTGATTTCACATAACTTGTTAAGCACGTAAGTAACTCCTTGCTTTGTCCCGTAACTCTTGTATAACACGTAACTTGATACTTACGTGACTTGTAGTGCACGTAAGTATGAAGATCACGTACCTAGTCTGCTGACTTTCCGAAACACTTGTAATCCCGTTAAATCGATATTCCTTATGGTCATTTTAAACCCGTATAAAACGTTAATCATTAAGGCATAATCCACTAGACTTAGAGATACTTAGACATGTTTATTTACGTGATGTTTAGGGCACTTAGACGTGGGAGCTTGACTGTATTGATTATTTCCCGACATATCGTGATTTGGATTGCTTTGCTATACAGTGAGTTATTCGTTGCCCTTTTTTACCGCTTTCACATTTTTGGGCATGATTAGCGTTAAACAAATGTATTTTATGGTATGTATGTATTATGGATATGTATTATGGATATGATGCCTTTAGGTTAGCATTACCCAACTCGTTCCGCCTTTGTGGTAGAACGAGGCCCCGTATACACACCTGTTAGCTTTTAGCCGCCGGTTCGTATATATAGCGCTATATGGGTCTAACAAACCCTCATTTCTAACACGATGGATGATGGATGCGCCCTGTCCGTGTTAGTAATGTTATGACCGATGATTTCGAGGACAACCTAGCGTAATGCACTAGGTGGGGTTAGTTGCCAGTATTGTTATGGTTCAGGTGTATCGTATTTACCTAAGGCTTTATCTATCCAGTATGCTATTTCTATGAAATGATTATGGTATTTTATAGTATATGTATGAGTATTTTATCAAATGGTTTCGTAAACCTCACGTATATTTTGAAACATCATTTTCAAATGACTTATCTTCAAATCTTATCATTTTTGGGTCAAAACCTATTGAAAACTTTTATACTAATATGTTTTCATTTACTATTGCGAATAATTCACCAACTTTATGTTGACGTCGTATTTTAACGCTTTTCAGGGATTTGAGGTTACACTATTTGATGCTATGCTTGCTTGGCCACGTGGATCTTTTGCATGGAATTTATTTTGTTTATTTAATTCCTTAGTATCCCAAACGCTGTAGCCGTATTTTGATTTTATTCAGATGATTGTAATAAGTATTCTACTTTCAAACTCTTTAATCTATGTTGATGATGTATTGCTTACTTATGTTTATGTAACCTTTGAATCTCTGATACCGTATACACTGTACACCTCGGTTCCGCCATTTTGCGGGGTGTGACAGAAGTTGGTATCAGAGCCAATGGTTATAGCGAACTAAGTGACCTTACGGAATCACTTAGACTATGACCTAGGCTTTGGACCTATCTGATTTACTCTATGTGCGCATTTCCTTCTTTTGTGGGCCTGTATGTGATTTGTATGCTTTATGTGCTTTTGTGTTGCATTTTATGCTTTGAGGCCTGCTTGTTTTAGTCGCACATACAGTTATCGTTCTGATTTATTCTGTTTGACATTCGTAGAAGATGCCGCCTAAGAGAGTTTCTACTAGGTCTACTCCTGCCGTCACTGCTACGAGAAGGTCGGCAAGGCGAGGTCGCGCCAGTACGAGAGCGGGTGCTACGCCTCAGAATACCACTGCTGCCCCTAATGCTAATACCACTACTCCGGATATCAGTCAGTTGATTGCGGAGCAGATTGCAGCGGCAATACCCGTGATTGTGGCACAACTCAAGGAGACACCGGTGCAGGATGCCGACATAGGGTTTGAAGAACCTGTGATACCGGGTATTGGATCAGAAGGTACGGCGTCTGGGCGCGATGGTTCCGATGTAGGAAGAGCAGTGCATGTGGGAGTCGGTGGACCGAGTATTGTTATTGAAGACCCACCCCGAGGCTGTTCGTATAAGACCTTTCTGGATTGCAAACCTACTGAGTTTAGGGGTACTGAAGATGCGGTTGCTACCCTGCAGTGGTTTGAGAAGATTGAGTCTGTGTTCGACGTTTCGGGATGTGCTGAAGACAGCAAGGTTAAATATGCTACGTTCTTGTTCCAGGGTAAAGCCCTAACTTGGTGGAACTCAGTGAAACGAGTTCAGGGCCGGGCTGCTGTTACCTTGATGACTTGGGAGAATTTGAAGGTTATGATGAGGAAAGAGTATGTGCCGTCATCTGAGACACAAAGATTGGAGAACGAGTTGTGGAACTTAACTATGCAAGGTGCTGATTTCCGTGGGTATGTGAACAGATTCTATGATTTGTGTGTTTTGGCTCCTCGGTTGGTTCGCACGGAGAATGAGAGAATTGAACGCTTCACTCAAGGGTTGCCCCAGACTATGCGAGATCACATTATTTCTCACCTTCCGGGTACTCTTCAGAGTGCGGTCGATATTGTTGGTCGGCTGACCGCAAGTGCGATCCGTGGTGGTACTCTACAGCCTGTTGTGAGCCGCAGAGATTCTGGTAGATATGAGAGGAGAGACATGGGTAATACGAGAAAGAGAAGCCGTAGTCACGATCAGAGACCCCAAATTCCTCAGGTCTATGCGTTGACTGGTGCTGGAGCTGGTTATCAGGGCGTGCGCCCTAAGTGTGGCACTTGTGGCAGTGCTCATGCGGCGAATGTAGCGTGTTGGGTTTGTAAACGCTGCA
>CAJVGC010000589.1:38842520-38894646 GCA_910822075.1 Senecio squalidus | reverse complement strand
TCTTCCTCGAATTACCCACATTTCTTCTGTCAGATCGACCAGAATCTCTTCGGTTCACCACCGGCTGTAGAGTACCACCACGGATCGCACTTGCGGTCAGCCGACCAGCAATATCGACCGCACTCTGAAGAGTCCCCGGATAGTGAGAGATAATGTGATCTCGCATAGTTTGAGGCAACCCATGAGTGAAGCGTTCAATCCTCTCATTCTCAGTGCGAACCTAGACGAGGAGCCAAAACACACAAATCATAGAAGCGATTACCCCCGATAATCAGCACCTTGCATAGTTAAGTTCCACAACTCGTTCTCCAATCTTTGCGTCTCAGAAGACGGCACATACTCTTTCTCATCAAAACCTTCAGATTCTCCCAAGTCATCAAGGTAATAGCAGCTCGACCCTGAACCTTCTTCACAGAGTTCACCAAGTGAGGGCTTTACCCTGGAACAGATATGTAGCATACTTCACTCGGCTTTCCTCGGCACATCCCGATACATCAAATACCGACTCCATCCTCTCAAACCACTGCAGGGTAGCAACAGCATCTTCAGTACCCCTAAATTCAGTAGGTCTGCAATCCAGGAAAGCTTTATACGAACAGCCTCGTGGTGGATCTTCAATCACAATACTTGGTCCTCCAAGCTCCACATGCACTGCTCTCCCAACATCGGAACCATCGCGCCCAGACGCCATACCTTCTGCTCCAATATCTTGCATCACAGGTTCTTCAAACCCTAAATCAGCATCTTGCACTGGTGTCTCCTTAAGCTGTGCCACAATCACTGGGATAGCTGCTGCAATCTGCTCCGCAATCAGCTGACTGATGTTCGGAGTAGCAGAAGTAGTATTGGGGACAGCAGTGGGATTCGGAGGCGTAGCACCCGCTCTCACAGGGACGCGACCTCGCCTTGCCGACCTTCTCGTAGCAGTGACGGCAGGAGTAGCTCTAGTAGCTCTAGTAGAAGTTCTCTTAGGCGGCATCTTCTACGAATATCAAACGGAATAAATCAGAACGATAACTGTATGTGCGACTAAAACAAGCAGGCCTCAAAACATAAAAAGCAAAATAAAGCACATATAGCATACGAATCACATACAGGCCCACAAAAGAAAGGAATGCGCACATAGAGTAAATCAGATAGGTCCAAAAGCCTAGGTCATAGTCTAAGTGATTCCGTAAGGTCACTTAGTTCGCTATAACCATTGGCTCTGATACCAACTTCTGTCACACCCCGCATAAATGGCGGAACCGAGGTGTGCAGTGTATACGGTATCAGAGATTCAAAGGTTACATCAAACATAAATAAACCAAACATCATCAACATAGATAAAGAGTTTGAAGTAAAATACTTATTACAGTCATCCGAATAATATCAAAATACGGCTACAGAGTTTGGGAAACTAAGGAATTACAATAACAAAATAAATTCCAAGCAAAAAGTCCCAAGTAGCCAAGCAAGCATAGCATCAAAAAGAGGTAACCTCAAATCCCTGAAAAGCGTTAAAATACGACGTCAACATAAAGTTGGTGAATTATTCGCAATAGTAAATAAAAACATATTAGTATAAAAGTTTTCAATAAGTTTTGACCCAAAAGATAAGATTTGAAGATAAGTCCTTTTTGAAAAGATAGTTCAAAATATATTTGAAGTATACCAAACCTTTCGATAAAATATTCATACATATGCCATAAAATACCATAATCATATCATAAAATACATACTGGATAGATAACAGCTTTAGGAACATAAGATACACCTGACCCTTAACAATACTGGCAACTAACCCCACCTAGTGTCTTAAGCTAGGTTGTTCTCGGAAATAATCGGTCATAACATTACTAACACGGACAGGGCTCCTCCCTTATCATAATAACGTGTTAGAATGAGGGTTTGTTAGACCCATATAGCGCTATATATACGAACCGGCGGCTAATAGCTAACAGGTGTGTATACGGGGCCTCATACTACCACAAAGGCGGTACGAGTTTGGGTAAGACCATCTAAAGCATCATATCCACAATACATATCCATAATACATACATACCAAAAATACATTAATTTAACGCTAATCATGCCCAAAAATGTAAAAGCAGTAAAAAGGGCAACGAATAACTCACTGTATAGCAAAGCAATCCAAATCTCTATATGTCGGGAAATACTACAATACCGTCAGGCTCCAACGTCTAAGTGCCCTATACATCACGTAAATAAACATGTCTAAGTATCTCTAAGTCTAGTAGGGTTATGCCTTAATGATTAACGTTTTATACGGGTTTTGAAATGACCAATAGGAATATCGATATAACGGGATTATAAATGTTTCGGAAAGTCAACGGACTAGATACGTGATTCCTCATACTTACGTGCACTATAAGTCACGTAAGTATCAAGTTACGTGCAATACAAACTTCTTACGTGCATAATAAGGGAATTACGTGAATAAGCAAAGAAATACGTGATCTAGAGGACAATTGCGTGCGAAATAGACTTGTTACGTGTAAAGGATCGAGTTACGTGACGAATACATCACTTACGTGATCAGCAATCATAATTACGTGACATAGGGGTCACGTAATTGATCTATTACGTGCAAACAGAAGAATTACGTGCGAAATTAGGTTATTACGTGAACACGATGTTTGTTACGTGACTCACAAGTCACGAAATAGGCACTTACGTGCGTAACACTTATGTTACGTGATACATGGCTGAGTTACGTGATTAGGAAGCAGAATTACGTGACCAGCTAGGGAGTTACGTGCGCAATAGGCTAATTACGTGCCATAACGGGATTTTTACGAAAAACAACATTCGGAATGAGATTTCTAAGTGTTCTAGGCGTCTATTTGACCCCAAATTGGAACCCTATGTCCAGAATATGATTACATACAATAACCCTCGATAAAATCTCGGTTTTGATGGTGAAAAGTGATAGTTTCGGTTTGAATCAAAATAGGATAAAGTTTAAAACAAAAATGAAGAAATACTTACTTGATCGTAATGAAACTTGGAGGATAGATGAAGATGATGATGGTGATCAATAATCCGGTCTCGGATTTGAATTTCGACGGTTGGATCGCCGGAAAAGTTAGAGAGAAGGTGGAGGGTGTATGTGTTTTCTTGAGAGAGAAAGTGAGAGAGAGTGTGTGTAGGTGATAATGGAGATAAGGACAAAATCAGAATTCTAGATAAGACAAAAGTTGGTGTAGATAAGGACAAATAGATTGGTAGGATCCTTTTAGGACTAGTCTTGTAATAGAAAAATCCCATAGGACTAGTTTTGTAATAAAATTTCCGAAAGGACTAAAAATGAAATACTTTTTAAACGTTAATCTTAATCATATAATTAAGGCATAATTCCCCTAAACTTATCATAAGAGCATACTAGACTTATACTAAAGGCACTTAAGACTATACGTTCCCGACATAAAGATTCGAATCACATACTATATACCCGATAAACGTAAATACGCATAAAATACAAATACGATACTCATAAAATACGAATACGATAAACATAAAAGGAATACAATAGGGTCAAAACACGAACATAAGTAAATAAAACGAATACTAGACGATAGAATAATACCGTGAAATTCGCGAATGTCACAAGACGTATGTCTGCTTAATATAATATACAATGTATTAAAAAGGAAATTTTAAAAAGTTAGGTAAATTTATTTTTTTATTTTTTGATGACTTGATCAATTTAGTCATTTAATTCAAAATTCAAATAAAAATCTTCATAAAATTAATTTTTAATTTATTTCTTTTAAAAGCTTACTTAATAATCTTAACTTTTACATACATGCTCAACGTCAATTAAATTTTTGCTCATATCTTAACAATAGTGGGAAAAAAAATATGAAAATTTTTAACTATTTCTTTTTCTTAAACATTTTACTTTACATATTTAAAAAATAATAATAATAATTGCTTACTATATCAACTTTTGAATCAAATTAAAAAAATTTACATGTAACTTTATAAAGTCTAATAAATTTATAACAAAGACTATCTAGTATGTGAATAAACAAAAAAACAAAATTTATAAATTAAACTAATTTTCAAACATAGTGATCACCACTCTGTTTTTGTAATTAGAAATTAACAACCTAGATTTGCAAGAAATAATAACTAATTTTTATACTTGGTCGCTAGAACTCGTAAAGGACCTTAGTGACGTTATAAACTAAGCTTGAGCTTAGCTATCTACCTCCCCAACATATTCAACTTTCATTACAACATTCTCTCTTTTTCATTCTTGTCATACAATATACATGTCTGGAATTTGTGGCAAGGTCAAGGAGAAGGAAAGACTACATCTATGATTCTAAGCTAAAAGGAAATTGATAGTTATAAAATATTTGTATATATTGATAGAAATAAAGAATAACATAAATGATTAATATAAGATAAACAAATGAAGGTTATTACATGTTGATACCATTAACTCACCCACACACTTCATTAAAAAAAAAGGCAAAAGCAAAGAAATTGTACTGGAATAGAATTTCTCAATGACGTTAAAGGTCAACTAAACCTCATTCTCCTTGGTTGAAAAAATCTGCACTTCAATAATGTCTTGGTGGTGGAGGAGACTTATAGTAGTAAGCCTTGGAAGGGGAAGACTTCGATGGTCGAAGTGGTAACTTAACGTAATCTGGATGTGGGTACGAATGAGATGGTGGTGGGGGAGACTTGTAAACATAAGGAGGTGGTGGGGATGATGACGGTGGGGGAGGAGACTTGTAAACATAAGGAGGTGGTGGGGAAGGTGATGGTGGGGGAGGAGACTTGTATATATATGGAGGAGGTGGGGAAGGTGACGGTGGAGGGGGAGACTTGTAAACATAAGGAGGTGGTGGGGAAGGTGATGGTGGGGGAGGAGACTTGTATATATATGGAGGAGGTGGGGAAGGTGACGGTGGAGGGGGAGACTTATACACGTATGGTGGTGGCGGGGATGGGGATGGTGGGGGTGGGGACTTGTATACATATGGAGGTGGTGGGGAAGGAGATGGGGGTGGAGGAGATTTGTAAATGTATGGAGGTGGTGGGGATGGGGAAGGTGGGGGTGGAGATTTATAAATGTAAGAGGTGTGTTTAACCGGTGGTGGTGGAGACTTGTAAATGTAAGTAGTGTGTTTTACGGGTGGTGGTGGAGATTTGTAAACGTAAGATGTTCGCTTTACCGGTGGTGGGGGAGACTTGTAAACGTAAGATGTGCGCTTTACCGGTGGTGGGGGAGACTTGTAAACGTAAGATGTTTTCTTTACCGGTGGTGGCGGAGACTTGTAAACGTAAGATGCATGCTTTACCGGTGGTGGCGGAGACTTGTAAACGTAAGATGCATGCTTTACTGGTAGTGGTGGAGATTTGTAAACATAAGATGGACGCTTTACCGGTGGTGGTGGAGACTTGTAAACGTAAGATGTACGCTTTACCGGTGGTGGTGGAGATTTGTAAACATAAGATGGACGCTTTGCCGGTGGTGGTGGAGACTTGTAAACGTAAGATGTACGCTTTACAGGTGGTGGTGGAGATTTGTAAACATAAGATGGACGCTTTACCGGTGGTGGTGGAGACTTGTAAACGTAAGATGTACGCTTTACCGGTGGTGGAGGAGACTTGTAAACGTAAGATGTGTGCTTCACAGGTGGTGGTGGAGACTTGTACACGTAAGGTGACTTTGGCAATATATGCTTCACGTGTGGTAATTTCCCACCTTTAGATGATGGAGAATCATAACCATAAGACTTATCCGCAATAACAATGGTCGCTAGCAAGACGAAAACAAAAGCATACACAAGTTGAGGCCTATGCCCGAACACCCTAGTTCTTCCCATGTTGTGTTCCCTCTTCCTTTTAAAGACCAAGACTTGTTTTTGTGTGTTTAAATGGTTTGGTTAAAGGACCTTTTTATAGCAATCATTTATAATATTTCTAATACGTCTTACAGGTTGTCGTGGTATTTTCTATTAATAGCCATGTATTGATGGTTTCCCACTCTGTGTTCATCCCTCCCCTGTGATTAATAAACTAATTAGTCAATGATGCCTCTAAAAAGAAGTCAGAGAGTATTTGGTGAGTGCCATAAGGGTAATATACTAAAATGGTTTTATTGATGTATTAAACGCGTTGGTGTGGGGGGGGGGGGGGGGGGGGGAAGAAATGGTAATCCTTACCGCTAAATCTGTAAACATGTACATTCTTTGATGTAACACACAAATATAAACAATTTTAACAATTCCATAACAACAAAAAAATGGCTCGGCGACAAGACACTTTATTCGTCACTAGATTCTTATGATGTATCCCGTCTATTAAAAGTGTTGATTTTAGTAAAAAGACATTTCCTTGTATTGTAACGAGGGAAATTATTTTGTCAAATTTCTAGTGATTCTCTTGACTTGAGATTAGCAGCTAATGGAAGAAATGCTTAGTAGTTTGTAGTTATAGTTTCAACAAATTAAGTTTGTCATTTATTACGAGGAAAGGGTTTTAAAATAGCATGTACTTTGCTTTGGCCTGCCCGTCATGTATTAATTCATAGTGATAGTGATTTTGCAATTTAAATTTGGCCCAAGTTGATGGAATGGTTGCAACCTATTTTTCCTCATGTTACATCTGTTAATACATTTTGTGGCTCGTTTTTCAAGACCAGCATGCGCAGGTCCGTATCATTAGATTTGGTATTTGGTCTATTCAATTTTTTAAGCCTGTGATGTCAAGCTTTTCGATCAAGAATATTAAGCCTTATCCTCTCGTTTGATTCGATTGAGAGCCGGTGTCGTAAGGTCAAAAACGTGTCTGGTCGGATGAGGAGCTATGGTAATGCTTGTTCGACTCTGAAGTAACAGACGTGTTACTTTCACTTTGTAATCTTTGTTTGTAGTGTTGCTTTGCATCGAACTTTGTAATTTTAAAAATACGACGTCAACATAAAGTTGGTGGGTTATTCGTATTTTTATAAAAACATAATATTTTGAAGATTTTGACCCAATAGAAATATAGTTAGAAATCAATAGTATAAATGGATAATATCTTGAATTATAACAATGTACGGTATATGCATAAACCTTAGATATTCATCTACACCTGAACCTTACAACAAAGGCAACATTAAACCCTCTGTCTTCGTGTGTCAAACTAAGATAGTACAAGAAAATTAAGCGGTAATAACATCCCTTCACACAGTGAATGATTAGGGTTCGTAAAACCCATATAGATCTATATATAAGTACCGATGGCTCAACTAGAGTTAACATGTGATTGAGGGCCTTATATATACTACCACCAAGGCCATATAAGTTTAAAGCAACACTAAATCTAAAGGCATCATAATCTAAACATGCATAATCAAGATATATAAAATTTAGTTAACGCTAATCATGCTCAAAGTAAAATTTATAAAACGGTAAAGGGGCATCAAATAACTCAAGAATCAGCGATAAGTATGTCGGGTAGACACAAACTGGAGAATAATACTCCACCGCCTAAGTGCCCTAGCATAAAGATATAAAAGTCTAAGTATCTCTAATAAGTAGTAGGTTTAGTCTTATATGATTAGCGTTGTATTAAATATTATAGTTTAGTTATGATTGGACGAATAATAATAGATAGAGTTAAAGTCGTCGAATTCAAAGACGATAAGTCGTGTCGAAATGACGAATAAAAGATATTTGATGTTTCAAGTCGATAATGACTTCTAGAAATATCGATCGTTTAGGTTTATAAATATGATTATAAAGGAATGATATTCTGAGCCTAAAGTGACTAACAGGAATATCGGTTGAAAGGAGTATTAGATTTAGTCAAAGTCAACCAAAGTCAAAGTCAACCATGATCAAAGTCAACCAATTCAAAGTCAACCAAAGTCAATATCAAAGATAGTTGATTTGGTCAAAGTCAACGAAAGTCAACCGTTTTGAAAGGAAGTCAAGGTCAACGAAAGTCAACCTTTGACAATTTGAATATTTTAAAGATATAATTTGAATATTTGAGTAAAATATGATTGTAATTCAGTTTCATAAAAGTTATTTAAAAGTTTAGGTTTAAAATCGAAGATTTGATCGTTTTCGGAGAAATAGACAATTTAACGAAAAAAAACGGACGTTTTAATGTATCTAATAGTAAATAATATGTCGTTTAAGATTGCGTTTTATGTTTTGAGTCCAAAACATATGTTTAACAGTGTATAATAGTTTACGTATACTAAAATAGGTTTACGTATACTTAAAATCGTCCAAGTTACACGAAAAAGCGAAACGGTGGCTGGGAAGGGTGGTGACCGCGGCGCAGCTAGAGCACCGCGGCGCGCCAGTGCCCAGAACGCCGAATTTCAGTTTTTCGTTCCAAGTCGTTTTAGTATCGGTTAGTTAGTTTAAGTCTTAAGTGAATATTTACAGATTGTTGAATAAAGTTATTTAGTCAAATAACTCATAAGTAATTTATATAAAATATACATATTCATACATATACTTACTTTACAAGATTTTAGTTATATTTTTGTTAAGCTCGTTTATAATATAGATTAGATATATAATATTTAGATTTACGAGTCCACTAAATTTTCAGAAAGTGTTGGAACATTTTCGATAAGAATTTACTAATTATCCTATATGTGATTATCCGGTTTATAATAGTTTAACATAACATTTTCGGTTAAGTTTTTCTAATAACCTATTAACATGGTAAACTTATTAAGTTTTATAGTAACTTTTAGGTTTTTGCCATATTACTCATTTTAATCATTTTAATAAGTTTTTAAGATAGTTTTTAGGTGAGAAAATGAGTAATAAAGGAAAAACGGGAAAAATAGAGTAAAAGATGTAGAATTACCGAAAAGTCTTTGAAGTAGCAAACAAGTCTTGAGACTTTTGCCGGAAAAGACTTCAAAGGGGTGTAGGAGAGTAACAAGCTCCAATAAGAAGAAAAGAAACGTGTTAGGATGAGGACTTTTTAAAGAGGATAATGAGAGAAAGTTTGTAATAAATTACTTACCGATTTCTCAAGGTAGAAATCTTGTAATCCAAGAATGAACCGAAATAAAGCTTCCAAGGAGGATGTGGAGAAAGAGAGCTCCAAATAAGAAACGAGAATATGTTAGAATATGTATTTGTGAAGAAAGAATTGAAGGGAAAAGTAATTATAACGGGTTTTACTTACCGAATTTCCAAGGTTTGAAAGTCTTCCAACCCAAGAGTAAGCCGGAGATAGAAACCTTGATGAGTGAACTCCTTGCAAGAACACAAGAATATGGTTAGTATACTCTTAGTGTCAAGGAAGAAAGTTAGTGCAAGAAAAGATGGATTTTTCAAAGAAAGTTACTTACCGAAAGATGTAGAATTCAAAGGAAGTCTTCTAATGGTCTTTCTCAACTCAAATACCACTCTTGAATGTGGTTTATCTCTCTGGAAGTTCCTGGAAATGAAAAGGAAACTAGAGAGAGTTTGAGTTTAGTGAGAGACACAAAGTTTGACCAAATGGGTTAAAAATGGGTTAAGGAGGAAAAGTGGAATGAGAGATGAGTTGAATTGGTCAAGGATCCACAATTCACTCATCCATACCAATTAGAGTAAGTTTTGGGCAGAAATCACATGGTTGCATGTGAGTTGGGATCTCAAGGAGAGTCAAAAAGCGTTTTTGGCAACATGTGACTGCAGGTCTGCGGCCGCCCCGCGGTCAAAAAGGGTCCGCCGCGGTCATGGCCGCGGTCATGGCCAAGACTGCTCCGTTAGTTTGTCCGTTAAAAGGACTGAATTTGTAACAGATTCCGTTAGTTCCCGTTAAAGGACTAACCTTGTAATAGATTTTAGTTAGAGGACTAACTTTGTAATATTTTTAACGTTAATTTTTCTCGAAAAGACGAAGGCTTTAAAATACCAATATTAACCTACGAGAATACTTATAATTGCTAGGCACTTAGGTACTATAACGTTTACGTCACGAAGGACGAAACAATAATATAAATCCCAACTAAACCAATATCGCGTGAAACAAATAAATACCAATAATAATAGGGTCAAAATAAAATGAATAAAAAAATAACATTAGATGATAAAACGCAAAAGTGTTACGAAATTTGCAGTTGTCACAAATATCATAACTCTCCTAAACTTGATTGTGTGTATGTTCTTCAAATATTTTGATTTTTGTGACAACCCGTCATTTCGAGGTACTTATCGTTACCATATATTTTACTTTTTATTCGAAATTGTTTTGACCTTTACATTTTGCTTTATATTTACTTACGTTTTACTTTTATGTGTCGGGTTTATGTGTTTTATTGCTTCGTCCCTCGTGACGTAAGCGTTATATTTACCTAAGTGCCGAATAGTTAGTATTCTCGTGTTTTTAAGTTAGAGTGTTTACGCCGTAATCGTCGGTTAAGAAAATTTTCATTTCAATAATCCATTACAAAGTTAGTCCTCTAGCTAAATCTATTACAAAGTTAGTACTTTAACGGAAACTAACGGAATCTGTTACAAATCTACTCCTTTAACGATGACTTAACGGAAGGAGCCAAAAATGGCCTCGGTGCGCCGCACTGGTGTTATGGTGCGCCGCACCTGGCCGTCTGACAGATATTGCCAAAACGCCTTTTTGCTCCAATCCTTGAGATTCTACACCTTTTGACCACGTGATTTCTTCTGCAAATTGCCTCGTTTGGGTATGTTGGATCCAATTGTGGATCACAAGTACCTTCCATCCCTTTTCTCTTTCCAAAATTCATGTTTACATCACAAACACTTAATCACTTTTCTTTCTCATTTTCACTTCACAAACACTCTCTCTCTCTCTCTCTCTCTCTCTCTCTCTCTCTCTCCTCCCATTATTCCAGAGAATTTGAGAGCTTTTGACATCATATTGAAGTGAAAATCCAAGGAAGTAAGTTGGGGAAAATTGTCTCCTACATTCATCTTCTCATCCCACATAATTTCGGTAAGTTTCTTTATGAATTCCTTCACTTATCTCTTTTCTTCCATTTTGTTAGAAGTTTTCTAACTCAAACTTTATTCTCTTGTCTTACAAGTTTCTTACTTCCATCTTCATCTTTGAAATCGTGGAGTTTCGGTTATTGTCTTGAAGAACCTTCATTTTGAGTTTTGGTAAGTAAATTCTCGCAAATCTCTTTATCTTTCTTTCATTTTTGAAACCCTAAGCTAATGGTGAAATGTATTGTGTTTTGGAGCCGGATGCCCCCTCACCACCACACCACCGAAGATCACTTCTCGGGTTCATATTCTTGGCTTTTCTCGAGTTTGTAGAATTCTTGCGGGTGACAACGGTAAGATTTCGTTATTCTTCCTAATTTCTCTTTTTCGTTATCTTTTCCTTTGTCTTTCGGTTTAGCCCAAAAAATGGTTAGGTTAAATTATTAAACCAACACAATGGATAACTCTTGATTTGGACTAAATGTGTTAAAAGTGTATATTTAACCGAAATTAACTTATTATCTATATATTTATGTAAAACCACATATATGAATATACATACGGCTTGGTAAATGTAATTTGAACATAATATAACTTCTTAACAGTTTACAATTAACCTCAAAACTTCTCATCAATCAGTTTTCGACAAAACGTCGAAATTCTAAAATCTGGAAAACAAGCTAGTGCGACGCACCGGGCCTCTGTCCGTCGAAATTTCAGTTTTTGCAATAAAATGACTGCGACGCATCTACCTTTTAGTGCGCCACAGTAAAGCCTCAGATTACAATTTTTTGACTTTAAACAACTCTAAACACATGTATAATTAAACTAATATAAATAAAAGTATTATATAATGCTAAAACAGCGTCTTTGGATTCAAAGACGTCAACGCCATCATATATATCATAATACTTATTTAAAACGAACGTTTTAACTACTTTTCGATAAATACACTTTTGTTACAAAACGCGATCGTACTCTAAAATCATCAACCAATATTTTTACGACAAAATCTTATAAAAAATCATTTCAAAGTTATTTTACTCTATTATTTTGGAAATTAAAGACTTTAAACTCCCAAAATGTCAAAGTTTGACTTTTACGTTGACTTTGACTTTCCTTCAAAATTGTTAACTTTGACTTTGACCAAGTCAACATCTTTGACGTTGACCTTGGTCGACTCAATAAAACTTTGGTAACAGTATTTCTTTCAACCGATATTCCTGTTAGTCATTTTCGGCTCGGAATATCATTCTTTCCTAATTGTCATTTTCGACGTGAAATGTCGATATCTTTCCCTTCGTCCTTATTAACTCGGAACATCGTCTATTTAATCCGTCATTCTGACTCGAATCGATAATCGTTGGAATACTTTATTAAACTTTAAAACTTAACCTTAACCGACAAGGCTAAACCGGACTAGACCTATAGAGATACTTAGACTATGTTTATTATTGTTTTAGGGCACTTAGGCGGTGGAGTTTTAGCTCCAAGATTGATTACCCGATATTTTGCTGAGCTTACCTTGTGAGTTATTCGTAGCCCTACGTCTTTACTATTTTTGGGCTGGAAAACGTATTTTAAATTGTCTGCTTGTATGCTAGACGTTACTGAATATCTTGTTTACCTAGTGGATCAGGATTGCCTTAAATTAGGTGTTCATTAGGCCTCGTTGGGCCCCCTTATACACTCGTTAAGCTTTGTGCCCACGGTTTTCATATATATAGATCTATATGGGTTTGAACTTACCCTCATAACTCGATAGGATGTCCCTATGAGTGGATGTTATGACCGTTGTGATTATTTGTTGTCTTTGGTTTGACACGCCTTGAGATAGGGGTTATATTTGTGTGGTCAGGTTCGGTGTATGACCAGTCTAGGCATTGTACCTCGCACTTACGTTGTAAAACAAGATATGTTATTTGAAACCTTCTATGTTATTACATCTTTTCTTTAGGTCAACTTTTACTTAAAATTGCGAATAATTCACCAACATATGTTGATGTCATTTTTAACGCTTTTCAGGAGTTTGAGGATTTTCTTGATCATGCCATACTTGTTTCGGATCATTTATTTTGTTTATTTTGAATTCGTTTTGCTCGATGTAATTCCTTTATGATCCGCATATTTGATATTTGATTTGTATTGTACTTGACGTTGTATCGCATTTGACTTTGTATTGTATTTTGTAAACCTTGTGGCATTATTAATACTATTCGATGTTTTGTTTATTGGTTGTAATGTTGTAATCCTTGACTCTTGATATCATAACTGGAACACAACGTGTTTTCTCTTTAAGCGGGGTGTGACAATTTTAAAGTTATAAGGCTAAAGGGAATAACACCACAAACTCACCACCAACTCACACTGCCACGTCAGCTTTCTCTCTCCAGAAAACAAACTCACCTTACTCAGGAAATAACACTCACCACGCACTCACCGCCAACTCACCTTACCAAACTCACCATACCATTTTCATTTAAATACTATTATTTATAAACTAAAAAAATTAATTATTAAGTAAACGTAAACGTAAACATAAACGAAATTTAAAACTTTTATTAAAACGTTAAAAACGATACATAGATAAATTAAAAACGTTAAAAACGATACATAGATAAATTAAAAACTTAGACGATACATAGATAAGCTAAAACTCCCAGTTATACTTCGCTTTGAGATTTGCCCGAAATAATTCCCATGCCGCTCGCCCGGACCCGATCATGTGATCGTAGTTTTGGAAATATAGCTTCAGGTCTTCTTGTTCGGCTCTATAATTCAAAGCAGCAACCTCACTTTTTTTGATTTGCATATACTCACCCCGTTGTGCAATCTCAGCAGCTGTCATCTCATTTACCATCAGCCTAGCAAGTGCTTCGTCATTCATAGTTGACGATGCTGAAGCTTGAGACCCTTTCCCTTTCTTTTTCAAGGCAGCTCTTGCTTTGTCCCTCCCTGTCCGTGGTGGTGGAACTTCGGCCACCTCATCATCGTCGTCAACACTAGTATTTAGATTAAAACTGACGTCTACAGAATCTGTGTTGAACGAACTAGAACCAGATGACTTCTGCTTCTTGTTGCTTCCTTCAGAGGGTTGGCTGAAATCTAGAGGCTCGACATCTTGAAATTTTGGATTGTATTTCAAGATGTCCCAACAATGACGATATCTAAACGGAATGCCAACTTCATTATGATATATCGCCATCGCTTTTTGCACGTAGTCTTCGTCTGCTTTTCCACTTTCCGTCGTACGTATCACGTTACTGTAAATTCCTGCGAAACGCGACACGGCAGGTCGAACGTGTTTCCATTTTCCGAAGACCATATCGTAGGTCCGACGACCTTCCTGTCCCGTTTTTCTCTCTATGTAGTTTAATATCTCTACCCACATGCCTTCACTCCTCTTGGTATTTCCTGCAACGCTGTCTTCGGAAACGGACCGCCAACCATTACATAACGCGCGTTCTTCCTCTTCTGTCCACATGGTTTGTCGGGACGTAGGTTGTTTGTCCACCTTAGTTTGGCGGGCGCGAGATGCTCTCTTCTTCGGCTTTGGTGGTAAGGTGGCAACGTCCTCTTGTTGAGTTTCTTGAACAGTTTCTTGATGAGATTCGGAAAACTGAGGGTAATAGCAATCTCCGAGATTGAATGAATGAATTGGAGACCTAGGTGGATCATTTTGTGGATATGATGACGAACCACCCATTTGAGGTTGAGAGTGATAGTCGGTGTGACCAAATGGCCACGGGGGAGATTGGGACGCATAATCACTAAACGTGTTTGTTTGCATCCCAAAAGATTGAAAGCCACGTTGTTCCGATGGCACCGGGTTTCGGTAAGGTTGGTTTTGGTAAGGTTGGTTTGGGTAAGGTTGGTTAGGGTAAGGTCGAAATAAGGTCGGTGAGGGGTTTCCTAGATGAAAAGTGCCGTCGGGTGTCGGTGGATTGCTTCGGTTGAGGGTTTTTGGTTGACGTTTCTTGGGTCGTGGAGTGTTTTGGTTAGACATTTTGTTTGAAGAAGAAAGTAATTTGGTTGAAGAAAGTAAGAATGGTTATGAATTTAGAAGATATGTGTTTAAAAATGGTTGAGTTAGTGGGTATATATAGGTAAAAAAATTGGGTTTAAATTTTTTTTTTTTTTTTTTAAAACAATCTCAACGGCAGATTTTGGGGGGGGCCCACCCATTTCACGCCTCACCACCAGGTGAGTGTCTCACCCTGCCATCTCTCTTTCTCACCTCCACTCACCGCCACCTCATGGTGACTTTGTCACCATTTTTGATTGGGAATAAGGGTCACGCGTGACTTTCTCCCACTCACCGCCACCTCATGGTGACTTTCTCCTTACTCCGTTCAGCCTAAGTAAACTTTGGTTTGAAACTTACTTGGTTTAGGTTAGGATTTCGAGATACCTTTTTAAAATCTGAATCGAGTGAAATATTACTAGAAAAATTGGACCCAGTAACTAATGAGTTGGTGTTTCCAAATAACAAGATAGTACCAAACTAATTCAAGGACCGAAGCATGAGGAATGAGAACTAGAGTTGACAAGGCCTTAATTTAGCGTTAACATGCTCCAGTCCATATCGTATCGGGGTATCAGTAATTAGTAGATCATATGGATGAAATCCATTGCTAAGAAATATTTCCCCCTAGTAATTTTATTATAATTATGTGTTATAAAACTCTATTTTTTACCAATTATATTTACAAACGATGTAATTTTTCTTTTGGTGTTACTACAACTAAATGAATGTATGACTTTTCTTCTTTCTCTTCCCAGCAAGTCTCATCAGCCTTGCATCCGAACCTTGTTCGCTTGTTCTTTCAACAAAAAGTCCAGGATAACCACATAAGCAGTGGATGAAATAACGTTCACTACTTCAGTAATCAACTGATCTATGTCATTGACAATATATACCTAGATAATGAGCTTTTCCTTGTTTATGACAGTTGGGTAACAGGGTAAGTAACCCATCGCATATATAAATAAGTCTCGTTGCCAGTTGTTCATGTAATTATATTCTGCATATAAATCCTAGTTTGATGTAATTTGGGCTGTTGTACTTGGTATCCTTTGTCTCATACTATACTCGCACATTGTTGTGAACGCACATGTATATAGCTACTCATTAACCTAGGTCAATTGTTTTTAGTGGATTGATATACTTTTGTTGTCCAAAAATTAAAACCAAGATAGCCATACAATTAGCAAATCAGCCCTCAAACTCAAGAAGGAACACAAACATTAGAAACACAAAAGGTAAAACTTGCAAGGAAAAAAAAAGATTGAGCAAGCAAACGATTTTGTGTGGCTGGGCAGATCGGTCTGATCAACCTAATTCATGACCACACTAGAGATGTGATCTTCAATATGATAAAATCAGAAAGTTTACAATCTGGGGGATGAAGACACATAGTTAACTTGATCTCCGAGTTTGCAACAAATATCGTTTTACTCTCATTTTGGATTTCAACTTTTGAGTTAAACATTTACATACATTCATTTCGGAATTAATACATAAAATGGTAATAATATTTATTGTAATTGAATTGTTGCCCTTTTGCATTCATTAAACCTTTCAATATATACACAATACAAGACTATGAAAGTGGGCTAAACCCTAGCAATACATTTGGGCTAACATAAACTAATGCAATCTAATATGCCCCCGCAGTTTGAGCGGGTGTGGAACTACGCTCAAACTAGAACAAAAATCAAGAAATAATAGGGACGGAAGACCCTTGGTGAAAATATCAGCATACTGGTAGCAAGATGGAACATGAAGAATCCGGACATGGCCTGTAGCAACTTTGTCACAGACAAAGTGAATATCAATCTCGATGAATTTGGTGCGTTTATGGTGAACCAGATTGGCAGACATATAAACCGCGCTGACATTATCACAAAAGACCAGAGTAGCTGTGGAAAGAGGATTATGCAGCTCACGAAGTAAATTACGTAACCAAGATGTTTCTGCAACGACATTAGCGACTCCATGATACTCAGCTTCGGCACTGGAACGAGAGACAGTCGGTTGTCGTTTAGACGACCAAGATAACATATTAGATCCGAGAAATACACAGTACCCTGATGTAGAGTGACGAGAGTCTGGACAACCACCCCAATCGGCATCAGAATAGGCAGTCAACTTAGTAGTAGGTGATGAATAGAGCTGAAGACCAAGAGACAAAGAACCTCGAATGTAACGTAATATGCGCTTCAAGGCATGTAAATGAGGCTCACGTGGGTCATGCATGTAAATACAGATCTTCTGAACAACATAGGAAATATCCGGACGAGTAAACGTAAGATACTGTAACGCCCCTGCAAAACTACGAAAAGAGCTAGGGTCCGAAACAGGCGGACCGCTCGGACTATGTTTGGTGTCAGTATCAACATGAGTTTTACAGGGGTTACAGTTTAATATTTGTGCACGTTCCAGGATATTTGTGGCATATTTCTGTTGGGATAAAACATGCCCTTCTCTGTGCGAGTGACCGAAATACCCAAAAAATAGCTCAAGGATCCCAAATCAGTCATAGAAAAATCTCTGCTAAGTAAGGTGATGGTACGCTGTAAAAGTGATGTAGAGGAAGCCGTAAGAATAATATCATCCACATAAAGTAATAAATATGTTGTATCACTGCCCCGACGAAAAATAAATAACGAAGTGTAAGTCTTGCTGTGCGAGAAACCAAGCTGAAGAACAAAAAAGGCAAACCGCTGAAACCAGGCACAGGGAGCCTGTTTGAGGCCATAAAGAGAACGCTGCAAAAGACAAACATAATCAGGGTAATTTTTGTCAATAAAGCCCGGTGGTTGTTGCATATGAACCGTCTCCTCAAGGTGACCATGTAAAAATGCATTTTTAACATCCAACTGATGAATAAGCCAAGAACGAGAGACGGCGAGACTGAGAACTGTGCGAATAGTGACTGGTTTAACTACCGGACTGAACGTCTCCTCACAATCAATTCCTGGTTGCTGGCTACGACCACTAGCAACTAAGCGAGCCTTGTAGCGATTTAGAGAACCATCTACATTAAATTTATGTCTAAAAAGGCACATTGAAGTAACAACGTTAGCATTCACAGGAAGGGAAACAAGTAACCAAGTATTATTTTTAATAAGTGCAGTAAATTCATCTATCATAGATTGATGCCAAAGTGGGTCTTTAAGGGTTGCAAGGTATGAACGAGGTAAGGGTGAAAGAGTAGTAGTATGTAGGTTTAGGCGAGTGATTGGTTTTGATATCCCGTGGCGAAATCGAGTGGCCATAGTATGGACCGAAACAAGATCGGGCGGGGAATTCAGTGGTGGATCGGGTTGTTGGGCGGGCGGGGTAGCAGGTGGATGAGGTTGCTGGGCGGGCAGGGTAGCGTGTGGATCGGGTTGTTGGGCGGGCGGGGTAACGGGTGGATCATGGTGCTGAGCGGGTGATAGATTAGGGGTGGTCGGGTTAGGTGCATGATGGGCTGATGTGTTATGTGGGTGTGGGCCTTGATGTATGCAAAGATTTCGTTGTGTATGCAAATATGGATAACGTTCAATTAATGTACTTCAGTTAATAATCTATAATAATTTCTTTTCTTCTAAATGAATTTCAATTCCGGTATGGAATATATTACTTTGAATCACTGTTGGTCTATGGTTATGAACAATGCATATGGAAGGGAAATGTATATAATTCTAGTAGAAGGAAATAATAGCATAAAAGGATTAGTAAAACATAAATAAACAAAGATCATGTTCAAATCATGTAAACAGACACTTCATTAAAAATGAATAAAGCAAATCTTAATATATATATATATATATATATATATATATATATATATATATATATATATATATATATATATATATATATATATATATATATATATATAGTTGGTTTCAAATGAGAACCAACTAAATATTTAGGAACAAAAGGAACCACATATTAGCCCTTAGATCAAACTTTAATCAAATCTTTAAATATAAAAGGATTTTGGCATTAAAAGGGTAAAATGGACATTTTAGTTTATAAACATATCAGAGAAAGTTATTCTTCCCCAATTCACGTATCTTTCTTCTCTCCTTCAAAATCAATTCCATAGTTAATCTTTTTCTTCTTGATTCCTTTAAGCATCTGATTTCTTTATGTAAATCCTATAATTTCCCATATCCAATCACTATTTAGATCCCATCGATTTATCTAATGGATTCTTCAAGTAAATTCGATTATCCATATAAATCTTCTATTTCTTCATATTTGCTTATGTAGTTATAGACCTAATTGTTACGCAGATTAAAAATCTATACCAATAGTCACAGTTGATTCAACAAATTCGATTTTTATTCTTTCTCTTTTGGTGTTTAATCTTCGAATCCGAAGGATTCTACGATAAATGATTGTGCTGGGGCATACTTAATCATAATAACAGGTTTTATCTTGCTATATACTACAAGTTTTGACTTTTGATTTCTCTATTTCTTTTATCTAAACTTCTTGTATTGATTTTAATATACGAGGAAGTCAAGTTTTGGTTAAAAAAAAACCAAATTTGGTAATATAGATGGGATGACTTACTTTAAATTGATTTTAAAATGACATTTTTTTTTTGTACATCAACTGTTTGATAAAATGTCTCAACCAGAATTACTGTATTCACGAGATAATATAAGTGAATTCACAAGTGAATATAAGTGTATTTACAACAGTCTACAATTGTAAAACATATATTACATAATTCATGTGAATAAAGTGTATTCATAAGAGAATATAAGTTTATTCACAAGTGAATAAACTTGTGAATAACGTGTATCCTCATATAATACACTATAATATTTATTGTAAGAAAATTGTTTATTATTGTATTCAAATACTTATACTTTATATTAGAATCTTAATTATATTTTTTTATAGATATATGAATTTTCATATTCATATATTTACTTGTAGATAACCGTGAATTAATCTAAAATGTATATTTTTGTAGGTTAACGGACGTTGCGATGCACACCAGAGAATTGTTTAATAGACGGAAAAAACGATGTTGTTTCTCTTGTATAAGATCGCATTCTCCCATATCATGAGTAAAAGATATAAAGACGAAAGATATCTTAAATGTGATAATGCGTGAAAAATGCTAAATGGGTTAGTTTAAAAGGTTGTATTTTCTTTTGGTTTAAGTGAATGCAAGGAATTATAGAAAAGTATATGTTGCATGAGTTGATAATTGTTTGATAAATATGTAAATTAGTGTTTCCTATTCCCATTATATGAGAAAGTATATATAAAAAAAACTCGGAGTTGTTAGTGGTGTGATATGTAATTTTACTTTTAAAATTTGAGTATTTTAATACATTAATGTTTCATATTTCTAGTCAATCAAAAAAGTAAAAATATCACGGTTCATTCACTTGTTAATATAGTATATTTAGTAGTAAATACAATAGCATGTTAAAAAGAAAATCTTTATTAGCTTTGTTTTCACAAAATGTCTAAAAGCACTCACAACTTAATATATAATATATAAAATGCTATTTTACAAATTGAATGTGAATGATAATTGTCATTATAACAAATAAAAAACACAAGTATTCATTAATGTATAAACATGTATTCACAATTGTATACATATGTATTTACTTTTGTATATAAATGTATTCACTAATGTATACGCATATATTCACTAATATATACACATGTATTCATTGAGTTGGTTTCAAATGAGAACCATACAAATAATTAGGAACCATAAGAAATCAAATTTAATATGATATTCACGAGTGTATATATATGATATTCACCAGTGTATATAAGGTATTTATAATTCAACTCTTATAGTTTTACATACACTGGTGAATATCATATTAAATATACACTGGTGAATATCATATTAAATATACACTGGTGAATATCATATATATACACTAGTGAATACCCATGTATCCACCAGTGAATACATACATATACACTAGTGAATATATATGATATTCACCAGTGTATATATATATGATATTCACCAGTGTATATATATGATATTCACCAGTGTATATAAGGTATTTATAATTCAACTCTTATAGTTTACATACACTTGTGAATATCATATTAAATATACACTGGTGAATATCATATCCACTAGTGAATACACATGATTCCACTAGTGAATACATACATATACACTAGTGAATATATATGATATTCACCAGTGTATATATATATGATATTTACCAGTGTATATAAGGTATTTATAATTCAACTCTTATAGTTTTACATACACTGGTGAATATCATATTAAATATACACTGGTGAATATCATATTAAATATACACTGGTGAATATCATATATATACACTAGTGAATACCCATGTATCCACCAGTGAATACATACATATACACTAGTGAATATATATGATATTCACCAGTGTATATATATGATATTCACCAGTGTATATATATGATATTCACCAGTGTATATATATGATATTCACCAGTGTATATATATGATATTCACCAGTGTATATAAGGTATTTATAATTCAACTCTTATAGTTTACATACACTGGTGAATATCATATTAAATATACACTGGTGAATATCATATCCACTAGTGAATACACATTATTCCACCAGTGAATACATACATATACACTAGTGAATATATATGATATTCACCAGTGTATATATATATGATATTTACCAGTGTATATAAGGTATTTATAATTCAACTCTTATAGTTTTACATACACCGGTGAATATCATATTAAATATACACTGGTGAATATCATATCAACTAGTGAATACACATGATTCCACTAGTGAATACATACATATACACTAGTGAATATATATATGATATTCACCAGTGTATATATATGATATTCACCAGTGTATATAATGTATTTATAATTCAACTCTTATAGTTTACATACATTGGTGAATATCATATTAAATATACACTGGTGAATATCATATCCGCTAGTGAATACACATGATTCCACCAGTGAATACATACATATACACTAGTGAATATATATGATATTCACCAGTGTATATATATGATATTCACCAGTGTATATAAGGTATTTATAATCCAACTCTTATAGTTTTACATACACTGGTGAATATCATATATATACACTGGTGAATATCATATATACATGTATGTGCTTGATTTTTTATTCTATTCACTTGTTAATACACATGTATACGTTTGATTTTTTTTTTAAAAGAAACAATTTTTCCAAATCCATATGTACCATTGATTATACATTGTTCACTAGCAAATATCTAAATATAACAAATATAATACCGTAACATAGTTAAAAAAAATAATGAGTGCCACATATTTTCATTGAGTAATTTTATCAAACACTTGGTGTGCAACACAAATAAAAAAAATGTAAACTTTCGTATACATTTGTGTAAACTAACATGAAAAATGCTAAATTTAATTTAATTGAATCATAAAAATCAACCCAAAAAGTTATTAAATTATGTCACTTACATTCGTTTTCAATCAACCTCCCAGGCAATTTCAGTTACAACATAATTTCGAAACAATTCTAGATTTCTTCGATTCAGGATAATTGATGTCGATTTTAGTGAAATTTGTTGAGATTGAACGTCGATTTCATGAACAATTTATGATTAGCCTCCTGATTTGTAGGATTTAGAAGTGTGTTATTATGGGTGATGCAAAGAACACTCAACAGAGGAAAGTTATTAAGTCAGGAATTTTTTTATTTAGTCATTTGATACTTTGTCCCTCAAGTTTGAAAGAATTACAAATTTGTCACCTTGTCATTTATTTTTGATATAAGTGATCTAATGGTAAGAAAGTGGTTCCTAATGGTTCCTAAATAGTTAGTGGTTCCTATTTGAACTCAACCCTATATATATATATATATATATATATATATATATATATATATAAAGAATTTGAAAAATTAGCTTCTATTGACCAATAGAAACACTTTATTTCAAATAGTTTATAAAATCAATTTAATCTTTTATTTTTAACATTTTATTCAATTTAGTCATTTATATCTTTTAAACAATAATTCCACCATTTAAATAAAATAACTTCATATAATTCTAAAAACCCACGTATTATTCAATAACGATAATAATCCTTTTTCAAATAAATATCAAAACTTACTCAAACTAGATAATAACAATCGTTTCTGTTTCATTTTTTCCAAAGATACCTAAATACGCTTTTAACTTTGTAAATTTTAAAACACAATTTAATTGTATCTTATTATTCAAAATTTCAAAACGCAATTAAATGTCTCAATATATTCATTTATACAAAACACAACGTAATGACTTTCTATTTTTCGTTATTATCGATATATATTTATATTGTTATTAAACTATTAATTTATGTTTAGTTCTATTATATGAAAAAAAAAAAACCAATTTAAATAAAACAAACTATTTGGTTATGATTGAATCCCATTCAAAAAATAAACAAACAATCATATCAATAAATATGTTTTTAACATTTTAATTTATATTTAGTTATAATTTATGATTAAAAAATAAATAAAAAATAAAAAATGCTATTATCCAATCTAATCTAAATAAAAAAAACAATGTCGTCAAATCCAAATACTCCAATGGTTGAATTGGGTTTTATTCAAATAGTGATCACGTCTAATTTACATGTAAATTTTTTAAATCTAATATAAAATGTGAATAACGAATATGAATATTAAACCTATAAAAATTAATTTAAATTAGACGTATGTCTACTTAGTATAATATATAATGTATTAAAAAGGAAATTTTAAAAAGTTAGGTAAATTTAGTTTTTCATTTTGTGATGACTTAATCAATTTAATCATTTAATTCAAAATTCAAATAAAAATCTTCATAAAATTAATTTTTAATTTATTTCTTTTAACAACTTACTTAATAATCTTAACTTTTACATACATGCTCAACGTCAATTAGATTTTTGCTCATATCTTACAAATAGTGGAAAAAAAAATATGAAATTTTTTAACTATTTCTTTTTCTTAAACATTTTACTTTACATATGTTTTAAAAATAAATAATAATTGCTTACTATATCAACTTTTGAATCTAAAAATATTACATATAACTTTATAAAGTCTAATAAATTTATAACAAAGACTATTTAGTATGTGAATAAACAAAAAAACAAAATTTATAAATTAAAATAATTTAAATTGTTTGTATGTCTTCACGAATATAAATTAACTACAACAAACTATTATTTTATTTTTTATTAATTACATAATATTATATTTAACCTTTTCTTTTTCTTTTCTTTTCATGCATATTTTTTGTGTACTACGTGAGATTGGTCTAAGAACTAGTAATGAATTATAAAAATTATACTATTGACAACCCATCTAGTCAGAATAGACGTTAATGGAGACCTACTCAAACCCAATTAGTGGCCTTATTTCAAGATATCCTGGTCATTAGCTAATTCATCAACTTTGCGACTAATTCATTAAACTGTTTTGTGACTTAAGTGATGCGTGGGATTTTCAAACATAGTGATCACCACTCTGTTTTTGTAATTAGAAATGACCAACCTAGATTTGCAAGAAATAATAACTAATTTTTATACTTGGTCGCTAGAACTCGTAAAGGACCTTAGTGACGTTATAAATTAAGCTTGAGCTTAGCTATCTGTAGGATTAATCTCGATCATACTTCGAAGATTAAAGTTTAGTGTCAAAAGTGTAATTATTAGATGTTTAAGGTAGTTTAGTGTAAACCCGAAAGGATACACTGGTTGAACAAAGGTCACGGTGGAATTAAACCACCAACCGACACCACCTTTCGAATGAACAATCACATCGGTTCATTAACACCGGTTGATTTAGTATAAATAGGAATTCATGTAATCACAATTGTACGATCAGATTTATCAGTTATATATATATCAATTCAATCGATTTCTCGGTTTATAAAACTTTCGTTTTAATTATTTTCGATTCTGTTTTAAAACCTTAAAACCAACAATTGGTATCAGAGCTTTTGGTTAATTAAACCGAAAGTTCTCATCATCTACCTTTTATTCGGATCTCTGATTCAACAGAAGAACATCAGTGGGGTGTTGTTTGAATCATTAGATACCCAGGGCAATCGAAAAGCAGGGGGCTTTTCTTCACCATCTGGCACCAAATCCGAAAGAAAAAAAGGAAGAACATACCGGAGATTGAAATCGGCACCAGAAGATTCAACAGAAGAACACCAGGACGGCGTTGTTTGAATCATCGGGAGAAACCCTAGGCGACCGATTAAACAGGCGGGTAAAGAAGAAGAACATACCTGCACCACCGGAGAATTTAACCGGAGAAATTGAACGGTTAGAACAACCGTCAGACAAGACACGAAAAGCAGAAGGCATCGCGTCGAATAAATCGAGATTAGGAGAATCTCTATCAAAGATATACTGATTAATCAAGATCAAGCGGAGTAACCGCCAAGAAGGAGATCGCAAAGGACCGTCGATCAAAACCAGAAAACACACACAAAGGTGTACGCAGACTTTTCCCCAAAATCTCTATTTCCTTTATTATTATATACAGTAACATCTTTTAAAGATTTAGTTTATAATAATAAAATTATATTAATTTATTAAGCCTTATTATTGATAAATATACTACTAACTTTTATAATTTATAATAAATAAAGGACTTTTTATTATAAAAGTTATTAACAAATAAAGATTTTTGTTATTAAATAAAGTTTTATTATTAAAGGCTTATTATTATTTTTTTTAGAAAAATAATTTTTTAAAAGAGCTTATTTTTAAATAAATAGAGATTTTATTTTAAGAAGACTTAGACAAAAGCCTATTCTTAAAATGCCCGGAAACGACGATAAGAAGTTAGAAGTAAGTATTTCTAAAATTAAAGAAATTGGGTCCACAACCCACTTTCAATGCCCTATATTAAAAGGGGCAAACTATACAACTTGGTCAATACGGATGCAAGTCATATTAGAAGCAAATGGACTATGGGAAATGATCGTACCACAATTAACAACTGAAGTCGATGCGAAGAAAGACAAAACCGCTATCGCCTATATCTACCAGACATTACCAGAAGATCAACTACTACTTATATCAAAATACAAAACTGCAAAGGCAGTTTGGGACGCTTTGAAGACAAGACATATCGGAGAAAACCGAGTCCAACAAGCAAAGCAGCAAACACTCAAGTCTGAATTTGAGATGTTACAAATGAAAGAAAATGAATCAGTTGATTCATTCACTGCAAAATTAACGAGTATTGTAAATAAAGCAGCAAGCCTCGGATTGACATATGAAGATCCCGTTCTAGTACGAAAGTTATTGAATGTCGTACCCGACAGATTCCTTCAGATCGTCGCATCCATTGAACAATACTCAGACTTAGACGAAATGTCACTAGACGAAGCAATCGGAAGATTGAAGACCTTCGAGGAAAGAATCAAGTGTAAAAAGGAAAGACTTGATAACAGTCAAGAACTGATGTTTACTCAACATGAAGGTCGAGGCCAACCTTTTAGAGGACGTGGTCGTGGAAGATTTAACCACTCAGGAGGCCGAGAGAATAACAACTTTAGATCAGAGAGATCAGAAAGAAAAGACTGGGAACCTTCACAAGATAGTTTCAAGAATGAAACTAATAACTATACAAAGAAGCATACTCATGATAAGAACCATATACAATGCTTCACATGCAAGGAGTTTGGACATTATTCAACTAGATGTCCACAGAAGAATCAAGACACAGAACATTCAAACCTCATTGAAGAAGATTTAGAGCCAACATTACTTATGGCAGCTATTGAAGAACGCCAAGAAGTATTCTTAGGTGAGAAGAATTTCACAACAGCAAGCAAGAATACTACAGATGATGAAAGTACATGGTACTTAGACAACGGCACGAGCAAATCAAATGACAGGAGTCAAGAACCTTCTTCAGCATGATCAAGATTAAGGGGGTGAATGTAGGATTAATCTCGATCATACTTCGAAGATTAAAGTTTAGTGTCAAAAGTGTAATTATTAGATGTTTAAGGTAGTTTAGTGTAAACCTGAAAGGATACACTGGTTGAACAAAGGTCACGGTGGAATTAAACCACCAACCGACACCACCTTTCGAATGAACAATCACATCGGTTCATTAACACCGGTTGATTTAGTATAAATAGGAATTCATGTAATCACAATTGTACGATCAGATTTATCAGTTATATATCAATTCAATCGATTTCTCGGTTTATAAAACTTTCGTTTTAATTATTTTCGATTCTGTTTTAAAACCTTAAAACCAACACTATCTACCTCCCTAACATATTCAACGTTCATTACAACATTCTCTCTTTTTCATTCTTGTCATACAATATACATGTCTGGAATTTGTGGCAAGGTCAAGAAGAAGGAAAGACTACATATATGATTCTAAGCTAAAAGGATATTGATAGTTATAAAATATATGTGTATATTGATAGAAATAAAGAATAACATAAATGATTCATATAAGATAAACAAATGAAGGTTATTACATGTTGATACCATTAACTCACCCACACACTTCATTAAAAAAAAGGCAAAAGCAAAGAAATTGTACTGGAATAGAATTTCTCAATGACGTAGAAGGTCAACTAAACCTCATTCTCCTTGGTTGAAAAAATATGCACTTCAATAATGTCTTGGTGGTGGAGGAGACTTATAGTAGTAAGCCTTGGAAGGGGAAGACTTCGATGGTCGAAGTGGTAACTTAACGTAATCTGGATGTGGGTACGAATGAGATGGTGGTGGGGGAGACTTGTAAACATAAGGAGGTGGTGGGGATGATGACGGTGGGGGAGGAGACTTGTAAACATAAGGAGGTGGTGGGGAAGGTGATGGTGGGGGAGGAGACTTGTATATATATGGAGGAGGTGGGGAAGGTGACGGTGGAGGGGGAGACTTGTAAACATAAGGAGGTGGTGGGGAAGGTGATGGTGGGGGAGGAGACTTGTATATATATGGAGGAGGTGGGGAAGGTGACGGTGGAGGGGGAGACTTATACACGTATGGTGGTGGTGGGGATGGGGATGGTGGGGGTGGGGACTTGTATACATATGGAGGTGGTGGGGAAGGAGATGGGGGTGGAGGAGATTTGTAAATGTATGGAGGTGGTGGGGATGGGGAAGGTGGGGGTGGAGATTTATAAATGTAAGAGGTTTGTTTAACCGGTGGTGGTGGAGACTTGTAAATGTAAGTAGTGTGTTTTACGGGTGGTGGTGGAGATTTGTAAACGTAAGATGTTCGCTTTACCGGTGGTGGGGGAGACTTGTAAACGTAAGATGTGCGCTTTACCGGTGGTGGGGGAGACTTGTAAACGTAAGATGTTTTCTTTACCGGTGGTGGCGGAGACTTGTAAACGTAAGATGCATGCTTTACCGGTGGTGGCGGAGACTTGTAAACGTAAGATGCATGCTTTACTGGTGGTGGTGGAGATTTGTAAACATAAGATGGACGCTTTACCGGTGGTGGTGGAGACTTGTAAACGTAAGATGTACGCTTTACCGGTGGTGGTGGAGATTTGTAAACATAAGATGGACGCTTTACCGGTGGTGGTGTAGACTTGTAAACGTAAGATGTGCGCTTTACCGGTGGCGGAGGAGACTTGTAAACGTAAGATGTGTGCTTCACAGGTGGTGGTGGAGACTTGTACACGTAAGGTGACTTTGGCAATATATGCTTCACGTGAGGTAATTTCCCACCTTTTGATGATGGAGAATCATAACCGTAAGACTTATCCGCAATAACAATGGTCGCTAGCAAGACGAAAACAAAAGCATACACAAGTTGAGGCCTATGCCCGAACACCCTAGTTCTTCCCATATTGTGTTCCCTCTTCCTTTTAAAGACCAAGACTTGTTTTTGTGTGTTTAAATGGTTTGGTTAAAGGACCTTTTTATAGCAATCATTTATAATATTTCTAATACGTCTTACAGGTTGTCGTGGTATTTTCTATTAATAGCCATGTATTGATGGTTTCCCACTCTGTGTTCATCCCTCCCCTGTGATTAATAAACTAATTAGTCAATGATGCCTCTAAAAAGAAGTCAGAGAGTATTTGGTGAGTGCCATAAGGGTAATATACTAAAATGGTTTTATTGATGTATTAAACGCGTTGAGGGGGGGGGGGGGGGGGGGGGGGGGGGGGGGGGAAGAAATGGTAATCCTTACCGCTAAATCTGTAAACATGTACATTCTTTGATGTAACACACAAATATAAACAATTTTAACAATTCCATAACAACAAAAAAATGGCTCGGCGACAAGACACTTTATTCGTCACTAGATTCTTAATCCCGTCTATTAAAAGTGTTTGATTTTAGTAAAAAGACATTTCCTTGTATTGTAACGAGGGAAATTATTTTTGTCAATTTCTAGTGATCTCTTGACTTGAGATTAGCAGTAATGGAAGAAATGCTTAGTAGTTTGTAGTTACTCGTTTCAACAAATTAAGTTTGTCATTTATTACGAGGAAAGGGTATTTAAATAGATGTACTTTGCTTTGGCCTCCTGCCCCGTCATGTCACTTATTTCATAGCTGATCGTGACCTTTGACAATTTAACTTTGGCCCCAAGTTGATGGAATGGTTGAACCTATTTTGTTCCTCATGTTACATCTTGTTAATACATTTTGTGGCTCGTTTTTTCAAGACCAGCATGCGCCGGTCCTGTCCGTATCATTAGATTTGGTATTTGGTCTATTCATTTTTTTAAGCCTGTGAGTGTCAAGCTTTTCGATCAAGAATATTAAGCCTTATCCTCTCGTTTGATTCGATTGAGAGCCGGTGTCGTACACTAAGGAGTTTAGAAACCCCAAGGTTCGGTCGAGCTCAAGAAATGAGACTATCAGATTATCTGCACTTTTCATCAAACTTAAGTTATTGATTTAAGCCCTTTGACTTTACAACATTGACAATAGTCTCACATAATATTTTTTTTATAAAACTTTACTAGCATATTAGTGACCACTATTATTTTGTGTCTAATTATAAAGAGTGACCAACATTTTGGTATCTAATACTAAAATAGTGACCACCATTATTTGGTGTTTAAATTTTAAATTAACAAACTCGTTAAATACTTTTTAGTGACAAATTTTTTTATCACTAACTAATCAAATTAATGACCACCAATTTGTCGTCACTAATATCTATCATTAGTGACCATGTAGTGACAACTATTTACTATTGGTCACTAATTGAACATCGTTGGCCAAATTTCAATGACGACTTTTTTTTTTCGTGACAAAAAGATGCTATTAGTGACTAAAATTATGGTGGTCACTAAAAAAGTCGTCACTAAAGGTGTTTTTTCTTGTAGTGTTTCACTTTGTAATCTTTGTTTGTAGTGTTGCTTTGCATGGAACTTAATAATTTTGTCATAAACTTGGTACTTTATAGATAATCACCAAAGAATGCTACTTTGTTGTGTTTGTTTTAGAAAATTGAGTAGCATGCTATGAATGAATCGGACTCTGCTGATGATTACTCATTTCCACCTCTGGTAATGATTTCGGATTTCCATCAACAACTGAAAAGCGTTAATGATTTCGATTATTGTCGCCAATCATCTCCACCACCTTCGGCATGAATCCGTTTCCATTAAGGTTTTCAGTTTGAAAAATCTACTTCCTTGACATGTATTTCGTCTTTTGAACTATGCTGGTGTTTAAAACATTTATTTTGATGGAAGAAATACTTTATGTATTCCTTTGTGAACTTTATAATAACAATTTCAATTGTTATCATCTTTTATCCATCTTTTATTATGTAAGTATCCTTATATTTTTCTTTATTTTATTTTCTTCATAATTCGAATTTATTATATATAGCATTATTTTGGGCCAAAAAGCCAATTATCACTATAGGTGAAAATTCAAAACCGGTTTTTCTTCGACCCGATTCCAAAATCAAAGCCGGTTATTCGATAAACCGGTTATTAGAAAACGGAAACCGGTTAGACATAACCGGAGCGGTTAACACCGGTTAAGGATTTTTGGAAATCAGTTATTTTTCGGTTTTTTAACTGGTTAAAACCGGGTTTTTTCAAAAACCGGTTGTCACACCCCGCTCAGACGGAAACCCGAGATGTACAGTATATTAGGTATCAAAAGACCAAGTATTACATCGAATAAATACTATAACAATAAGATTACATTAAATGTAGTTTAGGAGTTACATCAATACAAAATAAGACAATACAAAATGGTACATGACCTAAATAGAAACTAACTACGTCTAGCTAAATCTCTTCGAAAGTCCATACAATATCCAAAGCAAAAATAGTAACTCCATAATCGATGCAAAACTCAACCTCCTGAAAAGCGTTAAAAATACGACGTCAACATAAAGTTGGTGGGTTATTCGTATTTTTGTGAAAACATAACATTTTGAAGATTTTGACCCAAAAGAAAATGTAGTTAGAAATCAATAGTAAAAATGGATAATATCTTGAATTATAACAATGTACGATATATGCATAAACCTTAGATATTCATCTACAACTGAACCGTATTGTAATGTAAAGGCAACAATGTAAAGGCAACAACGTAAATGCAACAATAACCCTCTGCCTTAGTGTGTCCAACTAAGGTAGTTACGAGGTAAACGTAGCGGCAATAACATCCCTGCGCATAGTGAGGGGTGAGGGTTTGTAAAACCCATAGATCTATATATAAATACCGATGGCTCAACTAGAGTTAACAGGTGTTTAATCGAGGGCCTTATACTACCACCAAGGCCGTATAAGTGAGGTACACTAAATCTAAAGGCATCATAATCTAAACATGCATAATCAAGATATATAAAATTTAGTTAACGCTAATCATGCCCGAAGTAAAATTTATAAAGCAGTAAAAAGGGCATCGAATAACTCACGAATCAGCGATAAGTATGTCGGGTACACACAAACTGGAGAATAATACTCCACCGCCTAAGTGCCCTAGCATAAGACATAAAAGGTCTAAGTATCTCTAATGTAATATGTTTAGCCTCGTATTGATTAACGTTGTATTAAATATTAGAGTTTAGTAGAGTTTAGACGAATGATAAATATTTAGGTTTAAAGTCGTCGAATTAACCGTCGATAAGTCGTAGCGGGATGACGAATAAAAAGGTATTTGATATTTCGAGTCAATAATGACTTCTAGAAATATTGATTATTTAAGTTTATAAATACGATTAGATGGGAATGATATTCCGAGCCTAAAGTGACTACCAGGAATATCGATTGAAAGGAGTATTAGATTTAGTCAAAGTCAACCAAAGTCAAAGTCAACCGAAGTCAAAGTCAACCATGGTCAAAGTCAACCAATTCAAAGTCAACCAAAGTCAATATCAAAGATAGTTGACTTGGTCAACGTCAACGAAAGTCATCATTTGACAATTTGAATATTTTAAAGATGTAAATTTGGATATTTGAGTAAAATATGATTGGAAATTAGTTTCATAAAAGTTATTTAAAAGTTTAGGTTTAATATCGAAGATTTGATCGTTTTCGGAGAAATAAACGATTTAACGATAAAATGGACGTTTTAACGATTATGATAGAAATTAATATGACGTTTAAGATTGCGATTTACATTTTGAGTCCAAAATGTATGTTTATCAGTTTATAATACTTTACGTATACTAATATAGGTTTACGTATACTTAAAATCGTCCGAAACACGCGAAAAAGGCGAAACAGCGACCAGTGTTGCGCACTGGGTAACCAGTGTTGCGCACTGATCTGGAAACCATGCCCGGTGCGTCGCACCTAGGTCCAGTGCGGTGCACCTGGTGTCCAGATTGCAGTTTTCAGTTTTTCGTTTAACGATGTTTAGTACCGGTTAGTTAGTTTAAGTCTTAAGCGAATACTTACAGATTGTTAATTGAAGTTATTTAGTCAAATAACTCATAAGTAAACTTATAAAATATACATATTTATACATATACTTATTTTACAAGATTTTTGTTATCTTTTGTTAAGTTTGTTTATAATATAGATTATGTATAAAATACTTAGATTTACAAGTCCACTAAGTTTTAAGAAAGTGTTGGAACATTTTTGATAGGAATTTACTAATAACCCTACATGAAATTATCCGGTTTTATATATGTTTAACATAATGTTTTTAAGTTAAGTTTTCTAATAACTTATTAACATGGCAAGCTTATTATATATTTTACCAATCTTTTAGGTTTTAACCATTTTAAGTATTTTAACAAGTTTTATGATAGTTTAGGTGATAAAAGTGATGAACTAAAGAGAAACGGAAAGATGAAGAAAAGATTGAAGAATTACCGAAAGTCTCCGAAATGGCTCCAAGTCTAGACTCTTTTCCGGAAAAGACTTCAATGGAAGTATGGAGAGTAAAAGCTCCAAACAAGAAGAAAAGAATATGTTAAAATATGGATTTTGAAAGAAGAAAGAAAAATGAAGGAAAATGTTTATAAGGATTTTACTTACCGATTTCTCAAAGATGGGAAAATCTTCCAACCTATGAACAAGCCGGAAAGACTTCCAATGAATGTGTGGAGAATAAGAGAGCTCCAAACAAGAAAAGAACAATATGTTAGAATAGATTTTTATGAAGAAATAAATGAAAGAAAAGTGTTTACAAAGGAATTTGCTTACCGAGTTTTCCAAGACTTGAACTTCTAACTCGAGAACAAATCGGAAAATGAAGTCTTGATGGATGAATTCCTTGCAAGGACATGAGAGTTTGGTTAGTATACTCTTTATGTCAAGAAAAGGAACTTAGAGTAAGGAAAAAGGTAGGTTTTAGGAGGAAATTACTTACCAATATGTGTAGAAGCCAAGAGAAGTCTTTGGATGATCTTTCCTTACACAAATACCACTTTTGAATGTGGTTTAAGTCTCAACAAGTTCCTGGAAATTGAAAGAACTTGAGAGAGTTTTGTGTAGAGAGAGATACAAAGAATGAAGAATGAAGTGAAAATTGGTTAAAGGATGAAAAGTGGAATGAGAGATGATGTAAAATGGTCAAGGATCCACAATTTACTCATCCCACACTAATTAGGGAAAGATTTTGGCAGAAATCACATGGTAGCATGTGGTTTGGAATCTCAAGGAAAAGCAAAAACGTTTTTGTCAATATGTGATCAGCAGCTCAGTGTTGCGCAATGGAAGCCAGTGTTGCGCACTGAACGCTCCATCTGCACCGTTATGTTGTCCGTTAAAAGGACTGAATTTGTAACAGATTCCGTTAGTTTCCGTTAAAGGACTAACCTTGTAACAGATTTTTAGTTTGAGGGTAAATTTTGTAATATTTTAAACGTTAATTTTTCTCGAAAAGACGAAGGCTTTAAAATACCAATATTAACCTACGAGAATACTTAAAATTGCTAGGCACTTAGGTACTATAACGTTTACGTCACGAAGGACAAAACAATCATTTAAATCCCGACTAAACCAATATCGGGCGAAACAAAATAAATATCAAAAATAATAGGGTCAAAATAAAATAAATAAAAATATCGGTAGATGATAAAACGCAAAAGTGTTACGAAATTTGCGGTTGTCACAGTCTCCCCAAGTAAAAAGAATTTCGTCCTCGAAATTACTTATGAGTAAGACTCTGGACAAAGGCATAAGGAAGAATGTGGATAAGAACACAACATCTCCGGACGACTCTAGGAAAAGTAACTGAACGGGTACAAATAGAAAGATAACCCGAAATATGAAACGAGCTAAACAGCTACACCATGGTTCTCCAAAAAGGACGTGAAATACGAAACGCGAGATACGAGCGGACAAATAGAATGTGGAGCGATCTACATGCGACTCCTCGTTTGCTATCTTCGGATAGTCGTAGTCCTCCGCTCGGCAGGGAAACATAATTAGAGATTTACGAGAATGATATTCAAAGAATAAACAAGTGACGAACTCGAATGGTCCTGCGGATTAAATAAAATTCTATCCACAGATATACGACAAACTTGGTGAGACACAAGTGAGACTTGCATTTGCGATCATACGAAGTTCCGAAAATCGCGGATTCTAATGATGATCAAGGGAATGCAATGCGTTGTCATTCTTTGTCTCTAGATGCTAAGCTGAACCAAAGAAACGTTCATTCTTCTGTGATCGAATAAATTGAGCTTTCGAGCTCTCTGCACAGGAATAATTACAAACGTAGGCGAATAGGTTGGATTGTCTTTATACGACGAAACACATCAGTGTTCTCACTAACTTGAATCGGGAGATATCAATTTTCACTGTCACGTTCCAACGCAACTCTTCTCCAAGATGATCTTATTAGCAATTAGTCGAATTGTCGGATACGGGAAATTCTTGAATCTAGCGTATACGGTACGCCTTATCCTACTAGTATCTTGATAAAATTCTCGGTACTCACCGGCCGATTTAGAATGGGAAACATAACATCGCATTATTCCAATCAATGGGAAGCATTCTCCTGACCGGGATCATCAAATGCGGTTCGAACTGTTGCAAACGCTTCGTCATCAAAGGCGATATTTGGGAAGATTCTCGACGAATTTATGAAAGGAATCGATTATTTTCATGATGAATGAATATCGTTAGGTGCTCATGGTAGAAGTTATCTTCTTCACGGTGTAGACATTGGCAAGAATCTAATAAGTATTCTTTGCGTTAAACACGTGGTCGATAAACTGAACCTCATACCAATTAATCTTGCACCTTGGATACTTAGCGTACGGACATTTCTTTTGAAATGAATTCAAAATTAAAGTAGGGTATTCGTTATGCTCTTCACGGCTATGAGATTTAATGTGAACGTCGTTGATAAGGAACATCACGAATTTGACGAGGTACGAATGGCAAATTCGATTTCTTATAATTTACGAGAGTTGCTTGCGCGTTTGTCAGATCAGACGGCATTGCACGAGCTCGTAATTATAGTAAGGAGAATGGAAATAGTCTTGAGTACGTCGTCCTTCATTGATGATAATCAGACCAAAGATCAACTTCTGTAGGGTAATGAGAATCTAAACCGGTCAAATGAGTCATCCGTCGAAGGGGTAAAGTTACCGGTTATCTACCGTTAGCTTATAAAGCTCCTAATAACAATTCCAACTATATCGACTCATTTTTTTGAAGATTTCACATGTGCACTTTACGGATAGTGGCTAAGGCGTGTAATATTGCTATCAGATAATTAATAACTCTGACTAGGCAAACTCTGCCGCTTCCGAAGGCGCTAAGAAAATCAAGGGGATTTCGCAAAAAGCGTAGTTCTGAGGATAAGGGAAATATTAAATTTGGTTTGTCAACTTAAAAGAAGTTCAGAAATTTCTGCGAAAATGCATTCGTTTACTCGCGAGTATCGGGCTAATTTCTCATCCTTAGTACCACACACATCTTCAACGGGTGGACAAGGTAAGTCGAATAGCCTTAACCAATATGCTCGCGATTCTTCAAATTTAAGATGGTTTGAAATATGAATTGACGAAGATGAAATCGCGAAGGCGAAAAGAATAAAGGAAAAGTGATCATGAAGATGAAAAGATATGAGCGATGAGATAATCCCGAACGTGAAACGAACTATGAATTAATTAAGCTCACGCATGACGGGGTAGTATCACGACTACATACGTCGAGGAAGGTCCAAGAATGTGAAATGACTAGAAGATCGGAAATACGAAAATGTCAGAGACGTATACACGATAGCGAAAAGGTGACGAGTAAATCAAAGGCATGGTATGAATAGAGATACGTTTAAGAATACGTAGAGAACGAAGATTTATTGAAAATAAGATATGGAATGAAAGAATCGATAATGCTATGTAATGAATGGATCGTATAATCAAGAATATGAAGTGAACAAGGAATGATCATGTGTTTGTGCTAAAAGGGAAAATAGCGAATACAGGGTGATGAGGAAATTCGATAACACCGTCATCGGCTCCAAACGGATTTGTAATGTAGATCGGGTAACGGATCACTGCTTGTAAAGGCATACGAATCATCCTTTGCGGTACACGAACTTGGCACGATAAACAGAAAGACAATCCATGATAGAAATGATATTGGGGATTCTCAGCTCCGACGAGGAAAAATTTGATAGAACATGAACGGTCAATAAGGCAAAAATGTAGTTCCGACGAAGTCTTCGAAGTTCTTCCACAACTAATCATCTGCCAACTCTGCATCGTAAGTGAGGTCTAACTTACTGAGGTTACGAAGAAGTAGGGCGTGGAAAAGTTACGAGTCGCAATCTTCTCATCTCTTCGTGGGATAACACGAGTCGAAAGTCACGGGGCGTGTAACCGATTAATAGGAATAAATGAAGATCGGAATAAGGATAGTTGATTAAGTGAAAGAATAAGGTGAGTCACTAATCATGCTTAGATAATTTAATTATAGGCTATAGCAAGACTTAGGGGGTGTTTGTGTAAGCTTATTTTTTAGGCTTAGGCTTATGTTTTATAAGTAGCTTATGGCTTATGAAATATAAGCTTTTAAATTTTTATGAAGTGTTTGGAGTAGCTTATGAGCTTATTAGTTTATGATAAGGTAAAAATGTTTGATAAGCCCATAAGCCACACAAAAGGAGCTTATGAAAACCCCCTTACATAAGCTCATAAGCCTAAGCTAATAAGCTCAAACAAACACTTAAAATGGGCTTATCTATCTTACATAAGCTAATAAGCTAATAAGCCCCTTCTATAAGCTATAACAAACACCCCCTTAGTAATCCTCTTACGGAAAAAGGAAGGTTTTAAATATAAGTTGCAACAATAGTACAAGAGTGTTAAAGGTAGTAGTCATAACGATGGTCGTGCTAGAATAAACAATACATCATACCATCAGAATCAAAGATACAACATTCATAAGGATAAAAGGATAATCAGATTAAATAAGTGAATCCGAAGTTCGAAGTTTTACATAAACTGAATAAATGAAGTACAATAATGTCAAATGAAATAAAGTACAATAACGTCAAATAGAGCAAAGCAATTCCGTGTAAGTGATCCAATGGGTTACGGAAACAAGCGTCAAACTATGGCAACTTCGCATCTTGAGTTTCTGCCACTCCGTTGTCTGGTGTGATGGTAGAAGGAGGAAAACTGATAGGAGAGGTATTCCATTTGGGGCATTTGTCACGATAGTGTCCAAAAGTACCACACTCGTAACATGATCCGGGAGTAATCCTGCAAAAACGCTCTGTGTGTCCTGATTTCTTGCATCTCTTGCAATTCCAACATGCGACTTCACTAGCGTGGCCACCTCCACACTTGTTACACTTAAGGCGATCTCTCCAACCCTGTGCAGGTGTAGCTACGCGATTCTTAGTCTTTTGTGGTCTTCGATCATACTTGCGGCTATTGTTCTTGCAATGGGAGTTCCGGTTTCTCTTACCACTAGTCTTGGGTTGAACCTCAGTGTCCTGTGGTATGTCACCGTGCTCGGCATTACCAGGTTCCGTATAGAAGCTTACTCCCCTAGGTGTAGATTCCCGAATACTCTTCATGACTTTTTCACTAACCTTTGCCACGAGGTCAGGCAATATAGCGGCAAAGCTTTCCGAAAGTACCGTCTCAAATCGATCAACTAAGTTACCCTTGTTGTTATGCGGTGTCGGCTGCTTACGCTTAAGAGTTCCCTGGGGCATCATCGTCTGGGAAGAAAATAAAAGGAATATGAGTGTGTGCATAACTCGAGATTAAACTCAACGTCAAAACGAGTAAAGACAAAATATATATAAAAGTCAAAGGGAATGCACACAAAAGTTTTCAGAGTAAATCGATATAAGCCTAAAGTCATAGTCTAAGTGATTCACAAAGGAAGCCACTTAGTTCGCTATAACCATTGGCTCTGATACCAATTTCTGTCACACCCCGCTCAGGCGGAAACCCGAGATGTACAGTATAGTAGGTATCAGAAGACCAAGTATTACATCGAATAAATACTATAACAATAAGATTACATTAAATGTAGTTTAGGAGTTACATCAATACAAAATAAGACAATACAAAATGGTGTACATGGCCTAAATAGAAACTAACTACGTCTAGCTAAATCTCTTTGAAAGTCCATACAATATCCAAAGCAAAAATAGTAACTCCATAATCGATGCAAAACTCAACCTCCTGAAAAGCGTTAAAAATACGACGTCAACATAAAGTTGGTGGGTTATTCGTATTTTTGTGAAAACATAACATTTTGAAGATTTTGACCCAAAAGAAAATGTAGTTAGAAATCAATAGTAAAAATGGATAATATCTTGAATTATAACAATGTACGATATATGCATAAACCTTAGATATTCATCTACACCTGAACCGTATTGTAATGTAAAGGCAACAATGTAAAGGCAACAACGTAAAGGCAACAATAACCCTCTGCCTTAGTGTGTCCAACTAAGGTAGTTACGAGGTAAACGTAGCGGCAATAACATCCCTGCGCATAGTGAGGGGTGAGGGTTTGTAAAACCCATATCGATCTATATATAAATACCGATGGCTCAACTAGAGTTAACAGGTGTTTAATCGAGGGCCTTATACTACCACCAAGGCCGTATAAGTGAGGTACACTAAATCTAAAGGCATCATAATCTAAACATGCATAATCAAGATATATAAAATTTAGTTAACGCTAATCATGCTCGAAGTAAAATTTATAAAGCAGTAAAAAGGGCATCGAATAACTCACGAATCAGCGATAAGTATGTCGGGTAAACACAAACTGGAGAATAATACTCCACCGCCTAAGTACCCTAGCATAAGAAATAAAAGGTCTAAGTATCTCTAATGTAATATGTTTAGCCTCGTATTAATTAACGTTGTATTAAATATTAGAGTTTAGTAGAGTTTAGACGAATGATAAATATTTAGGTTTAAAGTCGTCGAATTCACCGTCGATAAGTCGTAGCGGGATGACGAATAAAAAGGTATTTAATATTTCGAGTCAATAATGACTTTTAGAAATATTGATTATTTAAGTTTATAAATACGATTAGATGGGAATGATATTCCGAGCCTAAAGTGACTACCAGGAATATCGATTGAAAGGAGTATTAGATTTAGTCAAAGTCAACCAAAGTCAAAGTCAACCGAAGTCAAAGTCAACCATGGTCAAAGTCAACCAATTCAAAGTCAACCAAAGTCAATATCAAAGATAGTTGACTTGGTCAACGTCAACGAAAGTCATCATTTGACAATTTGAATATTTTAAAGATGTAAATTTGGATATTTGAGTAAAATATGATTGGAAATTAGTTTCATAAAAGTTATTTAAAAGTTTAGGTTTAAAATCGAAGATTTGATCGTTTTCGGAGAAATAAACGATTTAACGATAAAATGGACGTTTTAACGATTATGATAGAAATTAATATGACGTTTAAGATTGCGATTTACATTTTGAGTCCAAAATGTATGTTTATCAGTTTATAATACTTTACGTATACTGTGACAACCGCAAATTTCGTAACACTTTTGCGTTTTATTATCTACTGTTATTTTTGTTTATTTTATTTTGACCCTATTATTATTGGTATTTATTTTGTTTCACGCGATATTTGTTTAGTCGGGATTTAAATGATTGTTTCGTCCTTTGTTACGTAAACGTTATAGTACCTAAGTGCCTAGCAATTATAAGTATTCTCGTAAGTTAATATTGGTATTTTTAAAGCCTTCGTCTTTTCGAGAAAAATTAACGTTTAAAATAATACAAAATTTACCCCCAAACTAAAAATCTATTACAAGGTTAGTCCTTTAACGGAAACTAACGGAATCTGTTGCAAATTCAGTCCTTTTAATGGACAACATAACGGTGCAGATGGAGCGTTCAGTGCGCAGCACTGGCTTCCAGTGCGCAGCACTGAGCTGTTGATCACATATTGACAAAAACGTTTTTGGTTTTCCTTGAGATTCCAAACCACATGCTACCATGTGATTTCTGCCCAAATCTTTCCCTAATTAGTGTGGGATGAGTAAATTGTGGATCATTGACCATTTTACATCATCTCTCATTCCACTTTTCATCCTTTAACCAATTTTCACTTCATTCTTCATTCTTTGTATCTCTCTCTAACACAAAACTCTCTCAAGTTCTTTCAATTGCAGGAACTTGTTGAGACTTAAACCACATTCAAAAGTGGTATTTGTGTTAGGAAAGATCTCAAGAAGTCTTCTCTTGGTCCATACAATCTTTGGTAAGTAATTTCCCTTCGAAAATCCATCTTTTCTTATACTAATCTTCTTCCTTGGACTCTAAGAGTTTGCTAACAAAACTCTTATGTTTTTGCAAGGAGTTTATCCATCAAAGTTCCATTTTCCGGCTTATTCTTGAGTTGAAAGGGTTCAAGCCTTGGAAAATTTGGTAAGAAAGCCTTATATAACCTTTTTCCTCTAATGCTTTCTTTGTAAAAATCTATTCTAACTTATGGTTTCTTTTCCATGCTTGGAGCTCTCTTTCTCCACACCTTCCTTGGAAGCTTTTGGTTTGCTTTTGGAACTAAGAGACCTTCCTATTTTGGTGAAATCGGTGAGTAACCATCATAAACGTTTTCTTTCATTTTCTTCATGAAAAGTCATATTCTAACATGTCTTTTCTTGTTGCTTGGAGTTTCCACTCTCTCTACTTCTTTGAAGTCTTTCCGGCAAAAGTCTCAAGACTTACTTGCTAATTCAAGAACTTTCCGGTAAATCTTCATATTCCTCATCTTTACGTTTTCCTTTTTAATCCTCTATTTTATCACCTAAACTATCTTAAAAACTTGATTATATGGTTAAAATGACTAAAATAACTTAATATCTAAAAGTTTCTCTAAAACTTAATAACTTGCATGTTAATAGGTTATTAGAAAACTTAACCGAAAACGTATGTTAAACTACTTTAAAACCGGATAATCACATATAGGTTTATTAGTAAATTCTTTCCGAAAATGTTCCAACACTTTCTTACACTTAGTGGACTTGTAAATTTAAGTATATTATACATAATATGTATTATAAACAAACTTAACAAAACTTAACTAAAATCTTGTAAAATAAGTATATGTATGAATATGTATATTTTATATAAATTACTTATGAGTTATTTGACTAAATAACTTTATTAATGACTTTATTTGACTAATAACTTTATGAGTTTTATGAGTTATTTGACTAAATAACTTTATTTAACAAAATACATTTTATATTATAAACGAACTTAACAAAATATAACTAAAATCTATATTAATGAAGTATACGTAAACCTATTTTAGTATACGTAAAGTATTATACACTGTTAAACATATGTTTTGGACTCAAAACATAAAACACAATCTTAAACAACATATTATTTACTATTAGATACTTTAAAACGTCCGTTTTATCGTTAAATCGTTAGTTCTCCGAAAACGATCAAATCTTCGATTTTAAACCTAAGTTTTTTTAAATAACTTTTATAAACTGATTCCTAATCATATTTCACTCAAATATTCAAATTATATCTTTAAAATATTCAAATTGGTCAAAGGTTGACTTTCGTTGACCTTGACTCTCTCTTTAAAACGGTTGACTTTCGTTGACTTTGACCAAGTCAACTATATTTGATATTGACTTTGGTTGACTTTGACTTAAGTTGACTTTGACTTAGTTGACTTTGACCATGGTTGACTTTGACTTCGGTTGACTTTGACTTTGGTTGACTTTCACTAAATCTAATACTCCTTTCAACGATATTCCTGGTAGTCACTTTGGGCTCGGATATTAATATTTGTAGAAGCCAAGAGAAGTCTTTGGATGATCTTTCCTAACACAAATACCACTTTTGAATGTGGTTTAAGTCTCAACAAGTTCCTGTAAATTGAAAGAACTTGAGAGAGTTTTGTGTTAGAGAGAGATACAAAGAATGAAGAATGAAGTGAAAATTGGTTAAAGGATGAAAAGTGGAATGAGAGATGATGTAAAATGGTCAAGGATCCACAATTTACTCATCCCACACTAATTAGGGAAAGATTTGGGCAGAAATCACATGGTAGCATGTGGTTTGGAATCTCAAGGAAAACCAAAAACGTTTTTGTCAATATGTGATCAGCAGCTCAGTGCTGCGCACTGAACGCTCCATCTGCACCGTTATGTTGTCCGTTAAAAGGACTGAATTTGTAACAGATTCCGTTAGTTTCCGTTAAAGGACTAACCTTGTAACAGATTTTTAGTTTGAGGGTAAATTTTGTAATATTTTAAACGTTAATTTTTCTCGAAAAGAGGAAGGCTTTAAAATACCAATATTAACCTACGAGAATACTTAAAATTGCTAGGCACTTAGGTACTATAACGTTTATGTCACGAAGGACAAAACAATCATTTAAATCCCGACTAAACCAATATCGCGTGAAACAAAATAAATATCAAAAATAATAGGGTCAAAATAAAATAAATAAAAATATCGGTAGATGATAAAACGCAAAAGTGTTATGAAATTTGCGGTTGTCACAGTCTCCCCAAGTAAAAAGAATTTCGTCCTCGAAATTACTTATGAGTAAGACTCTGGACAAAGGCATAAGGAAGAATGTGGATAAGAACACAACATCTCCGGACGACTCTAGGAAAAGTAACTGAACGGGTACAAATAGAAAGATAACCCGAAATATGAAACGAGCTAAACAGCTACACCATGGTTCTCCAAAAAGGACGTGAAATACGAAACGCGAGATACGAGCGGACAAATAGAATGTGGAGCGATCTACAGGCGACTCCTCGTTTGCTATCTTCGGATAGTCGTAGTCCTCCGCTCGGCAGGGAAACATAATTAGAGATTTACGAGAATGATATTCAAAGAATAAACAAGTGACGAACTCGAATGGTCCTGCGGATTAAATAAAATTCTATCCACATATATACGACAAACTTGGTGAGACACAAGTGAGACTTGCATTTGCGATCATACGAAGTTCCGAAAATCGCGGATTCTAATGATGATCAAGGGAATGCAATGCGTTGTCATTCTTTGTATCTAGATGCTAAGCTGAACCAAAGAAACGTTCATTCTTCTGTGATCGAATAAATTGAGCTTTCGAGCTCTCTGCACAGGAATAATTACAAACGTAGGCGAATAGGTTGGATTGTCTTTATACGACGAAACACATCAGTGTTCTCACTAACTTGAATCGGGAGATATCAATTTTCACTGTCACGTTCCAACGCAACTCTTCTCCAAGATGATCTTATTAGCAATTAGTCGAATTGTCGGATACGGGAAATTCTTGAATCTAGCGTATACGGTACGCCTTATCCTACTAGTATCTTGATAAAATCATACGTATTAAACAATTAGTCGAATAGTCCATTTTTGGTTTCTAGGGTTTCTTTTTTATGTTGGTAAAACCCCGGTGAAAAGGGGTGTTGGTAGAGGGAGTGTGACGAGGACAGAGGATTTAGGGCATGCTTGGTTGGGGGTATTAACATGTAATGAATGGCAAAAGCAATGAAAAACAATGGTTGGTTTGTTATAATATAGTTAATCATTATCTAAAAGTGGGCAATATTCATTCCCTAACAATTTGGGGGTAATGGCTTTCATTACCCACCTAACCCCACAATTTGTGTAAGACTAGTTTCATGTCTATATATAATATGTTTTTAGTTTTGTTTGAACCAACCAACGTTAATGCAATGTAATGGTTTCATTATATTCCTTAGCATTATCATTGTCTTTCCGATTGCCATTCCCCTATTTGAACCAAGCACACTCTTATATTTCTAATTTATCATTTTACCCCTTGTTCTTTTAGGAGAAGCATATGAATCATTTTATCTTTTTATTTTTTAAATTTCATAACCATACTCCATACACGATGGATAAATTAATAAATAGCTTGGATTGTAACCATCAATAGAAACTTCTAAAAAATTCGTCCATCAGGAGTCAATCAAAAGGTTAATTTCGATATACCTTACTAAATGATTGTATTAAATTGTAATAAAAGTTTGTGTTTTATATTTTTAGTTGTATTGTAATTGTATTTTTTAAAATTGAAATAAAAGTTATGTTTATATTTTATATTTTTTTCAATTTAGAATCCGAAAAAAACCCAAAAAAAAATAACCGATTAAAAAACCGGTTGAAAAACGAAAAAACCGTTTCCGAACATTTTAAACCGAAAAAAACCGATTTTTTTAAAAACCGGTTTTTCTTTAGCTGATTTTTTTTAACCGAAAACCGATTAAAACATGTTTCTTACACCTATAATTATCACTATATATTTATATGTATTAATTGTTTGGACTAATTGAATTCATTAAAACCAATTCTAGTTTAATGGTCCATAATACATTTTTAAAACATCAATTTAAACACTCTTTGTTAATCGCCCATTATAACTCAATTATACTTCATATAATTATTATTACATTTAAATGATATTAACCTTATTTTTCTTAATTTAAAAAATAATTTCTAAATTTATCTAATACTCGTTACCTAAAAATACTCGTCCATCATAAAATAAAGTATACATAATTATTAAAATTCAGTCTCATGATAAAAATTTAAGAATACCTGTCCACAAGACAGTCCGCAACACTAATATATATATATATATATATATATATATATATATATATATATATATATATATATAGTGAATGGTTCATGCGAGAACTCTTTTTTTTGCGAGAACTGCGAGAACTCTCACAAAAAGTGTTAAATCACGTTTCACTTTGTTCATTCACATGCAAACTCTTTTGGAGATTAATAATCAAGTAAATATAAACGTAAAAAACTAAAAAAAATCATATAAAATAACGTAAAAAATTTTCGTTCATATATGAACTCATTTTTTGTCAAAAAAATGTTCACATGTGAACAATTCTAAATACGCGTGATTTCATACAAATTTTTTTAATTTTTTATTTATATTTTTACTAGATTTTTAACATTCAATAGTTTTTACATGTCAATAGACATAATTATATGTTAAGTGACACTTTTTTTAAGAGTTCTCGCAGTTCTCGCAAAAATAAGAGTTCTCGCATGAATCAGTCCTTATATATATATATATATATATATATATATATATATATATATATATATATATATATATATATATATATATATATATATATATAGTAGTTTATTGACCCGCGTAATACGCGAATAGCTATATCGATAATAATATAATGTTAAACAAAAAACATAATTTATATAGAAATATTAATAGAACTATTTATCGTGTAGACAAAATGATTATTTTAGCAAATATTACGATGTTTCGTTTATACGTAAATGACTTTATCTCCAAATTTATGTATTTTGTTTCTTAGATGTTTCGATTTATGTCATTTGTTTCTAAGATGTTTCGTTTATACATAAACGACTTTATGTCATTTGTTTCTAAGAAATAAATGTGGAGTTAAAGATGATATTATTATTTATTCTCAAAATATAATATACTGTTAACGATTTCTGTAATGCAATTCGTGAATGTTGTCAAGATAGACTCGAAGTTAAGAAAAACAAACTAAAAAGAAATAAATATACACTTAACAGTCAATATATATGTTCATTAATTTTTTTTATGTTTCTTCGCAAAACATTCAAAAATAATTATATTTTCTTTATACTAATAATTTGTATTTATATGAAGGAAAAATAAGTCTAACATTTTAAAGAGAGATATGTTTGGTATATTTTTAGATATTAATTAAAAGTAAAAGTGTTATATTATTTAAAGTAGAAAAGTTAATTTGTTATTTGCATTGTATTAAATAAACGGTTAAATTAGTTAAAGTAAAAGGTTTAAAATGAAATTGGTAATGATGACATCATCAATATGATCTAATGGTACAAGTTAAAGTTTAATATTCATTTAATGATTATTCCTTTACCATTTGACATTTTAGGCCTCTCTATTTTTAAATATTAAGATAAGATAATGGTACTAGACGACTGTGAAAAATGTTTGGATCTTTTGTTAAAGCAAGTTTCATCTATTCTAAAATAAGGGATAAATAAAAAATAAAAAAGTATATTAAATTTTAGTCTAAAATCTATCGTATATTCAACTTCAAATAAATATATGAAATACAATTAACTGTCAAATAATTCTCTACTCTATATCTGGTTGCCTATATAATGTGTAACCACTAACTTCTTTAAATTATATATGTTTTTATGACATTTCACAATTAATGTTTATGGCTGTTTTTATTTGTTGGTCAAAATTTGGTAAAAGTGTATTTCTCAAATTGAACACCGGCCACCTCTGACTAGATTCGTCTTATTATCTAAAGTTGGTCTCGTTATATCTTTTTCTCAATTTTTTTATGAGTTAATTACATGGGTCGTCCCTATGGTTTGCACCATTTTCATCGGTCGTCCCTATAACTTTTTTATTACACCACTAGTACCTAAGTTTGAATTTTGTTGCGTGCAGGGTCCCTATTTTGGATGTGCCGTTAAATGTGCCGTTAGTGGGACTCATGTGCTATGCACATGAGGGTATTTTCGTCCTTTTACCTTTCTCTCCCATTAAAACCCAGATTCAATCCTAAACTAAATAAAAAACCCAAATCTCAAATCACAATTAAAACCTAGATTTAATCCTAAACTAAATAAAAACACACAATCAAAATCCAAATCTCAAATCACAATTAAAACCATATTCAATCCTAAACTATAAACTAAATAAAGCACAATCAAAACCCAAAATCACTGTCAGAAACACATTTTGTTTTTCATGTTTTAGCAGTCTCATCATCATCGTCTTCAATACTTTTTCTTGAAAGATAAAACGAAGGTAAATAAGCCATAAAAATCCATAAAATAGATATCAGCAAAGGTTTAAGATAAATGTAAATAGTCATCCAAACAAAGATAACACAAAGATCAAAAACTAACCTCTGGTTGGTATTTCAAAAAGGTCGGAACTGAGAAATCAATCTTCCTCATCGACGATCATGGTGCCAAGTCCCTTGAGTCCTTCAGATGGGATTTCCGCAACAGTAACAAGCGTGTAAAGCTCTTCCTTAGCATCTTCATCATCGTTCCTCTTCCTTGCAATTCTAACTTTGACTCTCCTTGGGACACTTCTGATTCCTCGGCTCCAGATATGTTTGTTAAGCTTCACATCCACTCTCACATCGGTAGTACCCATCGCACTCTGTGCAAACTTCTTAATTTCCTTAATCGCCTTTGGTGCCTTCTTCTTAAAAGTGCTGTAAAATTCCAAACAAACATAATCTTAAAAAACAACTTCCGCAAACTAACAAATCCTTAAATATACATATCATTACTTAATAATTAATTAATTAATTAAGAACATCTAGCAATGGAACATAATCAAATAAGCAAACCATAAGACTATCGATACCCATTATACAAACTATTGTTTCGAGCAAATATAAAAACTATGATCTTATAAAAAAAAAAAAAAACATGTGGATTTAAGGTTACCATCCATGGAGACTTTTGTGGAGATTGATGGTGTACTCCCTGGTAACAACTTCTTATTTCCTTCCTTTAACTTTCTCCACCATTTTTACCTTTTTAACCTTCTTCTTCCTCAGCAACACTCAATCACCACGGCGGCTTGACGGATGACGGCGGTTTCGGATTTGATACCGGAGGTGAAGTCCTGTAGATCACGGCGGTAGGTTTGGATGACGGAATCGAATTAATCAGTATCGCCCCTTTTAACTTTCTCTGTTGATCTTGTTGTGATTTTGGGGAGAGAAGTTAAAAAGATGAATTTGGGGAAAGAGGTCTCACAGTGATTTTTGGGATTTTGTGGGAGAAAGGTAAAATGACAAAACTATCCTCACGTGTTATTCACGTGAGGTCACTTAACGGTACATTTAACGTCACGTCCAAATTAGGGATTCTGTACGAAATAAAATTCAAACTTAGGTACTAGTGGTGTAATAAAAAGGTTATAAGAATGACCGATGAAAATTGTGCAAACCATAGGGACGACTCATGTAATTAACTCTTTTTTTATATAGAAAAACAAACTTTATATAAGGCCTATATCATAATTTGATTCATACTTATCATATGATGACGTGTTCATATATGAAAGATTTGCCACATACCTTTGTATAAACAAAGGCAAATATTAAACCATATCACATACATATCCACACTTTTTGTTCCTAACGAGAAACAAAATAACATATAAAAATTGCAAACACTATTTAAGAGTTGGTTGGTGAATTAACAACACCCTAGAATTTTTATTCTTTTGTTTCTTAAGTAGTTAAGTTGTGCTAAAAATAAAGAACAAAAACATAAATAGTATCATAGTGTCATAATATAGAAATATTGATTACATGAGATATAATTATGGTCATAAAAAAATATTTGTATTCATTGATTAAAAGATGAATAACTTACAGGATGTAAATATACCAACCTAATTCGACAGGGAGACGTTTTTAACTCGTAAATACATTTGTAAGAATGACAATATATTGTAAATTTTGTTGTGGATGTTCGTGTTGTACTAATAAATCGGAATTTGAGGGGGTTTATAGTAACTAGTATAATATACCCGCGCGATACAGCGGAAAATAAAAAAGTTATTAAAAAAATCATGTTATGATAACAGTTTTTAAGAGTTTCTTATTCGTTTTGTGACATATACATTGATATAATATGTCGGCCCTTCGGGGCATAGAATTAGTAATTAGAATTTTCAACGTTTTTTAGTTCTATAATTTTTTGTACGTTTGAAAATTTATTATGTTTAAGATTTAATTTGTCTTTTTTCATGAATGAATAATAAAAAAATTTAAAATAAAAGGTCAACAAATTAACATAAAATAATTGTTGATAATTAAATGATGGACAATTAAGTCTTTTCCTACTTAAATTTCAACTTTAAAATTTAAATGTTAAATACGTTATAGATAGTATAGATTTAGGATTTAATTTGTCTATTTTTTCATAAATGAATAATAAAAAAAATTAAAAAATATAAAGCTAGCAAATTAGCATAAAATAGTTGTTGATAATTAAATGGTGGGGACGGTGTATGGGGAGGAGGTGACTTATACACATATGTTGGTGGAGGAAATGGTGAAGGTGGGGGTGGAGACTTATACACATATGGAGGTGGTGGGGATGGAGATGGTGGAGGAGGAGACTTGTATACATAAGGAGGTGGTGGGGATGGTGATGGGGGAGGTGGGGACTTGTATACGTAAGGGGGTGGCGGTGATGGTGATGGGGGAGGTGGAGACTTATATATGTAAGGAGGTGGTGGGGATGGAGATGGTGGAGGGGGAGACTTGTAAATATATGGAGGAGGGGGAGACGGGGATGGTGGTGGTGGAGACTTATATATGTAAAGAGGTGGTGGGGATGGAGATGGTGGAGGGGGAGACTTGTAAACATATGGAGGAGGGGGAGATGGGGATGGTGGTGGTGGAGACTTGTATATGTAAGGAGGTGGAGGGGATGGTGACGGTGGAGGTGGGGACTTGTATACATAGGGAGGAGGAGGTGAAGGTGATGGCGGTGGTGGAGACTTGTACACATATGGAGGAGGAGGGTATGGCGATTGAGGAGGTAGAGACTTATATACATAAGGAGGCGACGGAGACGGAGATGGTGGAGGTGGAGACTTGTAAAGGTAAGGTGGATATGACCATGGGTTTTTAATAGGTTGTGGGGGAGAGTGGTGTAGATAAGGTGGATAAGACCATTCGCTTTTCATCGGAGGCGGTAATTTCCAATCCCCATTTTTGTAAGATTTATCCGCAATAACATTGGCAATGTATAAGAAAGCAAGTGCATATATAAGTTGAGGGCAATGCCTCAAAGTCCCAAGGCTTCCCATATGAAGGTAACCTTTTTCTTCTTAGTTTCTTCTTACATAAGTTGAAGTTGAAAAATCTATTTTAGAGTTCATCAATGAATTAACAAAATATTATTTTATTCTTTCATTGGTTTCTTAACGTATTAAGGTTTCCAAAAAATATAGAGCATAAACATAAGTACTATTAAATTATCATTTGTATAAAAATATTAATTATATGAGAGAAATAACGATCATAATGAAATAATTAAATTCATTCATTGAAAGGGCAATAGCTTACATGATGTAAATAAACAAAAATAATAAGACATGAAGACGTTATTAAATCACACATATATTTGTGTAAGAATGAAAATATATTATAAAATTTAATGAAGAGCAACTTTGTTGTTAGAGAAAAAGGTATACGACTATACTTATGAAATGTTGTGGATGTTCGAATTTTAGTAATAATCCGGAGGTGGAGGGGAATTATAGTAGTAAGTTGGTGGAAGGGGAGACTTGAATGGGGTATGTGGTGATTAATACACATAGGAAGGTGGGGGCGGAGGAGACTTGTAGACATACGGAGGAGGTGGGGATGGCGATGGTGGTGGAGGAGACTTGTATATGTACGGAGGAGGTGGAGACGGGGAAGGAGGGGGAGGAGACTTGTAAACGTATGGAGGTGGTGGAGAAGGTGACGGTGGAGGAGGTGACTTGTAAACATATGGAGGTGGCGGAGAGGGTGATGGCGGAGGGGGAGACTTGTATACATATGGAGGTGGTGGGGATGGTGAAGGTGGTGGGGGAGACTTATATACATATGGAGGTGGTGGGGATGGTGAAGGTGGTGGGGGAGACTTGTATACATATGGAGGTGGTGGGGATGGTGACGGTGGAGGAGGAGACTTATACACATATGGAGGTGGTGGAGAAGGTGATGGTGGTGGGGGAGACATGTATATATATGGAGGTGGTGGAGATGGTGAAGGTGGTGGGGGAGAATTGTATACATATGGAGGTGGTGGGGATGGTGATGGTGGAGGAGGAGACTTATACACATATGGAGGTGGTGGAGATGGTGATGGTGGCGGAGGAGACTTGTACACATATGGAGGTGGTGTGGATGGTGATGGTGGAGGAGGCGACTTGTATACATATGGAGGTGGTGGAGATGGTGATGGTGGAGGAGGAGACTTGTACACATAGGGAGGCGGTGGGGATGGTGATGGTGGAGGAGGCGACTTGTATACATATGGAGGTGGTGGTGATGGTGATGGTGGAGGAGGAGACTTGTACACATAGGGAGGCGGTGGTGATGGTGATGGTGGAGGAGGCGACTTATATACATATGGAGGTGGTGGAGATGGTGACGGTGGAGGAGGAGACTTGTACACATAGGGAGGCGGTGGTGATGGTGATGGTGGAGGT
>CAJVGC010000589.1:38569263-38842420 GCA_910822075.1 Senecio squalidus | reverse complement strand
TCTTAGTCCCTTCCACCCCGGCTCCCGGTTCCGGCTCCCGGCCTTCTGGCTCCCTGCCTCTCGGCTCGCGGCCTCTCAGCTCCCGGCTCTCGGCCTCCCGGCTCTCAGCTCCCGGCCTTCTGGCTCCCTGCCTCTCGGCTCGCGGCCTCCGGCTCCCGGCGTTCTGGCTCCCTGCCTCTCGGCTCGCGGCCTCCGGCTCCCGGCTCCCGGCTCCCGATATCCCGGATCCGATCTCCTGGCTCCCAGGTTCCTGGTCCTTGACTTCATTACTGGTTCCTCTAAGCATTGTGCCAGACGGTCTTAAGCTCCTGCCTTAGGATTCAGACCGTTGGCATCATTATGATGACAATAAAGTCACAAACGTTGGAATCCCATGAATAGCATTCAAGAGCCATGATAAGCCTTTATGGCCAACCGTTTCCCATGTTTGGGATTGTTGGGTATAAATACCCTACCCTGATGCAGTTCAAGGACACACTAACATTCCATCCTCTCCACACACACACAGTATTAGCTCACCAGCATACCTACTTGCCGTAGTAATCATATTCCGATCACCTTCTTCAACCAACCACTTGACCACCTTAGGCTCGCCAAGAGCTTGATAGGTTTGCACTGCTTAGCAGGAGGTTAAGAGGTTGAACCCCAAACACCCAAGTTACTGAGCCTGCTACTATTTGCTCAAACATTGGCGCCATCCGTGGGACACGTTTTAGCAACGGTGTCTCATTTCATTTCTATCTTTGTTCATTTCATTTCTTAGTTTCACCACCATTTTTTCTTCTCCATGGAAGGAAATTCCTCATCACAAATCGGTTCACTTAAGCCAGAGACAACCACCAATACCCCATCCGCCACCCCACCTAATTACATATACATGGCGCAGGAAGAAACTACATCTCGCAAAAGGAAGGCATCAGTCCTTCAGGATTGGGTGATAGAGCCTATTTGCTTCCCACCAATTGAAACTCCTTCCATCAACCCTGTAGTAATACAAATCCGGTTAGCCAACTATGAAGTGAATAAAGCATATGTTGATACAGGGAGCTCAATGGACATTATTTATGCCCACTGTTTTAGGAAGCTCCCTGAAAAAATACAACATTCAAAGCGTCCAACACAATTCCCTCTAGTGGGGTTTTCAGGAGAGACGCATTGGCCAATCGGAGAGGTAGCAATAAACATGATGTTAGGAGAATATCCACACTATAGGTTAGAAATGATTAATTTTGCAATCATTGATGCACCATCGACCTACAATGTCCTACTGGGCAGGCCTGCATTACAAAAATTTGGAGCAATTCCATCAACCATTCATGGCATGATAAAGTTCCCTACCCCAGCTGGCATAGCCACAGTCAGGGCTAGAACGTCATGGCCTAAAGAGTGCAAACAGGTAGAGAAACCAAAGCTGGTAGAAGGTCCCAAAAGTGATCCGGCAATGGAAATCATTGATGGTCCGGAACAAAAAATTATTATTAATAAAAATTTCCCTGAACAACCAGTGACCATTGGTTCACAACTCCCAACACAGACAAAGACTAAACTCATAGCGTTACTAGAATCAAACCTTGATGTCTTTGCATGGCAGACATCAGACATGACTGGTGTCCCAAGGGAACTAGCAGAGCATTCCCTAAACGCGAATCCCAATATTGTGCCAATCCGACAGAAAAAACGAGGCATGGCCCCGGATCGTAGTAAATCTGCATGTGACCAAGTAAACAAAATGGTCGAAGCAGGGATTGTCAGAGAGGTGAAATATCAAACTTGGATTGCTAATCCAGTTATGGTAAAGAAGGGAGATGGTTCTTGGAGATTATGCGTTGATTTCAAAGACATCAACAAAGCTTGTCCAAAGGACAACTATCCTTTACCAGAAATCGATTGGAAAGTGGAATCCTTAGATAGATTTAGACTCAAATGCTTTTTAGATGCATATAAAGGTTATCACCAAATTTGTATGAAAAAAGGTGATGAAGACAAAACAGCTTTTCACACAGACCAAGGCATATTTTGTTTCCAAAAAATGCCATTTGGCTTGAAAAACGTTGGAGCAACCTATCAACGTCTAATAGATGAAACTTTCAAAAATCAAGTGGGAAGGAACATAGAAGCCTATGTAGATGACATAGTTATAAAAAGCAATACGGAAGACATCATGTTGGCTGATATCCTGGAAACTTTCCAAACATTACGTAATATTAACATGAAGCTTAATCCATCCAAGTGTAGTTTTGGCATGGAGGAAGGAAAATTCTTGGGACATATTGTTACACCTAATGGCATCAAAGTCAATCCTAAGAAGGTTCAGGCAGTCATTGACATGCCATCTCCTTCCACCAAAAAACAAGTCCAAAGCCTAAATGGCAAGCTAGCAGCACTTAGCCGTTTCTTGTCCAAAGCCGCAGATCGATCCCTCCCTTTCTTTAATACCTTAAAGGGATGCATTCGGAAAAAAGACTTCTCATGGTCTGAAGAAGCGGAAGTGGCATTTCAAGAAATGAAGAAATTCATGGCCAATCTCCCAACACTCACGGCTCCAATAGCCGGGGAGACACTAACTATATACTTGGCTGCTTCCAAGGAATGTGTAAGCGCAGTTTTAGTAGCCCAAAGGGGCGACTCACAAATGCCGATCTATTTCATCAGTAGGGCACTGAAAGGCCCAGAGGTTAATTATCCATGTTTGGAAAAATTGGCGCTCTCTTTGGTTCATGCGTCTAGACGTTTGAGGAGATATTTTCAAGGACATCCCATCCAAGTGCTAACAGACAAACCAATCAAACAAATATTGGGTAAACCAGAAGTGTCGGGACGATTAGCAAAATGGGCAATTGAACTGGGAGAACATGAAATTTCTTTCCAACCTCGAAACTCGATGAAAGGACAAATCTTGGCAGATTTCCTGGCTGAAATCGAAGGAATGGAAGAACCAAAGGATCCATTAGTGACAGACAGCCTTCCTTGGACCCTCTTCACAGATGGCGCATCCAGCCTAGAAGGGTCAGGAGCTGGTCTCATACTCACAGATCCAGATAAAAACGAGTATACCTACGCCCTTAAGTTTGACTTCCCGGCAACCAACAATGAAGCCGAATATGAAGCTCTCTTATCAGGGCTGCGAATAGCTAGAAAGATGGGAGTTCAAAATATAGAAGCTTTTGTGGACTCCCAGTTGGTAGCTAATCATATCAATGGTAGCTATGAAGCAAATCAAACTTCCATGCAACAATACTTGGAAGAAACCAGAAAAATCATTTCGGACTTCTCAAAATTTACCATAGAGCAAGTGCCAAGAAACCGTAACAAAATAGCAGATGCATTGAGCAAACTTGCAGCATCCTCCTTCGCCCACCTCAAGAAAGAATTGTTGGTGGAAGTCCTAACTGAGAAATCCATAGTGCCAACAAAGGAAGTGGCCGCAATAAGGGAGGAAGACTGTTGGATGACTCCAATAAAAAACTTCCTTCAGAATGGACAACTCCAGGGAGACAAACAACTAGCAAGGAAAATCAAAATGAAAGCACCAATGTATCTCCTCATAGACAACTACCTGTTTAGGAAGTCTTTTTTGGGTCCACATCTAAGATGTGTCGGCCCAACACAAGCAAAGGATCTAATTCAGGATGTACATGGTGGAAGTTGTGGCATGCATGCAGGCCCTCGTTCGGTAACCACTAAGGTCATGAGACTTGGATACTTCTGGCCATCCATGCACAGAGATGCAAAGGAAGAAATTGAAAAATGTGAATCATGCCAAAAACATGCGTCAGTCTCAAAAATGCCAAAGCAGGACCTCATTCCAGTGACTAGCGCATGGCCATTTTACAAATGGGGAATCGACATTGTCGGACCATTCCCCCCCTGGGGTAGGCAATGTTAAATACCTTTTAGTAGCTGTGGACTATTTCACAAAATGGATTGAAGCTAAGCCCTTGGCAACTATCACCGGGCCTCGAATGATAAGCTTCGTTTGGGAACAAATAGTATGTCGCTTTGGAGTTCCACACGTCCTAGTCAGTGATAATGGAAAACAATTTGCAGATAATCCATTTAAGACTTGGTGTCAGGATATGGATATCCAACAACGATTCACCTCTGTGGCACACCCACAAGCTAATGGTCAGGTTGAAGTCATGAACAAAGCAATCGTCAAGGGAATTAAGGCCAGATTGGGAAAATATGCAAAGGCATGGGTAGACGAAATCCCAGGCATTCTTTGGGCACATAGAACTTCCCCCGGCAGAACTACATCTGAAACCCCTTTCAGCCTAGTCTATGGCACTGAGGCAGTTATCCCACCAGAACTTACAATCCCTACTCACCGGACTCTTCATTTCAATCCGGAGCTAAATGAAGAAGCCCTAAGAGAGAACTTGAATATCATCGAGGAGCGAAGAGAAATATCTCTCATCCGACAAGCAGAAAGCCATAGACAGATGGCTAAGTATTATAACCAAAGAGTCCGACACACATCTTTCAAAGTGGGAGATCTCGTATGGCGGAAGAATGAAGCTAGCAGGACCGAAAACTTGGGCAAGTTGGGTCCCACATGGGAAGGCCCATATAGTGTCCTTGAAGCACATGGAACTGGCTCCTACACCCTGTCTGACTTAGATGGACAACCATTACCCAGGACATGGAATGCAATGAATCTAAAGAGATGCTACATTTAATATTTAGATACTATTGCTGATTGTCAGCACTTGCAACCACAACACCCGTCAGGATGTGCCTAGCCAACAGTTGTTTCAATGCTGAAAATTATTTTCGCCGGCACAAAAGGCCGGCTATATGCCGGCTACCAATGCCAAGCCGCCGGCACAAAAGTGCCGGCTATATGCCGGCTACCAATGCCAAGCCGCCGGCACAAAAGTGCCGGCTATATGCCGGCTAAATTAACCAAGCCGCCGGCACAAAAGTGCCGGCTATATGCCGGCTACCAATGCCAAGCCGCCGGCACAAAAGTGCCGGCTATATGCCGGCTAAATTAACCAAGCCGCCGGCACAAAAGTGCCGGCTATATGCCGGCTACCAATGCCAAGCCGCCGGCACAAAAGTGCCGGCTATATGCCGGCTAAATTAACCAAGCCGCCGGCACAAAAGTGCCGGCTGTATGCCGGCTACCAATGCCAAGCCGCCGGCACAAAAGTGCCGGCTATATGCCGGCTAACAATTTCACCAAGTCGCCGGCACAAAGGGCCGGCTATATGCCGGCTGCCGGCTAATAAAAAAAAAAAAAAAAAAAAAAAGAGAACAGCCGGCCAGTCTGGATGCCAAGTCTGGATATCTGGGGAATCTGGCAAACTTTGGTATTTGGCCAACTCACTCATCAGGGATTTGGCCAACCATAAGAAAACGCTCTTCAAAGAGTCATTCACAGCAATGCACCTCAAAATACAAAGTGGTCTGATCTATGTATCCCACAAGGCAACAAACCTGATGCACCACCCCAAACTACGTTTGGAAGGAAATTTAGCAAAAGGCACATATAGACATCTTAAATCTACGCCAAACATGCAATCACATATTCGTCTTTTTACCTACTGGGAAAAGGCAAGCACTTCTCATTGGGAAGCGACATCACTCGCGAGTAAAACAAATTGAAGGTTAACCAACAAAAGTGCCATCGGCACGATATGAAATATACATGAGATGCCAACATCTAGCTATGTCATCGGCATACAAAAGAACCATAGGTACTCAAATGATTGTCATAGACACAACTCAATATAATTACTCTTACGCACACCCAAGATGGTGTGACACAACATCCAAGATAGCAGGTTAAATATGTATTATTGGCTTGATCACCCAATAAAACATTATTTTCCACAAGACACATTGGACATGGCCTCGGTCAGAACTACTCAAGGCAACCTCAAGCGGCCAAGAAAGGCATGGCCAAAAAATAGCCGGAAGAGACAATAAGAACAAAAAAAAAAAAAAAAAAAAAAATGTTAGGCTTCAAAAAACCATTTTAAAACCTAACTGGGGGGCATGATAGTGTTAGTAGGGAATAGGCTCGATACATATAGCCTATAAGCCCTAAAAAGCTAACACAACACAGTATAAAGACTAAGTCCCTTCTACACCAAGGAAAGGCTCTTAGTCCCTTCCACCCCGGCTCCCGGCCTTCTGGCTCCCTGCCTCTCGGCTCGCGGCCTCCGGCTCCCGGCTCCCGGCCTTCTGGCTCCCTGCCTCTCGGCTCGCGGCCTCTCAGCTCCCGGCTCTCGGCCTCCCGGCTCTCGGCCTCCCGGCCTTCCGGCTCTCAGCTCCCGGCCTTCTGGCTCCCTGCCTCTCGGCTCGCGGCCTCCGGCTCCCGGCCTTCTGGCTCCCTGCCTCTCGGCTCGCGGCTCCCGGCTCCCGGCTCCCGATATCCCGGATCCGATCTCCTGGCTCCCAGGTTCCTGGTCCTTGACTTCATTACTGGTTCCTCTAAGCATTGTGCCAGACGGTCTTAAGCTCCTGCCTTAGGATTCAGACCGTTGGCATCATTATGATGACAATAAAGTCACAAACGTTGGAATCCCATGAATAGCATTCAAGAGCCATGATAAGCCTTTATGGCCAACCGTTTCCCATGTTTGGGATTGTTGGGTATAAATACCCTACCCTGATGCAGTTCAAGGACACACTAACATTCCATCCTCTCCACACACACACAGTATTAGCTCACCAGCATACCTACTTGCCGTAGTAATCATATTCCGATCACCTTCTTCAACCAACCACTTGACCACCTTAGGCTCGCCAAGAGCTTGATAGGTTTGCACTGCTTAGCAGGAGGTTAAGAGGTTGAACCCCAAACACCCAAGTTACTGAGCCTGCTACTATTTGCTCAAACAATATATATATATATATATATATATATATATATATATATATATATATATATATATATATATATATATATATATATATATATACCTTTACGTTTATACATGTTGTTTATAATTATAATAACATATACATTTTTACGTTTATTCACATGTTTTGATATTTTCTATTAGGAGATTTTACACTTTTACGTTTATACACATGTTTTGATATTTTTTATTATGAGACTTTAAAAATAATAATAACGTTATTCATAATCCAAATTGAGTGATTTTATAAATAAATTAGAATTTTTGTTTTTATTTTAGTGGATATATGAATTAAATAGAGAATGTAATTATTTATTGCAAGAGGTTGTAAAATAAAAATAATTTTTGATGACATCATCAATTTGATCTAACGGTTGAAATAAAAGAAATTAACTCATCCAAAGGTCCTTACTTTGCCATGTGGCATTTAAGGCCTCTCTTTTATTATATATTAAAGATAGTATGAAACCCGCGCGATGCAGCGGAAAAGAAAAATTATATTCGGGAAAATTTTGGTAACGATTTATGGTAGTTTCTCATTAGTCTCAAGATAAATAATAGTTATGGTTCGAGCCGTTCGGGCACTCAGAGCATATAAATAATTATGTGGTAAGAGTTTTTTATTCAGTTTTTCGAACCAGAAAATGAATTATACAGTAACCGTGTATGGTGGTGCGCCCCTTCGGGCCATCATTTTATTTATTTATATGCGGTAACTATTTTTGTTAGTGTCTTGTTTAACGATTAATATTTTGAGTGTAATAGTTTATGATTTGGTCCATCGATCTTCAAACTCATTCTCTCCATATATTTCACATACATGTGGTGATGTAGTAAACTCATTTGATTGTTCTAGAAAATTGTTCTCATTCGATCGTTCGAACTATAAAATACTATTTATATGTTGGGTCTAATAGTTTTTGGTTTGAACTGTATTCTATTAAAGAAAGCATTGATTTCGGTCCAAACTCGAACTTCCCGTTAAAATGAGTGGTAATATATAGTTGAATGACCATAATCATATTGTATTTAATAGATTCCGACTCTAGTGTTGCGACTATATTTTAAGTATAATAGTTTTTAGTAGCCTTTTGACTCATATATCATCTGCGTAGTAAAAGCTTTAGGTTATCCATCCTCTCCGGGCTATAAAAACAATTATTCGGTTGCTGTTTCAAATTCGGATATTTGAACATAACAAGTTATTATATGCGAAGCTTAATAAAAAGAAATCAATTCACATTTTAGATATGGCAATTAGATGTAAGAAATTATTTGAATTGAATTTTTTTATGAAAAATTATTAGTCAAATTAATTGTAATTTAATTTTGGTAGAGGATAAATAATGAGAAGTAAGGAAAGGGAGTTGAAAACAAAGAAAAGTAAGTTAAAAATTAAATTGTATTTAGATAGTAAATAAGGGGCATTTTAGTATTTTCCTTCTTAAATTTCAACTTTAAGATTTTAGGGTCAAATGTTTTATAGATAGTATAGATTTAAACGATTTCTAGTTTATTATCTTTTGAATTAGTAAATGGTTCCGTAATGTTTTATAATTTTCGAGTAATCATAAACTTTAGTATAAACTAATTGATTTAAACTAATTTTCTAGTTTATTAAGGTATGAGAGGAAAAAAAAATACTTAAATATTTTTTTTTTTCAAAATTTGAACTTTAAAAAAGTTGTGGAGCTTAAAACGTTTGTTTTGTTGGTCTTGTAGTCGAGCCGACTTTGAGTAAACTCTTGTCATATGTACCCTCGATTATAGAGATATTGACATTTTCTTTGTCTATCCTAAAATACAACAACATTCAATTAGTTAAATTTAAAACCTTTATCATAAGGTAAAAGTAACCAATTACTCACCAAACGGGAACATGGAAACAAAACCATTTACTAATTTAACTAATTGATTCAAAACAATTTACTCACCAACGTTTTGATTATAAAGGTTTTGAATTTAACTAATTGATTTAAACCAATTACTAATTAGGAAAGTAACCAATTACATAAATCCCTTGATTTAAACGATTTATGTAATATTAAAAATGGTTAATTTAATATGATATATATTTGAATATTAAATCACAAAATATGGAAACAATATTATATATGATATTAATATAGATGATAAGGGCAAAATAGTAACTTCTTTCTTAAATTTCAATTTTAAGAAAAAAATACCCAAATGCTTTATAGATGGTATGATATAAGATTTGAAAATTCTTTTTGATTGTTGTAAATTATTACCACTTATATTTACACGAACTTTTTGGCAAATTAGTTAATAGAATTACATGATTTTTCTATAAATAAAATTAGTGACAGTTTTACTTTTTATAAAAGACCTGTAAGTTTTTTTTATTGTGGATAATTATATATTCGCTAAAGAAAAGAAAAGGTCATGGCTAATGAATAGTCGGTGATTATTTTAAATAAATACACAAGTTTAATCACATGTAATTTTTGCTTATATTATATTTGTTAAGTTTATATTATTCAATTATAGACATATGAATACTTAAATATGTATTAAGTTAATTTATTCATATTCTAATTCAATGAGTAGTCATTAGAAAGTGAGTTCATACATATATTTGAATTGTTTGTTATATTATCATAACATAGTGTAAGGCAATTTATATTCTTACGCAGTTAACATTTAACAGTCATTTGATCTTTTCTCGACTAATTAGTCTTCAAGTGGATTTACCGACTCTTCGTGAAGTGTTAACTTAATTGGTTTTAAGTTATAATGTCCCAATCCAACATTTGGTAAGCATTTACTTTGTACAATGGAAGGGAAAGTCAACACTTCTTATACTTGGCTTGCACCATTGAACAAGAGACTAAGTAAATTTGAAGTAGTCACGAACAAGTAAAATCATCATTTTTATTTCTTGATGATTAATTGTATGTTTTATAAAAGCACCTCTTTAATTGTATATCGGGGATTCGGGGAGTGTCAAAACTTGTCCAACGTCAATTGTGGTTTTAAATAATTATATACGATGTATCAGGTTTTAATTAATTTAGTATATATCTTTAAATGTTTAATAAAAAGACATTTTAATCGACCAAACAATGAAACAAAGGAGCTTGATTGATTGATTGATAAGATTTTGATTCAAAGGCGATAAGTTTTGAATCTAGTAAGAAGTAAATACCATGGGTTTTGTTAAATGGTATACACTAAACACGATTAAATATATATATTTTATATTAATTTATCTTCAAATTTTCTATAAATTGAAAGTTTATTATAAGTAAAAAAAATTAATTAGTTCAAAATAAATACACTAAACCAGTGTTTAGTGAAAATCATTAGTTCAATGTATTGGTGCTCATACCAATAAAGTCAAAAGAATCAAACAATCAATAATTATAATCGTAACACATGTAAACTTGATAATGCTTACTTGGTTTAGCTAACGATTTCGAGATTCTCTTTTGAAAATCAGATCATGAGTGAAATATATATTACTAGGAAATCGGAGGTAGCATATAAACGAGTTACTAATGAATTAGTGTTTCTTTGTTTGAAACTCTACTCGCATATTGTTGTGAACACACATGTATCTAGTTACTCATTACGGTCATTTGTTTTTAGTGGATTGATATACTTTTGTTATCCAAAAATAAAAATCAAGATAGCCATAACATTAGGAAATCGGCCCTCAAACTCGGGAACGAACACACATTAGCAAGACAAAAAGTAAAATTTGCAACAAAAAAAGATGGAGTACCCCCATGATTTTTGTATGGTAGGGCATATCATATCGGTGTGATCACTTAATTCACGACCACACTAGAGATCTGATCTTTGCCATAAAGTTTATTTGATCTCAGTTTGCAACAAACGGAATTGAAGATCACGTCTCTATTAAGTTAACTGGATCTCTCAGTTTGCAACAAATATTGTTTTCTATGAGCAGATATGAAGGGCTACTCGTGCGCCTTATTTCCTAGTTTTGATACCATTTGAACACAATATTGAGGTAAATTGTACTTCTATTTTCCACAAATTAGTGACACCCTTTAACAACCCAATTTTAAACTCTAAATGGTTTTAACAATGAATTTTATACTGCTAATGACTAAATATAAGTTTGTGAGTAATTAGCATTTTTCTAGTAGTTTGATTAAGACTCGTTCTAAAAAAATTTTAAAAATAGTCATCCGACAAAAGTAAAATTAGAAATAGAAAAACATTAAATTACAACAAAACAAATATTCACTTTTTCGTCAATCACGAAATTTGAATTCATAACTAATAAATTAATGGGTTAACTTATATATAAATAGGTTACCAACCCTTTGGATAATTGACATTATATTTTTAGTTCTTCTTTTCTAGTTTTCGTGCCCATTTTTGAATATTATCAACTAATATAAAAGTGTTGTTTCACCTTTTTAAAAATGTAAATGAACGAATATTAAAAGTCACGTATTATATGCTAAAAAGGTAGAAATTCATCGATAAATGTAGGGACATCCTCGGATATACGACTTAAACTCCCTATTCCAACTCACATATATTAGATCACTCGGTATGGTCTTGATTTTCGCTCGTTGTGGGGTTTGGAGAACGATCGGCCAACTCGTTATTACTCCGCCCACACTCGTTGTGGGGGCTCGTTGTGGGTATAATGGGTCATTTTGCAATTGTTTTTTATTTCACATTTCCTCTATAAATATAACATAAACTCTTAAACTAAAACCCACAATATTTCTCAATCTATCTCAATCTTTTTCTAAAAAATATATACAACAAAAAATGAGTTCACATTCTTCAACCGATCCCGATGTTACGGATTCGTCATCGTCCGAATCCGAATTGATTGAATTACTAGTGAAGGCGATAGAAGCTATTGAAATAATGGAGAAGGAAGAAAATGAGGCGGAAACTTCAAGTCGGACGGAGAAAAGGAAAAGGCGCTATATCAACCGCGATCGAACAGCAGGAAACGAAAATGTGTTACGACATTACTTCTCCGGCGAAAGCACATACCCGGATGAATATTTTCGTAGACGATTTCATATGAGAAGACCTCTTTTCCTCAGAATAGTCGAAGGTATATCTAATTACTCCGTAAAACCTTTGCCCGACTATTTTAAATATTTCAAACAACGACCCTATTGTACGGGTAAAATGGGTTTTAGTTGTTTACATAAATGCACGTCCGCTATGCGTATGATGGCGTATGAGATTACTCTGGACGCTTTTGACGAATATTTACAAATGTCATAGAGAACATCAACTTAATCCCTAGATAAATTTTTAAAATGTGTAATCCATCTTTATACAAACGTTTATCTAAAAACCCCAACACAAGATGATGTTAATCGTTTATATCAAAAACACGATGAGGTTCACGGGTTTAAGGGTATGCTTGGTAGCATCGACTGTATGCATTGGAAATGAGATCAATGTCCAAATGCATACAAAGGGAAATACACACGAGGTGACCATGGTTATCCAGCGGTTATGCTGGAAGTTGTTGCGTCGTAAGATCTTTGGATATGGCATGGTTACTTCGGTGTCGCGGGGTCGAACAACGACATCAATGTGCTTAAACAATCGTCGTTGTTTCATGATATGCTCAACAACTCATCCCCGGGATTACAGATTCACCGTCAACGGCCCCACGAGTATAATAAAGGATATTACCTTGCAGGGTATATATCCGGAGTGGTCTACATTTGTTAAAGCTTTTTCGTACCCATTTGACGAACCGCGTCGAAAATTCAAACGTTTTCAAGAGACTGCGAGAAAGGATATCGAACAAGCATTCGGTGTTCTTCAAGGTCGTTGGAGGATTATAAAACATGCAACGAGATTTTACAAGATGAACAAGTTAAGAAGAGTTATGTATGGGAGTATCATATTGCACAACATGATTGTTGAAGACAACGGACGGTCGATTTGTGATGCCCAAGAATGGTATGCTCCTCCATTTATAGGTGTTCCCAGAACTTATAACGAGATAGTGAATGAACGTATCTGGATCAATAGAGAGATTAGATACAAGAGCACACATAACACACTCCGCGAGGATCTCGTGGCGTACATTTCGACACTTCCGAATGACTATCGAAAACTTTAGCTATTTTTATTTTATATATTTGTATCTTTATAATTATTGTATTGTAATTTTATTTTTATTGTATATGTTTATATATTATTTTAATTATTGTATTGTAGTTTAATTTTTTATTTTAATAAAATCTTATATTTATCTTATTTAAATGTTTTTTAAAAAAAAACTGGGGGTCTCACATCTCCCACAATCATCATTATCACTTTACCAAAAAACTCACAACTCTCATTGTGGATGTCACGTCAGCAAAAAAATCTCACAATCACTCACAATCGTTATTATCACTCCGAGTGCTTTTATCGAGGGTTAGTCTTATCGAGGGTTAGGGGGTGTTTGATATTACCATGGATCAAAGACTCAGACTTAGACCACGGACCCGGTCCGTGGTCTGCGTGTTTGATAAACTAAGGTTGTCACGGACTCGGTCCGTACCACGGACCCGTATCAAAGATTGAGTCTTTGATAAAAAAGTGAAGACTCATTTTTTCATTCAAAAAAGCCAACCCTACCCTTTATCAAGTTAAATTGTGTTTATGCATTTGAATTCATGACCTTGAATCGTGTTGGACAGATACTATTGCAGATGCCTAACGAAAAACTTATACAACCTAGTAAAGTGTTGATTGCTGAAGATTGTTTTAAACTTCTTAGTATTCCAACCACCTGAATGACCAAAGTTATCGCTGCATCATTTGAGAAGTTATTTGGAGGTAATGCATTGACTTTACTAGTAATGAGAATGTCAAACCTTTTTGGAAAAAAAAAAACATAAAAGCTGTGAGTTTTGTGGTGCAGGTGATATTTTACAGTCTATTAGCCTTGGAGACTATATTGAAAGCAAAGTTCCAAGTTTGAAGCACTTTATGAAGAATGATACTGAAAACGAAGAATTTAGCATCAAATTTTCACCCTTTGATTATAAAAACTTCTATATCCTTGTAGCAATTCGGTGATTGGTATAAAATGTAAATTTACTGGTATTCGTTATATCGACCCATTTACTCTATGCTATAGTTGAATATATTACTGGTATTCGTTACATCGTCCTTTTCTGTGTTTGGACTTTGGACACAATGAATGTAATTGAAATGGCTATATGTAAACAAAAGGTTGAACATCTGATCTACTATTACAAGAAAACCTTTAACTCATTTGTACTAAAACATCCTATTTTGGAACCGCAACATCGTTGTACTTTGATTCTTAAACTTGACACTTGTATTCATGACGAGTTTGTAACATCCCGGTTCTCGGAAATTAAAAATAGTCCGTAAGCATTTACTTATTTATGATATAAATGTTTTATATTTATGTTATTTGAGAATTTTTATAAGTGAAGGACTAGAGTTGTAAGAAAGATAGTTAATTTAGTTAGAAGGGACTTATATGGTTAACTATAGTAGTGAATTTTGTAAATTAGTGAAATTTGAGAAGATAAGGGTGTGACAATCCGTCTTTTCGAGGTATTTTCCATTTATTGTTTATTACTCTTTTTATTCGCAATGATTTGGACCCTCGTATTTCGCTTTATTTTTACTCACGTTTATTGCATTTGAGTCGGGTTATGTGTTTTATTTACTTTGTCTCTCGAGACGGAAGCTTTAGAATCACCTAAGTGCCTAATAGTTAGTATGCTCACGTTATTTAAGTAGTGTGTTTACGCCATGAAAGTCGGTTAAGAAAATCATATTTCGAAATTTCATTACAAAGTTAGTCCTCTAACTTATTCTATTACAAAGTTAGTCCTTTAACGGAGAACTAACGAAATCTGTTACAAATCTGGTCCTTTAACGAAAAGATAACGGAATTGACCACAAGGGGCCTCGGTGCGCAGCACCCCTCTCTTGGTGCGCAGCACCACCCCCATTTTTGACTAAATTCCAATTCGACTTTTTGAGTCAAATTCTTGAGATTCCAAACTTCCTTTACACGTGATTCTGGCTGTAACTTGCCCCATTTGGGTTTGACAAGTAAGTTTGTGAATCTAGAGGTGGTTTGTGTTCTCCATGTTACCAAAACTTCAACTTTACATCTAAACATACTATCACTTTTTCTCATATTCTCACTTCATTCAAACTCACCTTTTCTCTCAACAATTCCAGAGAAATAAGAGTTCATAACATCACATTTGAAGTGAGAATCCAAGGGGGAAAGTTAGAGAAATCATCTCTTGTTAACACTCTTCAATTCCACACATTTCGGTAAGTAAATTCTTAACATTTTTCTTCATTTTCTTCTCTTTCCTTCCATTTGACTTGGAGTTTCTAACTCATAATCTTATTTCCTTTGTCTTACCAAGTTTTACTTCCGGTGACATCCATGAAGATGGAGGGTTTCGGTGAATCTCTTTGAAGAAACGTTAATTCGGTTTTGGGTATGTAAACTCTCCGAACTCTCTCTAATTCTTTCTCCATTTGGACACTTCTAACACCATTTTATTCATGTGTGAAATGGAAGCTCACTTACCCTCACTCTTTGTCTTGAAAAATTGGATACCATCTCGGAGGAAGAATTTCACTTTTAGTTTCGGTAAGAAACTTCTCCGAAAGTCCTTATTTTCTTTCTTTTGGGACTTTTACTAACCGGTGGACTTTTGTATTTTTGGAGTTGACTACCTTCTCACCACCACCATCAAGTCTCTCTCCGAAATCCTTGCAAGTCTTTTATATCTACACGTCTTGCGGGTGAAATCGGTAAAATCATTACAAACTCTTAACTATTTCATTTCGTTTTGTCTATTTCGGTTAAGCCTTGTAAAATCGGCTAGGTTAACATATTAGACCAACACATAACATTCTTGAAGTTGTGGACTTAAAACATGAAATATGTAAAAATGTGATATAACCCGAAAATAACGTAATTACTATATTAGTATGTAAAAACTACACACATACATATATATAACACCTTGTAAATGTTATTTGAACCTAATTTAACTTTCGGACAGTTTACCTATTTACCATAAAACGTCAAACGAATCAGTTTTCGACTAAAACGTAAATTTTATAAATTTGGAAATGGCCCAGTGCTTAGCACCAAACCCTTGGTGCGCAGCACCGGGGGTCTGTTCCTCAAAATTCAGTTTTTGTTAAATATTCAGCAAAGGCTCTTAGCATATTTCACACTCTTAATCAACTTTAAACGTATATATAAGTAGTCTATTATGTATAAATGTATTATATAACGTCAAAATAACGTCTTTGGACTCAAAGACACTACCGCGATCTTAAACGTTATCAAATTTAATTAAAACAAACGTCTTACTTACTTTTTTACGTCAAAATCATTTAAAACCGTTCTAAAACTTTTTACTATATTATTTTGAAATAAAAGTCTTTTTACTCTTAAAGTGTCAAAGTTGATTTTCATTCTATAAAAATCGTTGACTTTGACTTTTTCTTCAAAATCGTTGATTTTTGACTAATCTGAATCAACATCCCTAATTATGACTTTTCCTTCCAATTGTTGACTTTGACTTTTACCAAGTCAACATCTTTGACTTTGACCAAGTCAACATCTTTGACTTTGACCAAGTCAACATTTTGACGTTGACTTTGGTCGATCTCAATAAACTTTGGTAACAGTATTCCTTTCAACTGATATTCCTGGTAGTCATTCTTTGGGGCTAGGAATGTTATTCCCTTCTAATAGTCTTTATGACGAGAAATTATCGATATTTTCCTACCGTCCCTATCGACGCGGAACATCGTCACCTGGATCCGTCATCACGACACGACTTGGAGATCGTTGGAATACTTTAATAAACCTTAAATAATAAACTTAACCGACAAGGCTAAACCGTACTATGTTATTGAGATACTTAGACTATGTTATGTTGTTTAGGGCACTTAGGCGGCGGAGTTCTAGCTCCTTATTGATTATATACCCGATATCTTGCCGAGCTTATTTTGTGAGTTATTCGTAGCCCCTTTTATCTTACTATTTTGGGCTGGAAAGCGTATTTGAAATTATGTTATGATGTATATCTTGTTGCCTAGTGTATTAGTATCACCTTAGATTAAGATGCTTCTTAGGCTTTGGTAAGCCCCCCTTTTACACTTGTTAGCTTTTGCCCACGGTTGCATATATATAGATCTATATGGGTTTGACCCACCCTCATTGCTCGATAGGACGTACCTATGAGTGGATGTTATGGCCGTATGATTGTTTTTTGCCTTTGGTATAGCTTCGCCTTAGGTTGGGGGATTGGTGGTCAGGTTCAGTGTATGTTTAATCTTTGGTATCTATACTCACACTAGGGTTATAAATCAAGATATGCTTTTGAAACTTAAATCTTTTATTGGGTCAACTTTTATTTAATATTGCGAATAATTCACCAACATTGTGTTGATGTCGTTTTAACGCTTTTTCAGGAGTTTGAGGATTTTAGTTAATCATGCCTTGCACATTTTGGGATCATATATTTGTTGTATTTGGAATTCGTTTTGCTTGATGTAATTCCTGTATGATCCGCGTATTGACATTTGTATTGTATTTTGTATTCGACATTCAGTTTACTTTGACTATGTATTGTATTTGTAAACTTTGAGGCATGATTAATATGATTCGATGTTTTGTTTATGGTTGTATGTTGTAATCCTTGACTCTTGATATCTTTAACTGGAACGCTCCGTGTTTCCGCTCTAAGCGGGGTGTGACAGAAATTGGTATCAAAGCCAATGGTTATAGCGAACTGAGTGATTATATGAAGGAAATCACTTGGACTATGACCGGAGGCTTTACAATCGATTTTTCTCTGATTTGCTAAGTGTGCATTATTTGCGTTACTTGTTTATTTTCTCGCTTTTGTTTTTATCATCTAACTCTATTTTGTCGCCTATCTTGCTTAACACGTTTTTACTTTTAGGACGATGCCGCCTAAGAAGTCAGCACGACGTGGTCGTCCGAGTGCGAGAGCTAGAGATGCGAGCACGAGCACGAGATCCAGAGGTCCTACTCCAGTCACGAGGACTACTCCAGTCACGAGGACTAGCGGTCCTAACCCTGCTACGAGGACTGATGATTCAGGTCCGGAGACTACACCAGATTTGGCTCAGCTGGTAGCCCAGCAGATAGTGGAGTTGCTACCTACTATTGTTGCCCAGATTAGGGAGAGTACGGTTCATAGCAGTGACGGTAATGGTGGATCAGATCAGGGTGGCCCTGAGCCTATTGTTGGAGGTGGAGGTCCCGAGGGTACGGGCGGTGGATCAGGAGGTGATAACTCCACTCGTCGTACTATCATCATTGATGACACACCACGGAGGGGATGTTCACTGAAGACATTCATGGGCTGCAAGGTTCCCGAGTTTAGAGGTACTGAGGGCGCGATTGGGACACTCCAGTGGATGGAGAAATTGGAGTCTATTTTCAGTACAGTTGGTTGCGCGGAGGAGGATAAGGTCCGTTATGCCACGTTTGTGTTTCAGAGTACTGCGTTGACTTGGTGGAATTCTGTGGTGAGTGTTCGAGGTCGTGCTGAGACCGATGCGATGGTTTGGGAACAGTTGAAAGATTTGATTATTACGGAGTATGTGCCTGAGGCGGAGCTCGAGAGATTAGAGCAGGAGTTGTGGGGTTTGGAGATGATTGGGTCGGACATTTTGGGATACACTACTCGATTTTATGCTTTGTCACAGTTGGTTCCTCACTTGGTTCGTCCGGAGTCTAAGAGGATTAGTCGCTATGTTCGAGGTTTATCTCAGGAGATCCGAGATAATGTTATGTCTTCGAAGCCTTGTACCTTTCAGAGCGCTGTAGAGCTCGTGACCACGTTGACCCATAATGCGGTCCGTGATGGTAGGTTACCTCCTATGATAGCTAGGCAGAGCACCGGAGGGAAACGGACTGGTGGATTCCGTCACGGAGACCCGAGGAAGAAGTCTAGGAGGCACGATGCTCCTCATGTTGTACAGTCTTATGCTGTGGTGACCCCGGGTACTCAGAGTAAGTACCCGAAATGTGGACGGTGTGATAATCATCATGCTCAGGAGGTGAAGTGTTGGGAGTGTGGGAAATGCAAGAAGCTAGGACACACTGATAGGTTTTGCCGTGCCCATAGGGGTAAGTGTTTTGAGTGTGGTTCTGCTGATCATCACCGGAACAAGTGTCCCAAGTTAGCTTCGGCTGGTACTGGTACTGCATCTGGTTCAGGTTCTCGTGGTAGAGCTTTTGTTATTGGGGCCCAGGAGGCACAGCAGGATCCTCGCGTTGTCACGGGTACTTTTCTTATTTGTGATCAGCCTGCATTTATTTTATTTGACTCTGGTGCCGATAGAAGCTTTATATCTACTGAGTTTAGGACCATGATTAGTTGCACATCTAGACCTTTAGTGCCTGCCTTTGAGATAGAGCTAGCTGACGGTGAGTATTTGCATGCTTCTGAGATACTTAGTGATTGTAGTGTTAGCTTTGATGATCACTCATTTCCTATTGACTTGATTCCGATTACGCTGGGTAGTTTCGACGTTATTATTGATATGGATTGGTTAGCGGCACACCGGGCAGAGATCATATGTTTCGAGAAGATGATACGTATTCCGTTACCAGTTGGTGGTCCGTTGTTAGTTCAGGGGAATAAGGCGGGGAAGCGCCTTAAGATTGTTTTGTGTTTGAAGGTTTGGGAGTACATCAAACGGGATTGCACACTCTTTCTTGCACACCTTGTGAAGAAAGACTCCGCGGAGAAGATAGATGAGAAGCCGGTGGTTCGTGACTTTCCCGATGTATTTCCAGAGGACTTACCTGGTTTACCCCCTAGTAGACAGGTAGAGTTTCGCATAGACTTGGTTCCCGGAGCAGCGCCAGTGGCAAAGGCTCCTTATCGGTTAGCACCTTCGGAGATGTTAGAGCTATCGAAGCAGATTCAGGAGTTGGTGGATAAAGGCTTTGTTAGACCGAGTTTCTCTCCTTGGGGCGCGCCGGTACTCTTCGTGAAGAAGAAGGATGGATCTATGAGGTTGTGTATCGACTACAGGGAGCTGAATAAGCTGACAGTGAAGAATCGGTATCCCTTGCCACGTATAGATGATTTATTCGACCAGCTTCAGGGTTCATGTTTCTTTTCGAAGATTGATTTACGATCCGGATATCATCAGTTGAGAGTGCAGGAGGAGGACATTCCGAAGACCGCCTTCAGGACACGGTACGGCCACTTCGAGTTTTTGGTTATGCCTTTCGGTCTCACGAATGCGCCTGCAGCTTTCATGGACATGATGAACCGTATATGTTGTCCTTACCTCGACAAGTTCGTGATCGTTTTCATAGACGACATTCTGATATATTCTCGTAGCCGGGAAGAGCACGAGGAACATTTGAGATTAGTGTTGGAGTTGCTTAACAGGAGAAGCTCTACGCTAAGTTCTCGAAATGAGAGTTTTGGTTACCTGCGGTTCAGTTTCTTGGCCACGTGGTTAGCGGGGAGGGTATTCACGTTGATCCTGCCAAGATTGAAGCCGTTAGAGATTGGGTCGCTCCGAAGACGCCCACTGAGATCCTTTCATTCTTGGGTTTGGCAGGCTACTATCGTCGTTTCATCGAGAATTTCTCGAAGATAGCCTCGCCTATGACTAAATTGACCCAGAAGAGCGAGGAGTTTGTTTGGGGTGAAGAACAGGAGGAAGCCTTTCAGTTGTTGAAGAAGCGGTTGTGTAATGCTCCTATATTGAGTCTTCCCGAGGGTACCGAGAATTTTGTAGTTTATTGCGACGCTTCGCATAAGGGACTCGGTTGTGTGCTGATGCAGAATGGGAAAGTAATTGCCTATGCTTCTCGTCAGTTGAAGATTCATGAGCAGAATTACACGACACACGATTTGGTGTTGGGCGCAGTAGTCTTTGCTTTGAAGATCTGGCGCCACTATCTTTACGGTACTAAGTGTACTGTATTCACCGATCATAAGTCGTTACAGCACATCTTTGATCAAAAGATGTTGAATATGAGGCAACGTCGATGGGTTGAGTTGCTCAACGATTATGAATGTGAGATTCGCTATCATCCAGGAAAGGCGAATGTTGTAGCCGATGCGTTGAGTCGCAAGGAGTCGGTTAAGCCGGTGAGGATTCGTGCTATGATGGTTTCTATTCAGTCGAGCTTGAAGGCTCGTATTATTCAGGCTCAGCAGGAGGCTCTCACCGAGGATCGCCTCAAGGATGAGGGACTATTCAGTTTAGCGAGACAGTTGGAGTCGAAGGACGACGGGGTGTTGTATTTCTTGGATCGTATTTGGGTTCCCGTTAGTCTTGGGCAGTTGATTTTGGATGAGGGTCATAAGTCCAATTATTCCGTTCATCCTGGAGCGGATAAGATGTACCATGACCTGAAGGAGTTCTATTGGTGGCCTGGTATGAAGCGGGCGATTGCCGAGTATGTGGGCAAGTGTTTGACGTGTTCAAAGGTCAAGGCTCAGAATCAAAAGCCTTCCGGCCTTCTTCAGCAGCCCGAGATCCCACAGTGGAAGCGGGAGAAGATCACGATGGATTTTGTTACGAAGCTTCCTAGATCTACAGGAGGTTATGATACTATCTGGGTTATCGTCGATCGGCTGACTAAGTCAGCGCACTTTCTTCCTATTCGAGAAGATTACCGAGTAGAGAAATTATCTAGATTGTACATCGACGAGATTGTGGCTAGACATGGCATTCCAGTATCAGTTATTTCAGACCGTGATGCACGATTTACTTCGAGGTTTTGGCAGTCTTTACAACGAGCTTTGGGTACTAGATTGGATATGAGTACGGCTTATCATCCTCAGACAGATGGTCAGAGTGAGCGCACTATTCAGACATTGGAGGATATGCTTCGAGCGTGTGCGTTGGATTTTGGTGGGAGTCGGGATCGACACTTACCATTAGTCGAGTTCTCGTATAATAATAGTTACCACTCCAGCATCAACTGTGCACCATTTGAGGCTCTTTACGGGAGGAAGTGTAGATCTCCGATTTGTTGGGCCGAGATAGGAGATAGCCAGCTTACCGGTCCCGAGTTGATCCAGGAGACGACTGATAAGATCTTCAGGATCAAGGATCGTCTGATAGCCGCTAGAGACCGTCAGAAGAAGTATGCAGATATTCGTCGGAGACCTTTGGAGTTTCAGGTCGGGGATATGGTGTTGTTGAAAGTTTCTCCGTGGAAGGGTGTGTTCCGATTCGAGAAACGCAGCAAGTTGAGTCCACGTTTTACAGGACCTTTCAGGATTTTGGCTCGTGTTGGTCCAGTGGCTTACCGTCTAGAGTTGCCACCTGAGTTGTGCGGTGTGCACAATGTATTTCATGTATCGCATCTCAAGAAGTGCCTTGCTGACGAGACTTTGATTGTACCACTGGAGAAACTACGTTTGGATGACTCGCTTCATGTGATAGAGGAACCGATGGAGATTGTTGACCGAGATGTCAAACGGTTACGGCGGAGTCGAATTCCGATAGTGAAGGTCCGATGGAACTCGAAGATTGGAGCTGAGTTTACTTGGGAGCGAGAGGACGAGATGCAGAAGAAGTATCCCCGTCTATTTACCAGTAGCAGTGATCAGTAGTCATTTCGAGGACGAAATTCTTTTTACTGGGGGAGGCTGTGACAATCCGTCTTTTTGAGGTATTTTCCATTTATTGTTTATTACTCTTTTTATTCGCAATGATTTGGACCCTCGTATTTCGTTTTATTTTTACTCACGTTTATTGCATTTGAGTCGGGTTATGTGTTTTATTTACTTTGTCTCTCGAGACGGAAGCTTTAGAATCACCTAAGTGCCTAACAGTTAGTATGCTCACGTTATTTAAGTAGTGTGTTTACGCCATGAAAGTCGGTTAAGAAAATCATATTTCGAAATTTCATTACAAAGTTAGTCCTCTAACTTATTCTATTACAAAGTTAGTCCTTTAACTGAGAACTAACGGAATCTGTTACAAATCTGGTCCTTTAACGAAAAGATAACGGAATTGACCACAAGGGGCCACGGTGCGCAGCACCCCTCTCTTGGTGCTCAGCACCACCCCCATTTTTGACTAAATTCCAATTCGACTTTTTGAGTCAAATTCTTGAGATTCCAAACTTCCTTTACACGTGATTCTGGCTGTAACTTGCCTCATTTGGGTTTGACAAGTAAGTTTGTGAATCTAGAGGTGGTTTGTGTTCTCCATGTTACCAAAACTTCAACTTTACATCTAAACATACTATCACTTTTTCTCATATTCTCACTTCATTCAAACTCACCTTTTCTCTCAACAATTCCAGAGAAATAAGAGTTCATAACATCACATTTGAAGTGAGAATCCAAGGGGGAAAGTTAGAGAAATCATCTCTTGTTAACACTCTTCAATTCCACACATTTCGGTAAGTAAATTCTTAAGATTTTTCTTCATTTTCTTCTCTTTCCTTCCATTTGACTTGGAGTTTCTAACTCATAATCTTATTTCCTTTGTCTTACCAAGTTTTACTTCCGGTGACATCCATGAAGATGGAGGGTTTCGGTGAATCTCTTTGAAGAAACGTTAATTCGGTTTTGGGTATGTAAACTCTCCGAACTCTCTCTAATTCTTTCTCCATTTGGACACTTCTAACACCATTTTATTCATGTGTGAAATGGAAGCTCCCTTACCCTCACTCTTTGTCTTGAAAAATTGGATACCATCTCGGAGGAAGAATTTCACTTTTAGTTTCGGTAAGAAACTTCTCCGAAAGTCCTTATTTTCTTTCTTTTGGGACTTTTACTAACCGGTGGACTTTTGTATTTTTGGAGTTGACTACCTTCTCACCACCACCATCAAGACTCTCTCCGAAATCCTTGCAACTCTTTTATATCTACACGTCTTGCGGGTGAAATCGGTAAAATCATTACAAACTCTTAACTATTTCATTTCGTTTTGTCTATTTCGGTTAAGCCTTGTAAAATCGGCTAGGTTAACATATTAGACCAACACATAACATTCTTGAAGTTGTGGACTTAAAACATGAAATATGTAAAAATGTGATATAACCCGAAAATAACGTAATTACTATATTAGTATGTAAAAACTACACACATACATATATATAACACCTTGTAAATGTTATTTGAACCTAATTTAACTTTCGGACAGTTTACCTTTTTACCATAAAACGTCAAACGAATCAGTTTTCGACTAAAACGTAAATTTTATAAATTTGGAAATGGCCCAGTTCTTAGCACCAAACCCTTGGTGCGCAGCACCGGGGGTCTGTTCCTCAAAATTCAGTTTTTGTTAAATATTCAGCAAAGGCTCTTAGCATATTTCACACTCTTAATCAACTTTAAACGTATATATAAGTAATCTATTATGTATAAATGTATTATATAACGTCAAAATAACGTCTTTGGACTCAAAGACACTACCGCGATCTTAAACGTTATCAAATTTAATTAAAACAAACGTCTTACTTACTTTTTTACGTCAAAATCATTTAAAACCGTTCTAAAACTTTTTACTATATTATTTTGAAATAAAAGTCTTTTTACCCTTAAAGTGTCAAAGTTGATTTTCATTCTATAAAAATCGTTTACTTTGACTTTTTCTTCAAAATCGTTGATTTTTGACTAATCTGAATCAACATCCCTAATTATGACTTTTCCTTCCAATTGTTGACTTTGACTTTGACCAAGTCAACATCTTTGACTTTGACCAAATCAACATCTTTGACTTTGACCAAGTCAACATTTTGACGTTGACTTTGGTCGATCTCAATAAACTTTGGTAACAGTATTCCTTTCAACTAATATTCCTGGTAGTCATTCTTTGGGGCTCGGAATGTTATTCCCTTCTAATAGTCTTTATGACGTGAAATTATCGATATTTTCCTACCGTCCCTATCGACGCGGAACATCGTCACCTGGATCCGTCATCACGACACGACTTGGAGATCGTTGGAATACTTTAATAAACCTTAAATAATAAACTTAACCGACAAGGCTAAACTGTACTATGTTATTGAGATACTTAGACTATGTTATGTTGTTTAGGGCACTTAGGCGGCGGAGTTCTAGCTCCTTATTGATTATATACCCGATATCTTGCCGAGCTTATTTTGTGAGTTATTCATAGCCCCTTTTCTCTTACTATTTTGGGCTGGAAAGCGTATTTGAAATTATGTTATGATGTATATCTTGTTGCCTAGTGTATTAGTATCACCTTAGATTAAGATGCTTCTTAGGCTTTGGTAAGCCCCCCTTTTACACTTGTTAGCTTTTGCCCACGGTTGCATATATATAGATCTATATGGGTTTGACCCACCCTCATTGCTCGATAGGACGTACCTATGAGTGGATGTTATGGCCGTATGATTGTTTGTTGCCTTTGGTATAGCATCGCCTTAGGTTAGGGGATTGGTGGTCAGGTTCAGTGTATGTTTAATCTTTGGTATCTATACTCACACTAGGGTTATAAATCAAGATATACTTTTGAAACTTAAATCTTTTATTGGGTCAACTTTTATTTAATATTGCGAATAATTCACCAACATTGTGTTGATGTCGTTTTAACGCTTTTTCAGGAGTTTGAGGATTTTAGTTGATCATGCCTTGCACATTTTAGGATCATATATTTGTTGTATTTGGAATTCGTTTTGCTTGATGTAATTCCTGTATGTAACATTGAACCGGTTAATCCAAGTATTGAAGTAGACATGGCAAAACCAAAGTGACCTTTGTATTCAATTGGTTCATCTTAATGAATTCATTTTAGATTATTAATCATATAATTATTAAAACTGTCTATATTATCATCATTCAAATATTGTAAGAGCTAATTTTATTATTCACAAAAAATCAAATATGGAGTGTGGATGTTATGGTAATGGTGGAGGAGTGTTCTACATGTACGGAGGCAATGCTGATGTTGATGGAGGAGATGTCATATCATTAATTATCCCCCTATTTAAATTGGGTCATGTTAACCCAACCCTCCCTACCCCACATTTCAACCCCTCCTATCCCACCTATCCTACCATTTTAATAAATAAGTGGACCCCATACTCTATTTATGTACTTTTTAGTTTTTTTTTTAATTTTTTTTAGTACAAAATATAGTATTTAATAAATCTAATTATAATTTTTCATAAATATGATTATAGTTATTTACTTTTATTAAATCTAACAAAAACATATCTCTTTTGTCTAACATAGTTGAGTATAGTATATACATATGTATATAATACGAGAAAAAAAAGTTTCAATAAAATTATATTCGATCGTCCATAATATACTCGATAAAACCCGACTCTAAAAAAGAAGGACAAAGTTGTCTATATGGATTGTGTTATTGAAGATTCGAGATGAGTTTTTAATCGGAACAAAATATGTGGGCAATTTATGTATCTTAGTCAAGACGTTAATGTTAAAGTATGTCTTTCTATAAACATATTCCAATCTAAAATTGTTTGTAAAATATAACATTTATAAAAACAAAATGCAAAATGTAGACAAAATGATTATGTTAGCAAATGTGAAGTTAAATAAAACATTTACTGTGTAATTCGGAAAAAACATTATCAAAATTAAAATAAGTATAATATATAAAAAAAAACTAAAAATATTGCGTAAATAGGAAGAAAAAAAAACATAAGATTTTTTTATATAATATGTTTTCCGTTTTTATTAAAACACTCGTAAAACAATAAAATATTTGCAAAACACCCGTAAAACAATAAAATAATTTAACTTTCTTTTTATACTAAAAATGTGTATGTGTTTAATTAATACTATTAAAAATAAGGATTAAATTATTTAAAGTAAAGGGGTTAAAATGAAATTATTAATGGTGATATCATCAAAAATGATCTAATGGTTGAAATTAAAGTTGGATTTCCATCTAATGGTTAATAATTTGCCAAATGGCATTTTAGGCCTCTCTTTTATTATATATTAATTCAGATAAGAGTAAATTACATAGATCATCCCTAAGGTTTATATGAAATTACGGTTATTGTCCCTAAGTTTAAAAAGTTGCATGGTATGTCCCAAAGTTTAGAGTAATTACGGATTTCGTCCCTAATTTGGATGTCCGTTAATTTCCACCGTTAGCCTTCCCTCACGTGTTAAACACGTGAGGGGTATTTTCGTCATTTCGCAGTCTTCTTCCCCAAAATAAAATAAACCCTAAGAAAATAAGCTCACACAAACACACACACACACACACACACACACACACACCTTAATCAACTCCAGTACCAGAAAAATGAGCATCAAAATATTCGTAATCACCTCTATTCTAATCTTCACAATGCTCTACATCTCCATATACTTATCAAGCACTTGGTATTTGGATCTGAATATCCTTAATCGATCCACAGTTGCAATCCCAAAAGTAATCAACAACACAAGACCATACCCGGTCTCATTCGCCTACTTAGTCTCAACGCAAGCGAAGACGAACATCTACAGATTGCATCCTCAACAACCTCCGAAATCCGCGATCGGTTACACCACCACCACCGACGTCGCCGGAAAACCAGTCCTTATTCGCCGGAAAAAACCCAGTCTTTGCCGCCGTGGTGTTTGCCGCCGCTACTGCCGCCATAGCTGAACCATTTACCCCGCTACTGCCGCCGCTATTTTGTTTTTTGAATATTGTTTAATTATTATAAAGGGTGTGAAACGGTGGCAAAGGACAAGTTTGTGACTGTTTGGGACGGTTCCTTTTCCGGTGGGTGGATCTTGAGGATTGAAGAATAAGGGATTAATGATTCAATTTTGATTCAATTGAATCTGATTTTGATTTATTTGGAAATATGATATGATTCAATTTTGATTGTATGAGGGATTATGAATCTGATTTTGATTTATTTTGATTTTGATTTTTGGATTTTTGAGGAAGAAGGAGAAAGGTAGGTGAAAAGTGCAAAAAGACGAAAATACCCCTCACGTGTTTAACACGTGAGGGAACACTAACGGTGGAAATTAACGGACATCCAAATTAGGGACGAAATCCGTAATTACTCTAAACTTTGGGACATACCATGCAACTTTTTAAACTTAGGGATAATAACCGTAATTTCATATAAACCTTAGGGACGATCTATGTAATTTACTCTTAAGATAATAAAAGAGAGGCCTAAAATGTCATTTGGGTAGGTAATAACCATTAGATAAGTTTGTAATTTTAATTTCGACCATTAGATCATTTGATGAAAGTTGCAAAACATATAACAATAACGAAAAGCTCAGAAATTATTATTTTTTGTTAATTTTTTGTTAAAAAACATATAACAATAACGAAAAGCTCAGAAATTTTTTTATATCATTTCTGGTAAAAATGAAGGTTGCAAAACAGAAAAATCATGTTTACCGTCTATTCGATTTTACCAAATATGTGAATAATAGAATACGAATTATACCAAATATTTGAATAATACTGTTTTTTATTATACCGAATATGTGAATAATACTGTTTTTTTATTAATAAAAAATTTATTTGGTCGTTACATCATTATACTGTTTTTTATTATACCGAATATTTAAATAATAGAATACGAATGTTGCATTTTAATACACAATTTATTTTTCGTTAAATTATGTATAATGTTTATTACTTTACGATATTTGAAAAATTAAAAAAACCAACAACAAAAGGACAAAAAAAGACAAAAAAATAAAAAATGTCACATCTATGACACATGTGTGTCATAGATGTGACATAAAGACACATAGGGGGGGTTTGCATAACCCTTTAGGGAGGGTGGGCATAACCTATGCCATTTAAATTACAAAAACTCATATGAAAGTGTGCCATTAAACAATTTTTTAATGTTTTGGTATTTTTAAATTTAGTCCTTCGACTTTAAGACTTTAGCGGTTTCGCCCCCTCAACTTTAAAAACTTTAACGTTTTCCCCCCCTCAACTATAAAAACTTTAACGCTTTTTCGCCCTCAACTTTAAAAAATTTAACGCTTTTTCACCCTAAACTTTAAACAACTTTTAGCTTTTCCTGTCTGCACTTTATATGCTTTTGCGTTTTCCCCCCCTCAGCTTTAAATAATACTTTTACGCTTTCTACCCCTCAGAATTTTTTTTTTGATTCAACTAATACGAACATCTACTCAGATTAATAATAAATAACGGCATCGTTTTAGCAAATAGCTACATTTATATTTCGATAAAAAAGTAAAAAAACAAAAAGTCGAGTCGTTTTATCCGGAGTAGGATAAACGACATCCTCTCCTCTTCTCGCTTCGATCAATGACTTGATCCGGAGCTGATGAGATGGAAGGTCGTAAAAGTATTACTTAAAGTAAAAAAAAGTTACGAGAAGTAAGAAATAAAAAAGACGTCGAAGCCCAACAATAATAAGCCAAAACGAAGCCCAAAAAAACCCAAAAAAACACCCTCAGCGCATACCCGGGCACGAACCATGGCTTCATCTTGTATGCGACGGAGGTTATGGGAAACACGTTGATGAAAGGGCTTTTTTGTTTATATAAACTGTAATCGAACTCGTGCGAAGCACGAGAGATCCTCTAGTTATATATAAATAAAACTAGTTACAAAACAAATATTCTTTCTAATTTCTATGTCAACTTGATGTATACAACTTCAAATATTCAATGTATTGGTGCTCATACAAATAAAGTCAAAAGAATCAAACAATCAATAATTATAATCGTAACACATGTAAACTTGATAATGTGTATGTTCTTTTTATGATTTTGATTGTAAAGTTATAAGTCTAGTTTAGTTTAAAGCTTACTTGGTTTAGCTAACGATTTCGAGATTCTCTTTTGAAAATCAGATCATGAGTGAAATATATATTACTAGGAAATCGGAGGTAGCATATAAACGAGTTACTAATGAATTAGTGTTTCTTTGTTTGAAACTCTACTCGCATATTGTTGTGAACACACATGTATCTAGTTACTCATTACGGTCATTTGTTTTTAGTGGATTGATATACTTTTGTTATCCAAAAATAAAAATCAAGATAGCCATAACATTAGGAAATCGGCCCTCAAACTCGGGAACGAACACACATTAGCAAGACAAAAAGTAAAATTTGCAAGAAAAAGAGATGGAGTACCCCCATGATGTTGTATGGTACGGCATATCATATCGGTGTGATCACTTAATTCACGACCACACTAGAGATCTGATCTTTGCCATAAAGTTTATTTGATCTCAGTTTGCAACAAACGGAATTGAAGATCACGTCTCTATTAAGTTAACTGGATCTCTCAGTTTGCAACAAATATTGTTTTCTATGAGCTGATATGAAGGGCTACTCGTGCGCCTTATTTCCTAGTTTTGATACCATTTGAACACAACTAGGGGGATATCGTGCGTTGCACGAGTTCGCGTTTTTCGTCGATGTGTGTTAGTTCGATGGCCTCGTCACTCTTTGGTGCCTGTTGGAACGATTACTAACCATTGAACCGGTGTCTCGGACCACCAGCCTTGAGCCGGTCTAGGACAATTCCACAGTGCACATTTTGGTCCAAAAAAAGCAGACGGTGGAGGACAAATATTAGGTAGAAAGTTAGTGATTTGAGGTAAACCATCTTCACCATACATATCGTAAACCCCACCAATACAGTTGTTCTCATATTCATGTGGCAAATCAAATGAAAAATAATCAACACCCATATTATGTACTGATGTCGTGTTTATCTCCAAAGGGGAATCTTTGTATTGATCAAGCAACTTGAAGCCTTGTTCTTGAAACACCGGGGTCACAACAAAGTTCTGCAACAAAAATAAACATAACCAAATAAACGGATTGTTCTGTTGCACCTAAAAACTTTGCCCATGTAAATCTTTTACGTCGTATCACACGAAAATATTCACCTTATGAAAAGCAGAAATGTCAGTGTCGTTGTGGGCATCTGGATCAGGTTTTGGCACAGGAAATCCACTGGTTGCATCACCATCCTCATCGTACAGCTGCAACAACCTAGTTATGTCTGGAGAAAAAGACCCTAAACTTCCACCCTGCATAAGAAAACCAAAAGTTTAACAAAAACCGACATCGAAACTTCAAACTAACAAATAACATATTCTACCAAAATATAGTTTCAAGTTGTTTATATAAATGACTCGAATCTAAGATTTCCTAGTCCTCCAAGAGTCACCGATACCAAATGATAACACGCGTTATTTAAAACCTTAAACCAATGCCTGGCATTGCGTTATACAAAATACGAAATAATCAGAATCAGATAATCAGTTGTAACAAACCATCTACAAATATGAAATCATCAGTTCCGTAACACGAAACATAAGAACCTGCTGAAATGAAGAAGCAGGAAAAGACGGTTCAGTAAGTTCCTTCTTCCATTCCTTAAGCATCTGATGAACTTGCTCCTCAAGAACAACCATATCGATTTTCCGCTTCTCTTTCCTTGCAGATTGCAGATCCATAAACATACATTGAAGATCATCAACACGGTTCATCGCTCTGTCTTTCAATATCCTATGAGATTTTATACCTCTCCTCATTTCCAAATCACAATTTAACCTAATTTCAACACACAAAATTAGTATGATCAAAATTCAGCATAAATAGTAGCTTTTTATGAATCAAATTTTGAATAGGAATGATTAAATTTAATACTACCTGTGTGTTGGAAATGGTGATTTGAAGAAAATGATATGAAATGGAGTTTTTAGTAAGAATTGAAAAATGGAAATTGGGGAAGAATGCAGTAAGAGATAGAGAGCTTCTTTTCTCTGCTCAAGAGTGGCGGCCATAATCATCTGCCTTACGGCTTTTATCCTCTCATCGGAAGCAAAAAACTGAAAATAATAGGCCATTATGTTTTCTGATACTAATTCAGTATTAGATGACGATAAGAAACATAAAAGATTACCATATGTTCAGTTCTACAAAGTCCGATCCCTTGAGCACCATTATTTCTAGCTGTTAATGCATCATTAGGTGTCTCTGCATTCGCCATAACCTTGAGACGTCTTACTTGATCAGCCCATGCCATAAATGTTTCCAAATCACTGCTCATTGCTGGTGGAGCCACTGGCTGTTTACCCAATATAACTTCCCCCGTTGAACCGTTTAGTGAAAGCCATTGGCCTTCTTTAATCACCTGATCACCTATCGTAAGAACGATCTGATAGAGGTCAAATCACATATAAGTCACAGCACATTTAACCCGTTCAAATCCGTCTAACAATTAAAAATAAGAAATAAGACTATTTATACTATGGCAACCATACGTCTAAACAGCGCATTTAACTCAGGAAAAAGCAACACCAGGACGTAGAACCTGCAGACAAAGTAACACAGGAGGAGTAGATTAGCAACTTGCAAATAAAAAGTTTACCATTTACGAATCATATATTCATATGTTGTAGTCTGTGAGACAATTAGCAAACCATACATTACAAAAGCCAAATTTCATCATCACCATTACAATTACATTATTCTCCGTCTAATAATTAAACACAACAAACAGCACCATAAACAACATACCTCAAACAACGAAAAATCGATTAATCAAAATCTTGAAATAAAAATCATTATCTTTTAATTTTAATTTCAAGAAATCACGATATAAACCAACCTATCATTGATGAACAACATTAAGAACCGTCCAATTTAAATAGATGGGTAATTTGATAGAAGTGTACCTGGCCAAGAAGAGCTGGAATATTATCTCGATCCCCATCTAATACAATCTTGAATGCAGCAAAAGCCTGATCCACATCACTCATAGGTAGCAACAGTTAACCTGCAACCAACAATATACGATAACTCTTTTACAACAGTTTTTATGATCGACTTACATTGAACTATTATGCAAAGCTTATGAATGTATAATAGCTCGGTTTAGTATTAGTGAAAGAAAAGCTTGTTATGTTCACCTTTTCCAACCCAAGTAGAAGCCTCGTGCATAGATAACAGAAACCAACATAATAAAAACAACAATAGACCGTTGTTGCCCATTCGTTAGCCTTTATAATGTACTTTAGGCACACCATGACTCCCACCTAAAGTGTTGTTTCACCGAAACGTATCAATGTTAGTTTTGATTTTAATTAAAAGAAAATATGATGTAGCTTGACGACAATAGATCACAAAATAAATACATACTTGTAAACTTGCGACTCATACGGAGGACCATAATCGCAGCCTTTGCTATTTCTGTGCTCAAATTTAAGAACTACCTGTAACAAAGCCGGCGCTCATTACCAGCGCACAAAGACAAAAGTAAATTTGCAATGAAACACAATTGTAGGTCAAGAAAGAACAATATAGTTTACAGTATACGCATAGCTTAAGAATATCAAAAGCATGAAATTTTTGTACCTTGTGGAAGTTAAAGACCAAATCCAGTTCGCAAACGTTACTAAAGAAGTGATCAAGTATTTCAACAAATAAGTGGATGCCTTCCAAATAACCTACCTCATTATCAGTTTTATCAACACAAAGTGAGAAAAACAGCCAGCATATCGCCTGTAAATAACTTTGTGTGTACGGAACTGCAAGAAGAGAAACACAATGTACGGATAAAAAACTATCAAGCTACACTGCGATAGAAATCTCTAAAGCAAGAAGTTTGATACTTAATGCACAATACTCGCTCTGTATACAATCATTAAAAAAGAAAAAGAATTACGGACATGAAACTATGTTTGGAAATACAGTTTAACACGGATGCTATATAATAATAGAGGGCATCATTTTCAAAGTTAGCTGTGCAGCATCTTTAAGCTCCACATATTAAGGAATTTATATAAAATAGAAGTATATATCGTTGTATTAGACACAAAAAATAAAATTAGGAATATTACCTGTAGAGCTTTGACACGATGCCATAGAGGCGGCAAGTCAGCAAAGAGTTTCTTCACAGAGAACTCTGGAGGTTTAGCTTGCTTAAAGAAAGAATGTTTTTACAGCTACTCGGCTGTTGGTTTTTTTGTTTGATCTTTCACCAAACACATTACGACTAATTCTTTGAAAGACTGTTCACATACAAAATTTAATATTTATCAACGTAGGAATGTAACATATGCGATACTATAAATAAAGAGAAAACATTACCTTAGAAAACCGTTTATCCCGATCGTAATCAAGTCCAGGTGGCGCGTTTTGAATGGCCATCAAGAGGACTTGTGATACAAAACCAAAGTTTAAAAAACGAACAGGAAGTGGATATGATTTTAAGTAAGTGTCAATATATTGCAATAAATTTTTTTGTTTTATTTCTATTGAATAGCGTTCTTGCATACATAGTAGCTGCTTGTAGGGATTTAAGACCATCAATAGACAAAGCTACGATTCTTTGATCGATGAAACATGTTTATTATTATTATTAACACAATGACACAACATCAGAATATAATCACTAACATAAGTATATAACTATATACCTGCAGTCCAACTTGTGAAGACCGCGAGATCGGTCTCTTCTTATCTTTATCCTTATTAGCCGCGGAAGCAGCATTAGTCTTCCCAGCCAAGAAACCCTTTCCACCTTTCCCAACCATTTACGCACCTACACTCAACAAACATTTAAATCAAAAAAATGACACAAACTCTTAACATAAAACACAAATTACGTTAAATCATGGATGCAAAGCCCTAACAGTGAACGGAAATATGATAAAGATAGGAAAGCAGATACCAAAGTGTCTATAGAAACATCAAAATGCCATGATCCTATTTCATCAGCAACTAATTTCGCATGTGACCGTGTAGCATCAGAAGTGTACAACATCCGTGTTAGTGGTATATTAAAGCAACAATAATGAAGCCGATAAAAAAGTACTGTCATACATGGCTCATGGACTTACCTGTTTTCCGTTTCCATGTAATGCAACCAACAATACCAGAGATTGCAAACGGAGATGAACAAAGACATAACGAAAACGTAACTCAGCTTAAAGTAAAAAGTGCAATTAGAAGATATTATTGCTTAAACAGTAACCAAATGTACTTACTTTGGACCAGTAACGGTAGATGTCTCAACGCGATTACGGTCAGCTTCTCCTGATTTTGAAACCCATTCAGCTCAATTACCTGATGAAGAATTATAATTATTTTCACGGACTTCAAGACCTTGCGGTTTGAGAAAACCCTATAAAATCCCATGATCTTGTCGTATGTAGATTACGATACTGATTCAGGATAACAGTTTGCACATCTTCCATACCTTCACGAATATCATAACAAACAAATAACGGTTATAAGAAACACAAAACACACTTGCATAAGACTCGAGGCAACATACGATAACTCTATGGCCTCAAATTCCGAAAGTTTAGCTGCAAATGCGTTAAAGCTTTTGGTACAATTGAAAGGATTTGACGAAAACATCCTATTAGTATATAAATGAAACTCACAGCAGCCGGAGCAGGTCTCTTCCCGCTAAGCATGCTTGCTGCCGACCTTTTAACAACACCTCCATCAGAAGCCTGCACATATATGTTGTGTCAGGTTATTCTTACAGTCCAAATTAACCCTTATCGGACACAACAAACATAGTAATGAACTTTTAAATCCCTCTAAAGATAAAGAATACTTACATCTAATAGGAACACGTTTTGAATTTTCTACCGACTCGTTTTATCTCCATATAATGTGCCTGCCCCGTCATTACTTTTATCACATGCCTGCCCCGTCATTACTTTTATCACCATTATACCCTACGTATTTCAAATTTTGTGTAAATATCGTGATTTAAACATTACATTTTATGTCTGATATGAATGGGCTAAGCAAAACCAAAGTTAAAACAAAAAGAAACAGTTACAATCTAAAATATATAAAACCAAATAAACAAATTTACATACTGCTCTTCCAAGCAATTTCGCCCTCTCTTGTGCTTCTTGCATTACCCAAAAGGTAGGTAATGCACATAACCTCTTCTGTCTGTTGTAAGTTCTGTTCGACAGAGAAGTTATTGGTCAAGTAATTGCAAGAGTCGAGCTAAAAAACAACATATTCAGAATCCAAATTCTAACCTCTTTATCGAGTTCCTCAATCTTTGCTTTGATAAAGCGAGCAATTTTTCCAACTTCGTCCACGTCTTTTTCCATACGCTGCTTGATTGCTGCAGATTAAGAAAGATATAACTATTAAATACCCAAAACCTGGTGTAACATAAATAATATCAAATATGGACCACTAATTTAATGCTTTTTTCAATACCGCAGATGAAAAATTACCTTTTCTTATGTAATTATGATTCTGTTTAATGTTTTCTTTCTGCACATTTGGGATCTTTGCAAAAATCAATTGTCGTAACCGTCAACACTTTGTGTAACATTAAAAATATCAAATATATGTAGAGACCACCAACTTGATACCTTTTTTTCTAATACCATAAATGTAATATTACGTTCTCTTGTGAAATGATGACTTTATTGAACATTTTTCGATTGGTTATCATGATTATTTGGACGAATTCCTTTCTCAACGTTTCCTACAAATAACAAATCATAATCGATTAAAATCATAATCGATTAATATACACACACATATATATATATATATATATACATATATGTATATATAGATATATATATATATACCTTGTCGACGGCGGAATCGGAAGCGAGAAGGTGAATCTTGCGACCCTGGTCGAAGAGAGTTGGCAGAGACATGAACCAATCCAAATCATCCAAACTTTAAGCTTAAAAATTCCACTATTTCAATTATCAGCAATACTATAAAATTATCAAAACAGCCAATAACAATATCAAATTTCAAAAAATCCCAACATCAACAGAATTCATACAAAGAATTTATGAAGAAAGTTATTAGAGAACGAATGAGTATGTTGTGTGTGTGTGTGTGAGATGATGAAGCGGTAGAGACAGGTGTAGACACGTGGTTAGACACGCGTAAGAAAATTAGTAACCGTTGGCTTGTATAGGGCTGTTTTATTGGACTGGGCTAGGCAACAATCCAACAAATCCGGGTAAAAGCCCAGTAAGGGCACGAAACCATAGGAGTGGACAGAATTTAAACTAAAGGTTAATATCGAGGTAAATTGTACTTCTATTTTCCACAAATTAGTGACACCCTTTAACAACCCAATTTTAAACTCTAAATGGTTTTAACAATGAATTTTATACTGCTAATGGCTAAATATAAGTTTGTGAGTAATTAGCATTTTTCTAGTAGTTTGATTAAGACTCGTTCTAAATATTTTTTTTTAAATAGTCATCCGACAAAAGTAAAATTAGAAATAGAAAAACATTAAATTACAACAAAACAATTATTCATTTTTTTTTAAATAGTCATCCGACAAAAGTAAAATTATATTTTTAGTTCTTCTTTTCTAGTTTTCGTGCCCATTTTTGAATATTAGCAACTAATATAAAAGTGTTGTTTCACCTTTTTAAAAATGTAAATGAACGAATATTAAAAGTCACGTATTATATGCTAAAAAGGTAGAAATTCATCGATAAATGTAGGGAAATCCTCGGATATACGACTTAAACTCCCTATTCCAACTCACATATATTAGATCACTCGGTATGGTCTTGATTTTCGCTCGTTGTGGGTTTGGAGAACGATCGGCCAACTCGTTATTACTCCACCCACACTCGTTGTGGGGGCTCGTTGTGGGTATAATGGGTCATTTTGCAATTGTTTGTTTTTTTTCACATTTCCTCTATAAATATAACATAAACTCTTAAACTAAAACCCACAATATTTCTCAATCTATCTCAATCTTTTTCTAAAAAATATATACAACAAAAAATGAGTTCACATTCTTCAACCGATCCCGAAGTTACGGATTCGTCATCGTCCGAATCCGAATTGATCGAATTACTAGTGAAGGCGATAGAAGCTATTGAAATAATGGAGAAGGAAGAAAATGAGGCGGAAACTTCACGTCGGACTGAGAAAAGGAAAAGGGGCTATATCAACCGCGATCGAACAGCAGCAAACGAAAATGTGTTACGACATTACTTCTCCGGCGAAAGCACATGCCCGGATGAATATTTCCGTAGACGATTTCATATGAGAAGACCTCTTTTCCTCAGAATAGTTGAAGGTATATCTAATTACTCCGTAAAACCTTTTCCCGACTATTTTAAATATTTCAAACAACGACCCGATTGTACAGGTAAAATGGGTTTTAGTTGTTTACATAAATGCACGTCCGCTATGCGTATGATGGCGTATGAGATTACTCCGGACGCTTTTGACGAATATTTACAAATGTCATACAGAACATCAACTTAATCCCTAGATAAATTTTTAAAATGTGAAATCCATCTTTATACAAACGTTTATCTAAAAACCCCAACACAAGATGATGTTAATCGTTTATATCAAAAACACGATGAGGTTCACGGGTTTAAGGGTATGCTTGGTAGCATCGACTGTATGCATTGGAAATGAGATCAATGTCCAAATGCATTCAAAGGGCAATACACACGAGGTGACCATGGTTATCCAGCAGTTATGTTGGAAGTTGTTGCGTCGTAAGATCTTTGGATATGGCATGGTTACTTCGGTGTCGCGGGGTCGAACAACGACATCAACGTGCTTAAACAATCGTCGTTGTTTCATGATATGCTCAACAACTCATCCTCGGGATTACAGATTCACCGTCAACGGCCCCACGAGTATAATAAAGGATATTACCTTGCAGACGGTATATCTCCGGAGTGGTCTACATTTGTTAAAGCTTTTTCGTACCCTATTTGACGAACCGCGTCGAAAATTCAAACGTTTTCAAGAGACTGCGAGAAAGGATATTGAACGAGCATTCGGTGTTCTTCAAGGTCGTTGGAGGATTATAAAACATGCAGCGAGATTTTACAAGATGAACAAGTTAAGAAGAGTTATGTATGGGGGTATCATATTGCACAACATAATTGTTGAAGACAACGGACGGTCGATTTGTGATGCCCAAGAATGGTATGCTCCTCCATTTATAGGTGTTCCCAGAACTTATAACGAGATAGTGAATGAACGTATCTGGATCAATAGAGAGATTAGATACAAGAGCACACACAACACACTCCGCGAGGATCTCGTGGCGTACATTTCGACACTTCCGGATGACTATCGACAACGTTAGCTATTTTTATTTTATATATTTGTATCTTTATAATTATTGTATTGTAATTTTATTTTTATTGTATGTGTTTGTATATTATTTTAATTATTGAATTGTAGTTTAATTTTTTATTTTAATAAAATCTTATATTTATCTTATTTAAATATTTTTTTTAAAAAAACTGGGGGTCTCACATCTCCCACAATCATCATTATCACTTTACCAAAAAACTCACAACTCTCATTGTGGATGTCACGTCAGCAAAAAAAATCTCACAATCACTCACAATCGTTATTATCACTCCGAGTGCTCTTATCGAGGGTTAGTCTTATTGAGGGTTTCAGAAAGAACTGTTAGTCTTATCGAGGGTTGTAACTGTGTAACAGAAAGAACCGTTAGTCTTATCGAGGGTTTCCCCCTGATAATCCTCCGGCGTGAGAGTAATTATACATGTGTGAAGTTATAATAATGAGAGGGGTAATAAATGAGAGACATTTTAAAGGTAGAATAAGTCTGGGTCTCTTGTGCCTTTTTTCCCTTATGGTCGCGATCTCTCTTTGCTCCTCCAGGATGTCTAGGATGGTCCAGATCTCGTCTCCATTACTGCCTTCATTGTTCCCCATGGTTTGTGCGGTTGGCATTCCTATTTCCGATGGGATAACGACTTCCGTCTCGTATGTCAGACTGGACGGCGTTTCCCCGTTACTTGTTTTATTCATTATCCTATGTGACCATAAGACATGGGATAGATGATCAGTCCAGGTTCCTCCTTCTTTATCGAGTAGCATTTTTATTCCCTCCAGGAGGCTTCTGTTTGCTCTCTCGACCTGTCCGTTGGCTTGTGGATGGGCTACTGACGCAAATTTTTGTTGTTTTTAGAGCTCTGTGCACCATGCCTTGAACGGGTTCTCCGTGAATTGTTTCCCGTTGCCTGATATGATAACTTTTGGAAAGCCAAACCGGCAAACTATGTTTTCCCACACAAACTTCTTTATTTGTGGTCCGATGATATTTATTAGTGGCTTGGCTTCTATCCACTTTGTGAAGTAGTCAATAACTACTATAAGGTGTTTTACTCCCCCTTGCGCTATAGGGAAAGGTCCTACAATGTCTATACCCCATTGTTGGAACGACCACGAGGATGTAACGGAGGTCATGTCCTCTTTCGGAAACCGAGGTATGTGAGCATACTTTTGACAACTTGTGCATTTCGTATTTCTTCAGTTGCGTCTCTATGCATTGAAGGCCAATAGTATCCCATATTGATGATCTTTGCTACTGTTGTTTTGGGTCCCGAATGTAGTCCGCAGGACGCCAGTGAACCTCCTGAATCACGTAGTTTGCCTGTAACGGACCAACATATCTCAGCCATGGAATTAGAAACGCCTTTTTGTATAGCACTCCTTCTTGGTATGTGTACATTGAGGATTTGTCTTGGACCTTTATAGCTTCCTTTGGGTCTTCCGGAACTTTGTATTCTCTTAAGAACTTTATGATTGGAGTCATCCAATTTGGCTCCTCTTCTTAAACTATGGCATTTACTTCCTCTTGATCTATTGATTTTTTCTGTAACGTTTCGACCAGGACGTGTCCTTCGGGGTGTGGGAAGGACAGTGTTGCCAGTTTGCTCGTTGCGTCTTCCTTTGCATTCTTCCCTCTTGGGATGTGTTCAATTTTACACCTTTCAAAGCTTTTCATCATGGTGAAAGCTAGCTCTTTGTATTTAATCATGTTTTCTTCCCTTGAATCGGATATCCCTTTTACTTGGTTGGCCACGATGGTCGAATATCCGGAGCCCAGCCAGTAATGCTTCGTACTCAGACTCGTTATTTGTGCTGGGATGCAGGATGACTGTCGTAGGTTTGTCTATTTCCTGGCGCGCTGCCTGATGGCTGCCTTGTTGGGCGATCGACATGTTCTCCAAAGTGATTTAAGAGGTTTTGTCCTCTGATAGGTAATCCAACCCGGAGAGGGATTCTTTGACCGAATGTCGCGGGGATTCTTGAAACAAATCTACCATGTCCCAAGGGTTCGGTCGGTATGTGGTTATCCGCTTCAACGTGGTTGTTGGTCGGCAGGGGTGATGAATGTACCGAACTGTCTTCTCTCGCGTCTCCCTCGTACTTGTCTAGATCGAGTCGTCCGACTCGTGTCTGGGCGTTCATCATTCCTTGTCAGGCTACGAAGTTATGGCGGATGAATTCGGGGGTGATGACCCCTGCCTCTACGTTGGTTGTTTTGGTTGTCGTAGTGACAATGGGTGGGGGTTCCGCTGCGTTGATTGATGCGAAGAAATGTGGGATGTCATTCACGTTTCCCGAGGCGGGTGTTTCTTCCATGACTGTCTCGATTTCTTCCAACGGATCGTAGTCGGAAGGTCCCAAGGATGGTGCCAAATGTTGAATCAAATAATCGAATGCAATCCCACAGCAGCTAGTTCCACAAAGCTTCGTCCTTCGTCCTTAACTTGTAATTGTGTAACAGAATAATTGTTAGTCTTATCGAGGGTTTCCCTCCGATAATCCTCTGGCGTGAGAGTAAGTATACATGTGTGAAGATATGATAATGAGAGGGGTAATAAATGAGAGACCGTTAAAAGCTTAAGTAAGTCTGGGTCTCTTAAATGAGTCATTTATTTTAGGTTGTATTTATCGGTCCTTACCTGCTGGTCCAACTCGGTTCAGACCGGTCCTTTGTCAGTTGGGTCTTGTTTGTCACGTGGGCGTCGCCGTGTTTATCCGGGTTAGGTGGTTCCGGGGTATGGAGCATTAATGGTGTGTGTTGCTTGAACATGATTTTCTTTAAATGTGTGGCACGTGCGCCACTTTAGCATTTAATGCTTTGTCGGGACCGATATAAGTAAGCTTCGGTATACTTTATCTTCGTGTCTCGGCCTTTGTCCCTCGGTTTAAGGTATCTACCCCAACATTCGTTGTTATGGATCTCTAATCAAAACAAGAAATTAAATAGTAATTACATGTTTTATCATAATGTATTTGTTCAACTCATACCTCTAGGTTCTTGCTAAAGTGTCCTTGAAATGCAATTATGTCGTTTTAGAATGATAAGGTTATAATTAATAAAACTTAAACAAAAGTGTGTAATATTTAGAAATTCAATGTGTGTAATATTTAGAAATAAACAAGACATTAACGTAACTCACGTAAACAGATTTTGTGATCATTGATACAATAAAGTTAATATTAGGATTTATTACTATTTTTTAGAAATAATTATAACCTTGTTTTGATTAGAAAGAATGTTAATAACATTTTTCTTTATGGTTATAACACACACAAATAAATTATATATCTATTAAAAATGACTCGGTTTCATTAGAAAATGACACGCTAGTAAGTTACTAGTGGTGCCGTAGAGGAAGAAAATATATTACATTAAAGAGCATTTGAGCTCGCAAGACATTTGTTAATGGACCAATCAATCCAAATCAACCCAACTTAGCGATTACTAAATAAGAAAATAAACAAACAACATCTTCATCATTCTCTACATCAACAACTATCACCATCACCGATTACCATCATCTTCTCCCGCGAGTGTTCGCGGCCACCAATTTTTCCGCCAAGTTTCACATATGGCGCGTTTGTTTCAAAGATTTTTGGATGAAATGGAATTTATAGAATTTCGCGTTTGGTTATCAGAACATGATATTCAATTCAATTCCATTTCTCTGTTTGATTTGTAAAATTATCAAATGAATCGGAATGTAAGTACGTTATATGACCAAAATACCCTTTGATATTTTTTGAAATTTACTTTTTATTTTATAAACGTAAAATATAATGTGAAAGAACTCTCATCCATCTTTTTTAAATAAAGAACTAAAATAGTATCTTAACTCAACTTTAAAAAATAAATAAGCAAAAGTATTTTGATGGTTATTTCAAAATAATAAAGCATCTACAATTCACGAGATTTATATTACTTCTTTCGCCATTTGCTTTACAAACGTCTTTCATTCAACTTCTTCTATCTCTCTTAGTTCTATCTTTTCCAAAAACAATGCACAAACCAGAAAAACCGCAACTATTTGTTTTACAATTTATTACCATAAAACGAGCATAGACATTCTTATGCAGTTTAACACCATACAAACTCGGAAAAACGCAACCACTGTTGAGCAAAAACGTACACCTTTTATTTCTAGTTTTTAGGCGGCACAAAGATTCAATTCAACATCCTTTTACCAAAAAAGAAAGAAAGAAGGCGATAAATTTGCTACTGTTTTATCTATGCAACCAATACATGCATTGCAATAAGAAACAACTATTTGTTTGCTTCTTTATTTACACATTTTCTATTACCATATGAGCAAATTAATTTTAAAAACAAACTCTTATACATAATGACACAACCACCGTTCTAATAATGTGTATATATTTAGGAACATTTTGACATATCTTCTGTCACAACTTTGAACAAATAGATTACAAAATCACATTATAAGTGATTAATAACAAGATTGAAAACTCTCGACTTGGAAAAAGAAATTCAAAGTACATAATATTGAAGCACGACTGTTAGTAGATTTTATTATGTATCAAGAAATAATACCTGAAAACCGAAACACAAAATTAAATTAGAAAAATTTGAATTAGAAAATCGATGCATAAAAAGTGAAAATTTAACTTACGTGATGGGAAGAAGAAAAAAAAAAGATGAATTCTTCAATCGCGAAAAAGAGTGAAAATTTGTATGAAAAGGTATAGAGGAGAGCCGAAGAAGGTTGTAATCCGCAATTTTTGTTTTTAATGTCAAATAAGGTTACTTTGGCATTTACACATTCAAAAATAAAATGGAATTATATTCTATCCAACCCCCTCAAGGAATGTAAAACACATGAATAAAGGAATGTGATTTATTCCAAACGGAGTTTAATTCCAATCATTTTGTCAACCAAACACACCTATAGAATGGAATTAATTCCAATTTCATCGAATTCCTTCAAATTATGTCAAATAAGCACGCCCTTAGAAAGCAAAGCACATCTGGATTATAAAACTCATATACGAAAATTACCAATATCTCTGCACCTGCCTAACCAAATCATAAAAATTCCGGTTAAAAAACTTAAAATGCCGATTGTAAAAAGAAAATCAGTTTCATCATTTGTAGTTCTATCACAATTTTTGTGCATACTTTAAGAATGCACGGTTTACATTTTTTGTGCATTCTTTATATCTATACTATATTATAATGAGTCTCCCCTTAGAGGCTTAATCCCTTAATTTTAAGTAGTTGAATTTACCTATATACCCTTTTCACAAACGCATTACTACCAATCCCTAATCCTATTCACAAACGCATTAAGTAATTGAATTCTATCCACCGTCTCCGGCCGTTGCTCCCACCGTCTCCAACCGTTGCTCCCACCGTCGCCAGCCGTTGCTCCCACCGTCTCCAACCGTTCGATCTCTTTCCACTACAAATCCGAATTGGAGATGGACTGTTGATGTCAAATCCGAAGCGTATGTGGGTGGGTTTCACATATTTTGGTAAGTCTGTATACAAACATATAATGATCATTCTTTTTCCAAAAAACTTTCGTTGTAAACGATATAATTTTCCGATTTAAACCGAGCCGTATTGTAAGAAATCAACCCTACGTTTTGTTTGATTTTGGTGGTGAGATTTTGTGAATTTGATGTATTTTTTTATTAGTTTTTTGGGTTGATTAAGAATTGCATACAACATGTTTGATGAAATGTCTCAGTGAAAAATGTTATGATGAAGTCGCTTTGCCGAAACTGGTACTATTCTGCGTACACAATCTATGCGTACATAAATACAACCATTTATCGGAAAGTTTATAATTCCCCAGGTTTGTTTCTTCACCATATCGCTTTAAATTTTGTAATTATAGTTTGTTTATAACCTTGTCTTTTCATGGTTGCAGATTAGTAACCTATCGAGTTTATGCTTTAAATTTTCGATGTTGCTGTCAAGGTTTTCTCAAGGCAAGGTAATTTTTCATCACTAGGTTAAAATAATGTCGCTCAATAAAGCAATTATCTTATTATTTTGTAATTTTTCTCCGATGAAAAGGCTTCGGAAGGATTAAATTTACCGAACAAGATAGTCGAAACTAGAGAAAGAGATGTAACTTAATCGAGCTATAAGTAAGCTACTCTAACCTCACTCTCTACAACAAATATGAGTCGATATATTTTATGTTAATACCACAGTACCACAAGTAAAGCAGATAGTTCCTATAACCTTCGCCAACAGTATTTTTTATTTATGTTTCGACTTTTTATTCATTTTGCACCTCGAGTATCTTATCTTTCATGATTTGCTAGAACATGTCTTTGAGATGTCATGGGTGGCTTGTAGTTTGAGCTTATCTTATCTTTCATGATTTACATCTCAAAGTTTGAGCATATGAAATTAATCATTTTGCACCTCCCGTTGTCTTAACCTAACCTTTACCTTAACGCACTTTGATCATTTACAGGTTGATATGGAAATAGACGAGGAGGAATATGAAAAAAGTGTGGCAAAAACGGCACATTAGCTTCTGGTATGTTTCCTTTCATCCCGAAGCATCAAATATGGTATTAGGTTATTAAGTCTTACGGATGTGATCATTTTTACATTTTCTTTGGCACATTAGCTTCTGGTATGTTTCCTTTAGCTTAACGCACTTTGATCATTTACAGGTTTATTAGTTTATAAGTAAGCTACTCTAACCTGACTCTCTACAACAAATATGAGTCGATATTTAGCTCTAGATAACTTAAACACGTTTTACATCCCTTATCAAAACCAACACTTTTCTACAGGCAATACGTTTTATTTTCATAAGTAAAATACGTTTTATTTTCATTATTTTTTTTAATTCCATTAAAACACAATATAAAATATGTAACAAATAAGTAAAAAGTTCCAAAACTAGATAATAAGCCAGTGCGTACAGGCTCGTATAAAATTTATTTTTTCTAAGTACTTTTTATTTATTAAAATATTGTTTATTTAAAGATTTTTAATATGACGAATACTTAATTATTTGATGCGGAGTATCTTTGATTTGATAGTCTAATAGTCCAATTTTTCAAAATAAAAACGGGATGAATGTTGGGTATTTTTGATTTGATATTTGATTTAAAGTAAATTAGGTAATAGACGTCTTTCATGCATATTTTTTTATGGCATGTATGCTATAAAATATTTCAGTTTCCTGTTTTTGTTATAGTTTTCTGTTCTTTTTATGGCATGTATCTTATAAAATATACAAATCAATTAAAAATTTATTACTAATTAATAATTTTATAAACCTATATAAATGATGATAATTCTCTAACAGTTTTACATCTCTAAATTGTGAACACATAGATTGAAGATGAATTCTGGAATGAACAACAACAACAATGTAGATAGCAACACGAACAACAACAATGTAGTCAACAATACTCCATTGGTAATGTGAACTAATCCCGATCTTGACGTACATAAGACGTACATAACTAAATTAATATGTTTGTGCGACTTTTTTATTACATGTTCCTTTAATTTTCTTCTTCATTCCCTTAAGTTTAATTTTATGCATGTGTAAATTGTTTAAATTGTAATAAATAAGAATATCGTTTTTAATATATTTCCAGAATTTTATGCATGTGTAATATGTCACAGTATTTGGTTGAAGACCTTTATCCATCATTTCATTAAATAACAAAACCGCATCCTGTAAATTATGTAAATTATCTGATTTACAATGCCTATCAATCATAACCGTGTAGTAAATAACATCAGGAATTAATCCCATTTCTTTGATTTAACTTGAAATCTTCAGTACGTCACATATTTTACGTCTTCCATGAAGCAAAACTGTCGAGTTAGTTGCTTTTGACCTCGTATGTAGACTATGCTTGCCCATTTATTTCGACTAAATTCTTGCTTCTTAGCTGCTTCATCGGTACCATTGCTTCAATAAGAACATTCAAAAACTGTTAACTAATGTAAATAGCAACATAAGTGGTAAATAGTTCGTAATCTCGAAGATTTTATTTATATAGCTAATTATCTTTGACCAATTATATAATCTTTCCAATAATGAAGTTAAACTTAAAAGTCCGACGTCTACTCTTTTTAGAACCTAAAGCTTTTTATCGTACCTTTTGCCATCTTGGGATGTTTTGTTGCAACATAACTACTCGAGGATGTCTGTGTCCATATCTTCTATTCCCGAGCCCTCTTCAAGATCCATCATCCTAAAAAAATCATAAAACCATAAAAGTAAATTTCCAACTGTTTTAGCACGTACAAGGACAACAAGAATTGCAACAAACTATATGTTCTATCTTTTAAAAGTTTGTATCTATACGTATCTTCACGTTTTACATTATGATTGGAGTTTAAATACATTTTATGTTTTTATCGTTTTGCGTATTTAATTTCCGTAATTAAATATTTGTAATATACTTATATCAAATATAGTTTATTATCCTCGCTGCATCGCGCGGGTACTATACTAGTTTTCTTAAATAAAAGATAGCTACTAATAAATCATATTGCGATATAGACTTTAAATATATATTATTAAAATAAACATTGTCAAAAAGAACTATTGGGACTATCTTTGGATGATAAGAAGAATAAAACAAAATAGATTGCCTAAAAGATGATAAAATTAAAAATAAGTTGACAATCTATATAATTAGCAATAATCATTGTGGAATTTTTGTATAATATAAGAACTCTCGTTACACCTTTAATTCGTTTATTTACGTTGAAGTTGCAAAAACTATTTTAGAGTTGGTCAATGAATTAACAAAACATTATTTTATTCTTTTTGGGTTTCTTAACATTTTAAGGTTTCCAAAAAAATATAGAACAAAAACATAACTACTATTAAATTTTCGTTGTATTTCATTGTATAGAAATATTAATTATATGAGAAAAATATCGGTCATAATGAAATAATTAAATTCATTCATTAAAAGGGCAATAACGTACATGATGTAAATAAACAAAAATAATAAGGCACGAAGACATTATTAAATCGCACATACATTTGTGTAAGAATGAAAACATATTACAAAATTTATTGTAAAGCAACTTCGTTGTAAGAGAATAAGGTATACGACTATACTTATGAAATGTTGTGGATGTTCGTATTTTAGCAATAAACCGGAGGTGGAGGGGAATTATAGTAGTAAGCTGGTGGAGGGGGAGACTTGAAAGGGGTATGGGGTGATTAATACACATACGAAGGTGGGGGCGGAGGAGACTTGTAGACATACGGAGGAGGTGGGGATGGCGATGGTGGTGGAGGAGACTTGTATATGTATGGAGGAGGCGAAGACGGGGAAGGAGGGGGAGGAGACTTGTAAATATATGGAGGTGGTGGAGAAGGTGATGGTGGAGGTGGGGACTTGTAGACATATGGAGGTGGTGGAGATGGTGATGGTGGGGGAGGAGACTTGTATATATAGGGAGGTGGTGGAGATGGTGACGGTGGGGGAGGAGACTTGTAAATGTATGGAGGAGGGGGAGATGGTGATGGCGGGGGAGGAGATTTGTATATTTAAGGAGGTGGTGGTGATGGTGATGGTGGAGGAGGTGACTTGTAAACATATGGAGGAGGTGGAGATGGAGAAGGTGGGGGTGGAGACTTATAAATATATGGAGGTGGTGGAGATGGCGACGGTGGGGGAGGAGACATGTAAACGTATGGAGGTGGTGGTGATGGTGATGGTGGTGGGGGAGACTTGTATATATATGGAGGTGGTGGAGATGGTGAAGGTGGTGGGGGAGACTTGTATACATATGGAGATGGTGGGGATGGTGATGGCGGAGGAGGAGACTTATACACATATGGAGGTGGTGGAGATGGTGATGGTGGCGGAGGAGACTTGTACACATATGGAGGTGGTGGGGATGGTGATGGTGGAGGAGGCGACTTGTATACATATGGAGGTGGTGGGGATGGTGATGGTGGAGGAGGCGACTTATACACATATGGAGGTGGTGGAGATGGTGATGGTGGTGGGGGAGACTTGTATATATATGGAGGTGGTGGAGATGGTGAAGGTGGTGGGGGAGACTTGTATACATATGGAGGTGGTGGGGATGGTGATGGCGGAGGAGGAGACTTATACGCATATGGAGGTGGTGGAGATGGTGATGGTGGCGGAGGAGACTTGTACACATATGGAGGTGCAGGGGCGAGTTTAGTATAATGCAAGGCAGGTCCTCGGACCTACCTTAATTTTCGAATCGTTTAGAAATGATATAGACTTTTTTCGTAGGACATACCTAAAAAAATTAGAAGGACCTTGCTAACATAATTGTTTTACAAAACCATAACAAAAGATGGTGCTAGTGCAGTGGTTAATCCCTTATGTGATGTTGACTCTTAAATCTTTTTTGGCCAAGGGTTCAAATCTCACCCAACACATTTTTTTTTTATATATTTTTTTTTAACTCTTTTTTGGCGAAGGGTTCAAATCTCACCCAACACATTTTTTTTTATATATTTTTTTTTAACTGTTGCCTGTTGGGTTGTATAATTTACAAACAATTCTTTATGTTTTCTAAAATTATCTTTTAATATTCTTTAATCATAACAATTATTCTTATTCAGTAATAATATTCATATTTCATTTTACCACAAATATGTGCCTAAAACTCATAAATACACAATAAAATTATAAACTTAAAAATTTATCAAGTTTATTAATTATGTTATATGAACCATACATTTTATTTTAAAATTAGCAAACAACATTGACAATATTATGTTAAGTAAACACGATTTTACTTATTTCCATATTTATTGTTAAAATTCGTGTAACGTATACACCTTACTAAAACTTATATGAAATATTGTGACTTAACTACTTAAGCATTGTATTGTTTGTTAATCGATACTACTTTTATTTTATGTATATTCGTAGTAATCTTCGACCCGACCCGTTTAACATTTCCGAACCGCTCGATCCATTACTTTTTGTCGTCTAAATTATTTTAGGACCTACCTTCATTACCATCCTAGACTCGCCACTGTGGAGGTGGTGGGGATGGTGATGGTGGAGGAGGCGACTTGTATATATATGGAGGTGGTGGAGATGGTGATGGTGGAGGAGGAGACTTGTACACATAGGGAGGTGGTGGTGATGGTGATGGTGGAGGTGGAGACTTATAAACATATGGAGGTGGTGGAGATGGTGATGGTGGAGGAGGAGACTTGTACACATAGGGAGGTGGTGGTGATGGTGATGGTGGAGGTGGAGACTTATAAACATATGGAGGAGGTGGCGACGGTGATGGTGGTGGAGGAGACTTGTAAACGTATGGAGGTGGTGGAGACGGTGATGGTGGAGGAGGAGACTTGTAAACGTATGGAGGTGGTGGTGATGGTGATGGTGGTGGTGGAGACTTGTAAACGTATGGGGGTGGTGGAGATGGTGATGGTGGAGGTGGAGACTTGTACACATAGGGTGGTGGTGGGGATGGTGATGGTGGTGGTGGTGACTTATAAACGTAGGGTGGCGGTGGGGACGGCGATGGTGGAGGAGGTGACTTATACACATATGGTGGTGGAGGAAATGGTGACGGTGGGGGTGGAGACTTATACACATATGGAGGTGGCGGGGATGGAGATGGTGGAGGGGGAGACTTGTACACATATGGAGGAGGGGGAGATGGGGATGGTGGTGGTGGAGACTTGTATGTATAAGGAGGTGGAGGGGATGGTGACGGTGGAGGTGGGGACTTGTATACATAGGGAGGAGGAGGTGAAGGTGATGGCGGAGGTGGAGACTTGTACACATATGGAGGAGGAGGGGATGGCGATGGAGGAGGTGGAGATTTATATACATAAGGAGGCGGTGGAGACGATGATGGTGGAGGTGGAGACTTGTAAAGGTAAGGTGGATATGACCATGGGTTTTTAATGGGTTGTGGGGGAGAGCGGTGTAGATAAGGTGGATAAGACCATTCGCTTTTCATCGGAGGCGGTAATTTCCAATCCCCATATTTGTAAGATTCATCCGCAACAACAGTGGCAATGTATAAGAAAGCAAGTGCATATATAAGTTGAGGCCAATGCCTCAAAGTCCCAAGGCTTCCCATATGAAGGTAGCCTATTTTTTCTTCTTAGTTTCTCTCCAAAATCTTTGAAGTATGGAAATATTTTGTTTGTATAATTTGTGAAAATAGAAGCTAATTTATACAAGTTATGTACACTTTTATAATGCAAATTACAGGTTGTCAATTGTATAATATATCACGTATTTTTTAGATGTTGGATGTGGATTGAATATTTCCATCATGAGTTTTTTAATTCGAATAGTACTTCTGTTATATGTATCCAAAAATATTACATTAAAATGGTAGTATTAAACTTTTTTTATCTTAATTATTTTTCAAACTTCCATACATAAATTGATTAATGCTTATTCATGTTCATGTACAATTATTATGGTTAAAAGTGGATAAAATTTAGCATCTCTGTTTATTTACATATAAGATTTCAAAATTCTTTTTGATTGTTGTAAATTATTACCACTTATATTTACACTAACTTTTTGGCAAATTAGTTAATAGAATTACATGATTTTATATAAAATAAAATTAATGACAAATTTACTTTTGCTTTTATAAAAGATCTTTAAGTTTTTTTTATTTATTGCGGACAATTATATTATTCCCTAAAGAAAGAGTAGTCGGTGATTATTTTAAATTAATATACAAGTTTTATCACATGTAATTTTTTCTTATATTCTATTTGTTAAGCTTATTTTATTCAATTATAGAGATATGAATACTTAAATACGTATTAAGTTAATTTATTCATATTCTAGTTCGATGTGTAGTCATTAGAGAGTGAATTCATATATATATTTGAATTGTTCGTTATATTATCATAATATAGTGAAATGCAATTTATATTCTTTAACAGTTAACACTTAACAGTCATTTGATCTTTTCTCGACTAATTCGTCTTCAAGTGGATTTACCGACTCTTCGTGAAGTGTTAACTTAATTCGTTTTAAGTTATAATGTCCCAATCCAACTCCCTTGGTAAGCAATAACTTTATACGATGGAAGGCAAAGTCCACACTTCTTATACTTGGCTTGCAATATTTAACAAAAGACCAAGTAAATTTGTAGTAGTTACTAACAACCACATTTTTATATTAAGGTAAGACAAGAATTGATAGTATACAAATGGTTGTATGCTTCATAGAAGCACCTCTTAAATTCAGTATTGGGGTGTACTAGAAACTTGTTCAACATCAGTACATGTTCTGGTTTTAAATAATCATATATCATGTATTGGGTTTTAATTAATAAATTTTCAGATTACAATAAAGTAGACATTTCAATCAACCAAATTAAACAAAGAAACTTGATTGATTAACGATTAGGACTCAGTAACGCTTAATAAGAGGAGTCCTAGACCTTCAAATCTCAAAGCTCTCGCTATAATTATTTCAAATGAGAATTATAGGTTATCTTTAATGAGTCTTTTCTTTATTTTAGACGTTTTTCAGTCCAGTACCAAGTCGGTTTTAGTTCTACACTGTTTTGGACATCTCTATCCTTGGATAATAAAAACTTATAACCATAAAGATATAAGAACCTTGATAACCATGTTCGTGATCAAAACACTACAAGAAAAAGACCTTTAGTGACGACTTTTTTTTAGTAACGACCCACAATTTGTCACTAAATGAATGATTTAGTTACCATAAAATCTGTCATCACTAATTTTGATCAATATTCCCAAAATAGTGACTAATACCAAAAGTGGTCACTAAGTGGTCACTAAATGGAAGGTTAAACACAAAGACACTGTATAAATCTTGGTGTTCCATTAATGTAGGGAATGACAACCACCTATATATGGGATGTTTTTAATTAAGATACTTGAAATGATGATGAATGTCTAAGTTTTCTAACCACAACTCGTAGGGTTATTCTTATCAAAATTTAATATATATAAAACCATAAATGTGGTGGTTAAGAGAAAAGAACATTCGTTATTAACATTCATAACAATAAGGGTTATTATTTAAAATAAACTTATATACATCAACTGAGCTAAAAATTTGTAATTTGTAGTATATAAAATAAAATCATGTCCAGTTAAATTCACATTTTTGAGTATGGTTAAAAGAAAACTGATCATGCACTTTGTATCTCACAAAAGATTTGATATTTCATGAATTCATTCATTGTAATAAATTAAGAAATCCAAATTCCAAGATTTCTTGTTTTAGAGAATGTCAAAGCAGCGTTTGTGTAGCCTGCCGACATGCGTCTCTGACCCCTTGCTTTCTTTACAAGTTGGAATAGAATAAGCACCGGATCGTCGTTGCTGCTACCCTTGTCTGCTCACGTTCTCCACAATCCTTCAATGAACCCTATTCTTTTTTTCAAAGGATGTGATTTTTTAATGCATTAGCTTACCCATATGATTCACATAACAAAAGTGTTGGGAAATCGCATCTAAACATCAATCGTGTATCAATATGTGATCCAACAAACACACGATAAAAACAGCTATGCAAATAACAAACCGTGATAGAGGGTAATTCTATTGATTTCGGTGACATGGTTAATTTTCACGTACAATATAGATAAGACATTCGTTCTAGGGGTGTTGCCAAGGAAGACTAAGCAGACGTGTCTCGTCTTGACCCTCACCGCTTTGTGAGGAGCCGAATCACAAGTACGACTAGGAGAAATCTAGGACACAACAACCAAAAGATACAATGAATTTGTACATAAGTTTTGTTCAAAAAAAAACATTGTCTTGCTTACATTTGAATTTCCCATAATTAAATTACAGGAGAATTACATCAACGCCCGTATAAGAGTTTAAAATTATATTATTGTCCTTGTAAAATTTAAAATTGCATTAATATTCTTCTAAAAAATCTTAAGATACTCATTTATGTCCAAATTAATAATTTAATCAACTTTAAAAAATTTAATAATCAAAAGTCATATATAGATATGATTTAATTATTTTTATTACCATAATATTCTCAAAAGCAAACAACTTAATTAAAATTGTATATACCCTTTCTTCTTGGACATTCTATTTCACATAAATATCCATTCGATCACGCCCTTACTTCACAAATCTGATATATGCAACATAAAATTAAAATACAGTCCACTCTAAACAGAATTTCGAATACACCTTAAAGTTAATCGATCCATGACAAATCAGAAACTGAAAATCTATATCTACTAATTTATGAGAAAAATATCTCAAACTCAAGAAAATAAGCAATAAATGAATTAAACAAAATTGTCACACCCCGCAAAAATGGCGGAACCGAGGTGTACAGTGTATACGGTATCAGAGATTCAAAGGTTACATAAACATAAGTAATCCATACATCATCAACATAGATTAAAGAGTTTGAAATAAAATACGTTATTACAGTCATCCGAATAATATCAAAATATGGCTACAGAGTTTGGGATACTAAGGAATTAATACAAAGCAAAATAATTCCAAGCAAAAGATCCACGTAGCCAATCAAAGCATAGCATCATAAAGTAACCTCAAATCCCTGAAAAGCGTTAAAATACGACGTCAACATAAAGTTGGTGAATTATTCGCAATAGTAAATAAAAACATAATAGTATAAAAGTTTCAATACGTTTTGACCCAAAAGTGTTATGTTTTGAAGATACGTCATTTGAAAATGAGTTTTCAAACTATACGTGAAGTATACAAAATCTTTTGATAAAATATTCACACATATACCATAAAAATACCATAATCATATCATACAATACATACTGGATAGATAACAGCTTTAGGAACATACGATACACCTGAACCTTAACAATACTGGCAACTAACCCCACCTAGTGTCTTAAGCTAGGTTGTCCTCGAAAAACATCGGTCATAACATTTCTAACACGGACAGGGCGCATCCATCATCCATCGTGTTAGAAATGAGGGTTTGTTAGACCCATATAGCGCTATATATATAAACCGGCGGCTAAAAGCTAACAGGTGTGTATACGGGGCCTCATACTACCACAAAGGCGGTACAAGTTTGGGTAAGACCATCTAAAGCATTCATATCCATAATACATACCATAATACATAATATACCATAAAAATACATTTATACGACGCTAATCATGCCCAAAATGTAAAAGCGGTAAAAAGGGCAACGAATAACTCACAGTATAGCAAAGCAATCCAATCTCGATATGTCGGGAAATACTATAATACCGTCAAGCTCCCACGTCTAAGTGCCCTAAACATCACGTAAATAAACATGTCTAAGTATCTCTAAGTCTAGTGGGTTATGCCTTAACGATTAACGTTTTATACGGGTTTAAAATGACCATAAGGAATATTGATATAACGGAATACAAACGTTTCGGAAAGTCAGCAGACTAGATACGTGATCCTCATACTTACGTGCACTACAAGTCACGTAAGTGACAAGTTACGTGCTAATGAAGGAGTTACGTGATATAAGAGTTAATTACGTGCATTACAAGGAGTTACTTGACATCCAAGAGTTAATTACGTGAACCACAAGCCAATTACGTGACATTGGCTAGTTACGGGTCAAAGCAAGGAGTTACGGGATCAAATACGTGATAAGCAAAGTGTTACGTGACAAACAAGGTTATAATTACGTGATCTACACATTACTTACGTGCGTAACAAGGCACTTACGTGATCCTTGTTACGTGATGAACAAGTTACGGATTAAACAAGCTTGTTACGTGCAAGGGAAGGAGTTACGGGATACATGGCCTACTTACGTGACCTACAAGTCACGTAAGTGGCAGTTACGTGCGTAAGAAGCATAATTACGTGAATGGCAAGTAAGTTACGTGACCTTGAGGTGTGTTACGTGCTCAGTTACGTTCACGTAACACAGTTACGTGACGTAACTGGGTTTTTACGAAAAATTACATTCGGGATTCGATTTCTGAGTGTTTTAGGTGTCCAAATGATCCATAAATGAAACCCTATGTCCAGAATGTGTTTAGGAACAATAATCTTAAATAAAATTCGAGTGTTGACGGTGAAAAATGGTATTTCCGAGTTTGAATCAAAATAACAAAGTTTAAAACTAAAACCGAGAAATACTTACCCGATCGTAGCGAAAATTGGAGGATAGATGAAGGTGATAACGGTGAACAATAATCTGGTCTCGGATTTGGATTTCGACGGTTGGATCGCCGGAAAATCTAGAGAGAAGCAAGGTGTTTGTGTGTGTTTTTAGAGAGAGAGGGAGAGAGAGAGAGAGAGAGAATGGCAGAAAATGACAAAAATCTGGTACTAATGAGACAAAAAGTTGGTAGAGGATGGTTTTTGTAATAGAATTTCCCATAGGACTAGTTTTGTAATAAAATTCTAAAAAGGACTAAAATTGTAATACTTTTTAAACGTTAATCTTAATCGTATAATTAAGGCATAATTCCCCTAAACTTATCATAAGAGCATACTAGACTTATACTAAAGGCACTTAAGACTACCCGTTCCCGACATAAAGATCCGAATCACATAAATACAAATACGATACTCATAAAATACGAATACGATAAAACATAAAAGGAATACAATAGGGTCAAAACATAAACATAAATAAATAAAACGAATACGAATCGATAGAAATATACCTAGAAATTCGCGAATGTCACAGTCTCCCCAAGTAAAAAGAAATTTCGTCCTCGAAATTATCACTTGGTACTACTTCCGGGGGAAAGGTGAGGATACTTCCGCAGAATTTCATCTTCGCGTTCCCACGTGACCTCAGCTCCAAAACGGGAATTCCAACGAACCTTGACAATCGGGATCTTACTTCGTCGTAGACGCTTAACATCACTAGCAACGATCTCGATCGGTTCCTCAACGAAATGAAGCTTATCATCAATCTGGAGTTTCTCAAGCGGAACTAATAACGTTTCGTCAGCCAGGCATTTCTTCAACTGAGATACATGAAATACATTATGTACGCTGCTCAGTTCTGCCGGCAAATCTAGTCGATACGCAGCTGGGCCGACGCGGGCTAAGATCTTGAACGGACCCGTGTATCTCGGACTCAGCTTGCTGCGCTTCACGAATCGGACAACCCCTTTCCATGGAGATACCTTCAATAATACCATATCTCCAACACTGAACTCAAGAGGCTTCCTGCGCTTATCAGCATACTTTTTCTGTCGATCTCTTGCAGTAATTAATCGTTCCTTGATCTTGAAGATCTTGTCAGTGGTCTCTTGTATAATCTCCGGACCAGATATCTGACTATCTCCGACATCTGCCCAACAAACAGGCGATCGACACTTGCGGCCATACAAAGCTTCAAATGGTGCACACTTGATACTCGTGTGATAGATGTTGTTGTACGAGAACTCAATCAGCGGCAAATGAATATCCCAACTACCACCAAAATCAATTGCGCAGGCTCGTAGCATATCTTCCATGGTTTGAATAGTTCTCTCACTCTGACCATCGGTCTGCGGATGATAGGCGGTACTCATATCTAACCTTGTACCCATAGCAGTCTGGAATGACTTCCAAAATCGTGAGGTGAAACGAGCATCACGATCGGAAATAATCGATACAGGGACTCCGTGTTTCGATACAATCTCTGCGATATATAAACGCACGAATCTCTCCATCGGATAATTCTCACGAATCGGTAGGAAATGAGCAGACTTCGTCAATCGATCAACAATAACCCAGATACTGTCATAACCACTCGAAGATCTCGGAAGCTTCGTAACAAAATCCATAGTAATACGCTCCCATTTCCACTCGGGAATCTTCGGTTGTTGGAGTAGCCCAGACGGTTTCTGATACTCAATCTTCACTTTGGAACAGGTCAAACATCGACTAACATACTCGGCGATCTCACGCTTCATACCCGGCCACCAATAAAAATCTTTCAAGTCATGATACATCTTGTCGGAACCCGGATGAATGGAATAGTTCGACTTATGGGCTTCGTCCAGAATCAACTGACGGATACTAACCGGAACCCAAATACACTCGAGGAAATACAGAACTCCATCCTCCTTCGGTTCTAATTCCAACGCCAACTTATACAACCTTTCCTCTTTAACACGGTCCTCAGTCATAATACCCTCTTGTGCTTGAATAATCCGAGCCTTCAAGCTCGTCTGAATAGATACCATCATAGAACGAATACGGACTGGTTTGACTGTTTCCTTACGACTTAGTGCATCAGCAACAACGTTCGCCTTACCAGGGTGGTAGCGAATGTCGCAATCATAGTCGTTCAATAACTCAACCCAGCGTCGTTGTCTCATGTTCAACATCTTCTGATCGAATATGTGTTGAAGACTCTTGTGGTCGGTAAATACAGTACACTTGGTCCCATACAGATAATGTCTCCAAATCTTCAATGCGAATACGACGGCTCCCAACTCTAGATCATGTGTCGTGTAATTCTGCTCATGGATTTTTAACTGACGCGAAGCGTAAGCTATAACTTTACCATTCTGCATAAGCACACAACCCAGACCCTTGTGCGAAGCGTCGCAATAAACAACAAAATTCTCGGAACCAACTGGCAGACTAAGAACAGGAGCGTCACACAGCCGCTGCTTCAATACCTGAAAGGCTTTCTCCTGATCGGAACCCCAAACGAATGGTTCACTCTTCTGTGTCAACTTTGTCATAGGTGAAGCGATCTTGGAGAAGTTCTCGATGAATCGGCGATAATACCCAGCAAGACCCAAAAATGAACGGATTTCGGTCGGTGACTTTGGTGCAACCCAACTTTTAACAGCTTCAATCTTAGCAGGATCAACATGAATACCCTTCGCGCTAACCACGTGGCCAAGAAATTGAACTTCGGATAACCAGAACTCGCACTTAGAGAATTTCGCATACAACTTTTCTTTTCGAAGCACTTCTAGAACAAGACGCAAATGCTCTTCATGTTCCTTGCGACTTCGGGAATAGATCAGAATGTCGTCGATGAATACGATTGTCACACCCCGCATAGAAATGGCGGAACCGAGGTGTACAGTGTATACGGTATCAGAGATTCAAGGTTACATCAAACATAAATAAACCAAACATCATCAACATAGATAAAGAGTTGAAGTAAAATACTTATTACAGTCATCCGAATAGTATCAAAATACGACTACAGAGTTTGGGAAACTAAGGAATTACAATACAAAATAAATTCCAGCAAAAAGTCCCAAGTAGCCAATCAACGCATAGCATCAAAATAGGTAACCTCAAATCCCTGAAAAGCGTTAAAATACGACGTCAACATAAAGTTGGTGAATTATTCGCAATAGTAAATAAAAACATAATAGTGTAAAGGTTTTCAATAAGTTTTGACTCAAAAGATAAGATTTGAAGATAAGTCTTTTTGGAAAAGAGATTTCAAAATATATTTGAAGTATATAAAACCTTTCGATAAAATATTCAGATTATTACCATACGGTACCATAATCATTTCATAAAACATAACCATATCATAAAATAAATACCATACGGGATAAATAACAGCTTTAGGAAATATAAGGTACACCTGAACCATAACAATAATAAGGCAACTAACCCCACCTAGTGTCTCAAACCAGGTTGTTCTCGATAATAAATAAACGGTCGTAACATTACTAATACGGACAGGGCTCCTCCCTTATCATAATAACGTATTAGAATGAGGGTTTGTTAGACCCATATAGCGCTATATATACTTCCGGTGGCTCAAAGTTAACAGGTGTGTATACGGGGCCTTGTACTACCACATAGGCGGTACAAGTTGGGTGAGATCATCTAAAGCATACTTATCCGCATATAAATCATACCATAATACATACATACCATAAATACTTTTATTTAACGCTAATCATGCCCAAAAATATAAAAAGGGTAAAAAGGGCAACGAATAACTCACAGATAGCAAAGCAATCCAAATCTTTATATGTCGGGAAATCTTATAATACCGTCAAGCTTCAACGTCTAAGTGCCCTATACATCACGTAAATAAAACATGTCTAAGTATCTCTAAGTCTAGTAGGGTTATGCCTTAATGATTAACGTTTTATACGGGTTTTGAAATGACCAATAGGAATATCGATATAACGGAAATACAACGTTTCGGAAAGTCAACGGACTAGATACGTGATCCTAATACTTACGTGCACTACAAGTCACGTAAGTATCAAGTTACGTGATGTGTAAGGGTTACGGGTATAGTAACTTGACAAACAAGGAAGTTATGTGACATAAAACAAGAATTACGTGATTCATAAGCGTAATTACGTGACTAGGGTGGGAATTACGTGACTTGGGAGTCACGTAATAGATAATTACGTGCTAAACAACTTACTTACGTGACAGGGAAACCAATTACGTGAACAACAATCATAATTACGTGAAACAAGAAGAATTACGTGCATGGGAGCAATTACGTGAAGAGCAAGTCTGAGTTACGTGTGAAATAGCAATTACGTGACTTGGGATGCTTATTACGTGAACGTAATAGTGGTATTACGTGAACGTAATAGTGGTATTACGTGAACGTAATAGTGGTATTACGTGAACGTAATAGTGGTATTACGTGAACGTAATAGTGGTATTACGTGAACGTAATAGTGGTATTACGTGAACGTAATAGTGGTATTACGTGAGCGTAATAGTGGTATTACGTGAACGAAATCATGAGTTACGTGATTGGGAAGCAAGTTACGTGCCATAACGTGATTTTTACGAAAAACAACATTTGGAAATCGATTTTGGAGTGTTCTAAGTGTCCAAATGATCTATAATCAATACCCTATGTCCAGAATACATATAGGAACAATAATCCTCAATAAAATCTCGGTTTTGACGGTTAAAAATGATAGTTTCGTGTTTGGATAAAAATGGAATAAAGTTTAAAACCAAAGTGATGAAATACTTACCCGATCGTAATGAATTTCGGAGGATAGATAGAGGTGATGATGGTGATCAATAATCCGGTCTCGGATCTAAAATCGGACGGTCGGATCGCCGGAAAAGCTAGAGAGAAGATGGTGGTTTTAATGGAGTTTGTTTTTAGAGAGAGAGAGTGTAGGTGTTTGTTTTCTTGGAAAGGAAGGGATATGGAGATAGAGACAAAAATATTGGTAGGTAATAAGACAAAACTGAATATGGATAAAGACAAAAGTTGGTGGAGGACCAAAGTTGAAATAGAAATCTCGCGTAGGACTAGTTTCGTAATAAAATTTCCGAAGGGACTAAACATGAAATACTTTTTAAACGTTAATCTTAATTATATAATTAAGGCATAATTCCCCTAAACTTATCATAAGAGCATACTCGACTTATACTAAAGGCACTAAGACTATACGTTCCCGACATAAAGATCCGAATCACATACTATATACCCGATAAACGCAAATACGCATAAAATTACAAATACGATACTCATAAAATACGAATACGATAAATCATAAAAGAAATACAATAGGGTCAAAACACGAATATAAATAAATAAAATGAATACGAGACGATAGAATAATACCGTGAAATTCGCGAATGTCACAGTCTCCCCAAGTAAAAAGAATTTCGTCCTCGAAATTATCACTGGGTACTACTTCCGGGAGAAAGGTGCGGATACTTCCGCAGAATTTCATCTTCGCGTTCCCACGTGAACTCGGCACCAAAACGGGAATTCCAGCGAACTTTGACAATCGGGATCTTACTTCGTCGCAGACGCTTAACATCACTAGCAACGATCTCAATCGGTTCTTCAACGAAATGAAGCTTGTCGTCAATCTGGAGTTGCTCAAGCGGAACTAATAGTGTCTCATCAGCCAGGCATTTCTTCAACTGAGATACATGGAATACGTTATGTACGCTGCTCAGTTCTGCCGGCAAATCTAATCGATAAGCAGCTGGGCCGATGCGGGCTAAGATCTTGAATGGACCCGTGTATCTCGGACTTAGCTTGCTGCGCTTCACAAATCGGACAACCCCTTTCCATGGAGAAACCTTCAATAATACCATATCTCCAACACTGAACTCGAGAGGTTTCCTGCGCTTATCAGCATACTTCTTCTGTCGATCTCTGGCAGTAATCAATCGTTCCTTGATCTTGAAGATCTTGTCAGTGGTCTCTTGAATAATCTCCGGACCGGAAATCTGACTATCTCCAACTTCTGCCCAACATACAGGTGATCGACACTTACGGCCATATAGAGCTTCAAACGGTGCACACTTGATACTCGTGTGATAGCTGTTGTTGTACGAGAACTCGATCAACGGCAAGTGAATATCCCAACTACCACCAAAATCAATAGCGCAAGCTCGTAGCATATCTTCCATAGTCTGAATAGTTCTCTCACTCTGACCATCGGTCTGAGGATGATAGGCGGTACTCATATCTAACCGTGTACCCATAGCAGTCTGAAATGTCTTCCAAAATCGAGAAGTGAAACGAGCATCACGATCGGAAATAATCGATACAGGAACACCGTGTTTCGATACGATCTCGGAAATATACAAACGTACGAATCTCTCCATCGGATAATTCTCGCGAATCGGTAGGAAATGAGCAGACTTCGTCAGACGATCAACAATAACCCAGATACTGTCATAACCACTCGAAGATCTCGGAAGCTTCGTAACAAAATCCATAGTAATGCGCTCCCATTTCCACTCGGGAATCTTCGGTTGTTGGAGTAGCCCAGACGGTTTCTGATACTCAATCTTCACTTTAGAACAAGTCAAACATCGGCTAACATACTCGGCGATCTCGCGTTTCATACCCGGCCACCAATAAAAATCTTTCAAGTCATGATACATCTTGTCGGAACCCGGATGAATGGAATAATTCGACTTATGGGCTTCGTCCAGAATCAACTGACGGATACTAATCGGAACCCAAATACGCTCGAGAAAATACAGAACTCCATCCTCCTTCGGTTCTAGTTCCAACGCCAACTTATACAATCTTTCCTCTTTAACACGGCCTTCAGTCATAATACCTTCCTGAGCTTGAATAATCCGAGCCTTTAAACTCGTCTGAATGGATATCATCATAGAACGAATACGGACCGGTTTGACGGTTTCCTTACGACTCAATGCATCAGCAACAACGTTCGCCTTACCAGGGTGGTAGCGAATGTCGCAATCATAGTCGTTTAATAACTCAACCCAGCGTCGTTGTCTCATGTTCAGCATCTTCTGATCGAATATGTGTTGAAGACTCTTGTGATCGGTAAATACAGTACACTTGGTCCCATACAGATAGTGTCTCCAAATCTTCAATGCAAAGACGACAGCTCCCAACTCTAGATCATGTGTCGTGTAATTCTGCTCATGGATTTTCAACTGACGCGAAGCGTAAGCTATAACTTTACCATTCTGCATAAGCACACAACCCAGACCTTTGTGCGAAGCGTCGCAGTAAACAACAAAATTCTCGGAACCAACTGGCAGACTAAGAATAGGTGCGTTACACAACCGCTGCTTCAATATCTGAAATGCTTCCTCCTGATCGGTGCCCCAAACGAAAGGTTCACTCTTCTGTGTCAGCTTAGTCATAGATGAAGCAATCTTGGAGAAGTTCTCGATAAATCGGCGATAATACCCAGCAAGACCCAAAAATGAACGGATTTCGGTCGGTGACTTCGGTGCAACCCAACTTTTAACAGCTTCAATCTTAGCAGGATCAACATGAATACCCTTCGCGCTAACCACATGGCCAAGGAATTGAACTTCGGATATCCAGAACTCGCACTTAGAGAATTTCGCATACAACTTCTCTTTTCGAAGCACTTCTAGAACAAGGCGCAAATGCTCTTCATGTTCTTTGCGACTTCGGGAATAGATAAGAATGTCGTCAATGAATACTATAACGAACTTGTCCAGATACGGACGACAAATACGGTTCATTAGTTCCATGAATGCTGCAGGGGCGTTTGTCATACCAAACGGCATCACCATGAACTCGTAATGACCATACCGAGTACGAAAAGCAGTCTTAGGTATATCATCTTCTCGAACTCTCAACTGATGATAACCAGAACGAAGATCGATCTTTGAGAAATAGCAAGAACCCTGAAGTTGATCGAATAAATCATCAATACGAGGAAGGGGATAACGGTTCTTCACAGTCAACTTGTTTAACTCCCGATAATCAATACATAAACGCATGGAGCCATCCTTCTTCTTAACAAAGAGAACAGGTGCGCCCCACGGGGAGAAACTAGGACGAATAAAACCCTTATCTACCAATTCCTGAATTTGCTTCGACAACTCGAGCATCTCGGAAGGAGCCAAACGATACGGAGCTTTAGCAACAGGTGCAGCTCCAGGAATAAGATCAATACGAAAATCGGTTTGTCTCTGGGGAGGGACTCCAGGTAAATCGTCGGGAAAAACGTCAGAATATTCGCGAACAATCGGCACACCATCAATCTTTATCGCAGAGTCTTTCTTCACCAAGTGAGCGAGATATAAAGAACAACCCTGACGGACATACTCGCGAACCTTCAAACAAGAAATAACTTTAAGGCGTTTCCCGGCCTTGTCTCCGTGTACAATCAACTTATCTCCATCCGGCTTCTGAATACGAATAAGCTTCTCATAACAGACTATCTCTCCTTTATGCTTCGCTAACCAATCCATGCCGACTACAACGTCGAAACTACCGAGTTTCATCGGAATAAGGTCGATGGAAAAAGGAATATCGGCTAGAACGAGAGAAATATCACGTATAACTTCCTTAACACAGGCACATCTACCATCAGCTATTTCTACTTCATAGGCAGGCTCTAAAAGACTAGAGGCACGGTTTACTAAGGGGCGAAAGTCACTAGAAATAAAGCTTCTATCGGCACCCGAATCAAATAGAATAAAAGCAGGATAATCGTCAACGAGAAATGTACCAGTAACTACGGTAGGATCCTGATGAGCTTCCGCAGATTCCATCGCAAAAGCTCGGCTCTTTGCAGGGTTTCCTCTAGCACTAGTACCAGCACCAGGAGTAGGATGGGAAGTAGACGATACAAGCTTGGGACACTGCTGACGAAGGTGACCCATTTCTCCACACTCATAACATGCTCCAACAGTTCTTCTACAAAATTGCTCCGTGTGGCCTAACTTCTTGCAGCGTTTACAAACCCAACACGCTACGTTAGCCGCATGAGCACTATTACAAGTGTCACACCTAGGGTGTTTACCCTGATAACCAGTTCCAGCACCAGTCAATGCATACACCTGAGGAAGTTGAGGCCTCTGGTCATGGCTACGGCTCCTCTTCCTCGAATTACTTCCATCCCTTCTAGCAGATCTACCAGTATCCCTACGACTCACAACTGGCTGCAGTGTACCACCACGGATTGCACTAGCGACCAACCTACCCGCAATATCAACGGCGCTCTGAAGTGTACCCGGAAGATGAGAAATAATATGGTCTCGCATAGTCTGCGGCAAACCATTCGCGAACCGTTCAATCCTCTCGTTCTCAGTACGAGCCAGACGAGGAACCAGGACGCATAAGTCATAGAAGCGGTTCATATACCCACGATAGTTAGAACCTTGCATAGTTAGGTTCCAAAACTCGTCCTCCAATCGCTGCGTCTCAGACGACGGCACATATTCTTTCTTCATCATAACTTTCAAATTCTCCCAGGTCATCAAGGTAATAGCAGCTCTACCCTGAACCTTCTTCACAGAGTTCCACCAAGTGAGGGCTTTACCCGGGAACAGATAGGTAGCATACTTAACACGGCTCTCATCAGCACATCCTGACACATCAAATACAGACTCCATCTTCTCAAACCATTGTAGGGTGGCAACAGCATCTTCAGTACCCCTAAATTCAGCAGGTCTGCAATCCAGGAAGGCTTTATATGAGCAGCCTCGGGGTGGATCTTCCATCACAATATTTGGTCCACCAGATCCTATGTGCACTGCTCTGCCAACATCGGAACCATCGCGCCCAGACGCCATACCTTCAGCTCCAATATCGGGCATCTCGGGTACATCAAACTCTAAATCAGCATCTTGCACTGGTGTCTCCTTAAGTTGTGCCACAATCACTGGGATAGCTGCTGCAATCTGCTCCGCAATCAGCTGGCTGATGTTCGGAGTAGCAGAAGTAGTATTGGGGACAGCAGTGGTGTTCTGAGCAGTAGCACCCGATCTAGTACTGGCGCGACCTCGCCTTGCCGACCTTCTCGTAGCAGGGACGGCAGGAGTAGCTCTAGTAGAAGTAGCTCTAGAAGAAGTTCTTTTAGGCGGCATCTTCTACGAATATCAAACGGAATAAATCAGAACGATAAACTGTACGTGCGACTAAAACGAGCAGGCCTCAAAACATAAAAAGCGAAATAAAAGCACATATAGCATATAAATCACATACAGGCCCACAAAAGAAGGAAATGCGCACATAGAGTAAATCAGATAGGTCCAAAAGCCTAGGTCATAGTCTAAGTGATTCCGTAAGGTCACTTAGTTCGCTATAACCATTGGCTCTGATACCAACTTCTGTCACACCCCGCATAGAAATGGCGGAACCGAGGTGTACAGTGTATACGGTATCAGAGATTCAAGGTTACATCAAACATAAATAAACCAAACATCATCAACATAGATAAAGAGTTGAAGTAAAATACTTATTACAGTCATCCGAATAGTATCAAAATACGACTACAGAGTTTGGGAAACTAAGGAATTACAATACAAAATAAATTCCAGCAAAAAGTCCCAAGTAGCCAATCAACGCATAGCATCAAAATAGGTAACCTCAAATCCCTGAAAAGCGTTAAAATACGACGTCAACATAAAGTTGGTGAATTATTCGCAATAGTAAATAAAAACATAATAGTGTAAAGGTTTTCAATAAGTTTTGACTCAAAAGATAAGATTTGAAGATAAGTCTTTTTGGAAAAGAGATTTCAAAATATATTTGAAGTATATAAAACCTTTCGATAAAATATTCAGATTATTACCATACGGTACCATAATCATTTCATAAAACATAACCATATCATAAAATAAATACCATACGGGATAAATAACAGCTTTAGGAAATATAAGGTACACCTGAACCATAACAATAATAAGGCAACTAACCCCACCTAGTGTCTCAAACCAGGTTGTTCTCGATAATAAATAAACGGTCGTAACATTACTAATACGGACAGGGCTCCTCCCTTATCATAATAACGTATTAGAATGAGGGTTTGTTAGACCCATATAGCGCTATATATACTTCCGGTGGCTCAAAGTTAACAGGTGTGTATACGGGGCCTTGTACTACCACATAGGCGGTACAAGTTGGGTGAGATCATCTAAAGCATACTTATCCGCATATAAATCATACCATAATAAATACATACCATAAATACTTTTATTTAACGCTAATCATGCCCAAAAATATAAAAAGGGTAAAAAGGGCAACGAATAACTCACAGATAGCAAAGCAATCCAAATCTTTATATGTCGGGAAATCTTATAATACCGTCAAGCTTCAACGTCTAAGTGCCCTATACATCACGTAAATAAAACATGTCTAAGTATCTCTAAGTCTAGTAGGGTTATGCCTTAATGATTAACGTTTTATACGGGTTTTGAAATGACCAATAGGAATATCGATATAACGGAAATACAACGTTTCGGAAAGTCAACAGACTAGATACGTGATCCTAATACTTACGTGCACTACAAGTCACGTAAGTATCAAGTTACGTGATGTGTAAGGGTTACGGGTATAGTAACTTGACAAACAAGGAAGTTATGTGACATAAAACAAGAATTACGTGATTCATAAGCGTAATTACGTGACTAGGGTGGGAATTACGTGACTTGGGAGTCACGTAATAGATAATTACGTGCTAAACAACTTACTTACGTGACAGGGAAACCAATTACGTGAACAACAATCATAATTACGTGAAACAAGAAGAATTACGTGCATGGGAGCAATTACGTGAAGAGCAAGTCTGAGTTACGTGTGAAATAGCAATTACGTGACTTGGGATGCTTATTACGTGAACGTAATAGTGGTATTACGTGAACGTAATAGTGGTATTACGTGAACGTAATAGTGGTATTACGTGAACGTAATAGTGGTATTACGTGAACGTAATAGTGGTATTACGTGAGCGTAATAGTGGTATTACGTGAACGTAATAGTGGTATTACGTGAGCGTAATAGTGGTATTACGTGAACGAAATCATGAGTTACGTGATTGGGAAGCAAGTTACGTGCCATAACGTGATTTTTACGAAAAACAACATTTGGAAATCGATTTTGGAGTGTTCTAAGTGTCCAAATGATCTATAATCAATACCCTATGTCCAGAATACATATAGGAACAATAATCCTCAATAAAATCTCGGTTTTGACGGTTAAAAATGATAGTTTCGTGTTTGGATAAAAATGGAATAAAGTTTAAAACCAAAGTGATGAAATACTTACCCGATCGTAATGAATTTCGGAGGATAGATAGAGGTGATGATGGTGATCAATAATCCGGTCTCGGATCTAAAATCGGACGGTCGGATCGCCGGAAAAGCTAGAGAGAAGATGGTGGTTTTAATGGAGTTTGTTTTTAGAGAGAGAGAGTGTAGGTGTTTGTTTTCTTGGAAAGGAAGGGATATGGAGATAGAGACAAAAATATTGGTAGGTAATAAGACAAAACTGAATATGGATAAAGACAAAAGTTGGTGGAGGACCAAAGTTGAAATAGAAATCTCGCGTAGGACTAGTTTCGTAATAAAATTTCCGAAGGGACTAAACATGAAATACTTTTTAAACGTTAATCTTAATTATATAATTAAGGCATAATTCCCCTAAACTTATCATAAGAGCATACTCGACTTATACTAAAGGCACTAAGACTATACGTTCCCGACATAAAGATCCGAATCACATACTATATACCCGATAAACGCAAATACGCATAAAATTACAAATACGATACTCATAAAATACGAATACGATAAATCATAAAAGAAATACAATAGGGTCAAAACACGAATATAAATAAATAAAATGAATACGAGACGATAGAATAATACCGTGAAATTCGCGAATGTCACAACGATAACGAATTTGTCAAGATACGGACGACAAATACGGTTCATTAGATCCATGAATGCTGCAGGGGCGTTTGTCAGACCAAACGGCATCACCATGAACTCATAATGACCATACCGAGTACGAAAAGCGGTCTTAGGTATATCATCTTCCTGAACTCTCAACTGATGATAACCAGAGCGAAGATCGATCTTAGAGAAATAGAGAGAACCCTGAAGTTGATCGAATAAGTCGTCAATACGAGGAAGGGGATAACGGTTCTTCACAGTCAGCTTGTTTAACTCCCGATAATCGATACATAAGCGCATGGAGCCATCCTTCTTCTTAACAAAGAGGACAGGAGCACCCCACGGGGAGAAACTAGGACGGATAAAACCCTTATCGACCAGTTCCTGAATTTGTTTCGACAACTCGAGCATCTCGGAAGGAGCCAAACGATACGGAGCTTTTGCAACTGGTGCAGCTCCAGGAATAAGATCAATACGAAAATCGGTTTGTCTCTGGGGAGGGACTCCAGGTAAGTCTTCGGGAAAAACGTCAGAATACTCACGAACAACCGGTACACCATCAATCTTTATCAGAGAATCTTTCTTCACCAAATGAGCGAGATACAAGGAACAACCTTGGCGAACATACTCGCGAACTTTCAAACTTGAGATGACTTTAAGGCGTTTCCCAGCCTTGTCTCCGTGTACAATCAACTGATCTCCATCCGGCTTCTGAATACGAATAAGCTTCTCATAACAGACTATTTCTCCTTTATGCTGAGCTAGCCAATCCATACCGACTACGACATCGAAACTACCGAGTTTCATAGGAATAAGGTCGATGGAAAAAGGAATATCGGCTAATACGAGGGGAATATCACGAATAACTTCTCTAACACAAGCACATCTACCATCAGCTATTTCTACCTCATACGCAGGTTCTAAAGGACTAGAAGCACGGTTTACTAAGGGTCGGAAATCACTAGATATAAAGCTTCTATCGGCACCCGAATCAAACAAGATAAAAACAGGATAATCATCGACAAGAAATGTACCAGTGACAACGGTAGGATCCTGATGAGCCTCAGAAGATTCCATGGAGAAAGCTCGGCTTTTGGCAGGATTTCCTCTTGCACTAGTACCAGCACCGTGAGTAGGAAGGGGAGTAGGTGCTATAAGCTTGGGACATTGATGACGGCGATGACCCATTTCTCCACACTCAAAACATGCTCCAGTAGACCTACCACAAAACTGCTCGGTGTGGCCTAACTTCTTGCAGCGCTTACAAACCCAACACGCCACATTCGCCGCATGAGCACTGCCACATGTACCACACTTAGGGCGCACGCCCTGATAACCCGCTCCAGCACCAGTCAAAGCATACACTTGAGGAATTTGGGGTCTTTGATCATGACCACGGCTTCTCTTCCTCGCATTACCCATATCTCTCCTCTCAAATCTACCAGAATCTCTTCGGCTCACAACCGGCTGTAGAGTACCACCACGGATCGCACTTGCGGTCAGCCGACCAGCAATATCGACCGCACTCTGAAGAGTACCCGGAAGGTGAGAAATAATGTGATCTCGCATAGTCTGGGGCAACCCTTGAGTGAAGCGTTCAATTCTCTCATTCTCCGTGCGAACCAACCGAGGAGCCAAAACACATAGATCGTAGAATCTATTCACATACCCGCGAAAATCAGCACCTTGCATAGTTAAGTTCCACAACTCGTTCTCCAACCTCTGCGTCTCAGATGACGGCACATACTCTTTCCTCATCATAACCTTCAAATTCTCCCAAGTCATCAAGGTAACAGCAGCCCGGCCCTGAACTCGTTTCACTGAGTTCCACCAAGTTAGGGCTTTACCCTGGAACAAGAACGTAGCATACTTGACCTTGCTGTCTTCAGCACATCCCGAAACGTCAAACACAGACTCAATCTTCTCAAACCACTGCAGGGTAGCAACCGCATCTTCAGTACCCCTAAACTCAGTAGGTTTGCAATCCAGAAAAGTCTTATACGAACAGCCTCGGGGTGGATCTTCAATAATGATACTCGGTCCACCGACTCCCACATGCACTGCTCTTCCCACATCGGAACCATCGCGCCCAGACGCCGTACCTTCTGATCCAACACTCGGCATCACAGGTTCTTCAAACCCGATGTCGGCATCTTGCACCGGTGTCTCCTTGAGCTGAGCCACAATCACGGGTATTGCCGCTGCAATCTGCTCCGCAATCAACTGACTGATATCCGGAGTAGTGGTATTAGCATTGGGGGCAGCAGTGGTATTCTGAGGCGTAGCACCCGCTCTCGTACTGGCGCGACCTCGTCTCGTCGACCTTCTTGTAGCAGTGACGGCCGGAGTAGACCTAGTCGAAGCTCTCTTAGGCGGCATCTTCTACGAATGTCAAACAGAATAAATCAGAACGATAACCGGATGTGCGACTAAAACGAGTAGGCCTCAAAACATAAAATGTAAAATAAAGCACATAAAGCATACGCATCACATACAGGCCCACAAAAGAAAGAATTGCGCACATAGAGTAAATCAGATAGGTCCAAAAGCCTAGGTCATAGTCTAAGTGATTCCGTAAGGTCACTTAGTTCGCTATAACCATTGGCTCTGATACCAACTTCTGTCACACCCCGCAAAAATGGCGGAACCGAGGTGTACAGTGTATACGGTATCAGAGATTCAAAGGTTACATAAACATAAGTAATCCATACATCATCAACATAGATTAAAGAGTTTGAAATAAAATACGTTATTACAGTCATCCGAATAATATCAAAATATGGCTACAGAGTTTGGGATACTAAGGAATTAATACAAAGCAAAATAATTCCAAGCAAAAGATCCACGTAGCCAATCAAAGCATAGCATCATAAAGTAACCTCAAATCCCTGAAAAGCGTTAAAATACGACGTCAACATAAAGTTGGTGAATTATTCGCAATAGTAAATAAAAACATAATAGTATAAAAGTTTCAATACGTTTTGACCCAAAAGTGTTATGTTTTGAAGATACGTCATTTGAAAATGAGTTTTCAAACTATACGTGAAGTATACAAAATCTTTTGATAAAATATTCACACATATACCATAAAAATACCATAATCATATCATACAATACATACTGGATAGATAACAGCTTTAGGAACATACGATACACCTGAACCTTAACAATACTGGCAACTAACCCCACCTAGTGTCTTAAGCTAGGTTGTCCTCGAAAAACATCGGTCATAACATTTCTAACACGGACAGGGCGCATCCATCATCCATCGTGTTAGAAATGAGGGTTTGTTAGACCCATATAGCGCTATATATATAAACCGGCGGCTAAAAGCTAACAGGTGTGTATACGGGGCCTCATACTACCACAAAGGCGGTACAAGTTTGGGTAAGACCATCTAAAGCATTCATATCCATAATACATACCATAATACATAATATACCATAAAAATACATTTATACGACGCTAATCATGCCCAAAATGTAAAAGCGGTAAAAAGGGCAACGAATAACTCACAGTATAGCAAAGCAATCCAATCTCGATATGTCGGGAAATACTATAATACCGTCAAGCTCCCACGTCTAAGTGCCCTAAACATCACGTAAATAAACATGTCTAAGTATCTCTAAGTCTAGTGGGTTATGCCTTAACGATTAACGTTTTATACGGGTTTAAAATGACCATAAGGAATATTGATATAACGGAATACAAACGTTTCGGAAAGTCAGCAGACTAGATACGTGATCCTCATACTTACGTGCACTACAAGTCACGTAAGTGACAAGTTACGTGCTAATGAAGGAGTTACGTGATATAAGAGTTAATTACGTGCATTACAAGGAGTTACTTGACATCCAAGAGTTAATTACGTGAACCACAAGCCAATTACGTGACATTGGCTAGTTACGGGTCAAAGCAAGGAGTTACGGGATCAAATACGTGATAAGCAAAGTGTTACGTGACAAACAAGGTTATAATTACGTGATCTACACATTACTTACGTGCGTAACAAGGCACTTACGTGATCCTTGTTACGTGATGAACAAGTTACGGATTAAACAAGCTTGTTACGTGCAAGGGAAGGAGTTACGGGATACATGGCCTACTTACGTGACCTACAAGTCACGTAAGTGGCAGTTACGTGCGTAAGAAGCATAATTACGTGAATGGCAAGTAAGTTACGTGACCTTGAGGTGTGTTACGTGCTCAGTTACGTTCACGTAACACAGTTACGTGACGTAACTGGGTTTTTACGAAAAATTACATTCGGGATTCGATTTCTGAGTGTTTTAGGTGTCCAAATGATCCATAAATGAAACCCTATGTCCAGAATGTGTTTAGGAACAATAATCTTAAATAAAATTCGAGTTTTGACGGTGAAAAATGGTATTTCCGAGTTTGAATCAAAATAACAAAGTTTAAAACTAAAACCGAGAAATACTTACCCGATCGTAGCGAAAATTGGAGGATAGATGAAGGTGATAACGGTGAACAATAATCTGGTCTCGGATTTGGATTTCGACGGTTGGATCGCCGGAAAATCTAGAGAGAAGCAAGGTGTTTGTGTGTGTTTTTAGAGAGAGAGGGAGAGAGAGAGAGAGAGAGAGAGAGAGAATGGCAGAAAATGACAAAAATCTGGTACTAATGAGACAAAAAGTTGGTAGAGGATGGTTTTTGTAATAGAATTTCCCATAGGACTAGTTTTGTAATAAAATTCTGAAAAGGACTAAAATTGTAATACTTTTTAAACGTTAATCTTAATCGTATAATTAAGGCATAATTCCCCTAAACTTATCATAAGAGCATACTAGACTTATGCTAAAGGCCCTTAAGACTACCCGTTCCCGACATAAAGATCCGAATCACATAAATACAAATACGATACTCATAAAATACGAATACGATAAAACATAAAAGGAATACAATAGGGTCAAAACATAAACATAAATAAATAAAACGAATACGAGTCGATAGAAATATACCTAGAAATTCGCGAATGTCACAAAAATTTTAGTTGTAAATCGTTTAACTTGTTTTGATTACAACAAAAAGATTTTACATTCCAACCTGCTTCAAGATTAATTCGCAAGAACACTTTTTTTTTAAAGATAAGATACTGGACATTAAAAGAATTTCATCTATTATGACTTTATTTTATTACGAAATAAGGATAAAAGTATAATATAAAATTTTAAATTAATGATCAGATAAAAGATTTAATCACTAAAATCATTTAAAAATAATTAAATTATTAATTTGGACATAAATGAGTATTTTAAAGATTTTAGAAGGATATTGACATAATTTCAAATTTTACAAGGATATTGACGTAATTTAAAACTTTTTTAAAGGCGTAAACGTAATTCTCCCTTAAATTATTTATTATTATAATATGTGAATACTTTGGAAATAAAAGCTTCATATGTTACAAAAAAAAAAACACCTAGAATTGATACAACAACGGTTGGGTATCGAAAATTTGAATAAACTTAATTTGAAAGGTCATTAAAGAATGAAGATGTTTTAGAGTGTTAGACACACCACCAATTATATAAAATCCTAAAATCGATACATCATTTGAAATGGTAAGCTAGAATTTTCCGATTGTTACCAAATTTGGGACAAAACTAAATATTTGAATTTTTCCATGACCAATGTTTTTCTCGAGCCTACTATGAACATGAAAAAGGCGAATAAAATCATAATAGTGATTGCTAGTATAGTTCATCCATAGATAATTCTCTACAAAATAAATAACCTTAGTGACACAAGTGAAACTGATCGAAAGTATATTTCAAGAGCACGTCTTTTATCAAAGTAACAATCACTATAATATGGAGGGTAATTTATATTATATGTGGTGTAAGCCTGACATGTGGCCCTGGCTCCGTTAAGGTTTATAGGGTGTCTAGGGTTTTCATGTTCCGTATATTAAACATTAATAAAGCAGAATAAATTCAGGTTTCATTTTATAATATGGTATCAGAGCAAGTCTGATCTTCAGACCCAACTTCTATGCCACCTTTCAAATTCTAATCGGCGTAGGGATGAGCCGCCTAGCTTGACTAGGTTCCAAACCCTAAAAAGAAAAAAAAAACTTTCAAAATTCGTTTTTAACCATATTAGGTCACTGTTTCGACCATAACTTCTAAACCACTTGAGTTATTTGATGAGGTCAACGCCCTTTGTAATCAAATTCCGAAGAAAAGCATATCGGAATCGTAACAGAAGACCAAAGGATTCTCCTTCACGCGCCGTAACAAGCGTCGGGTTAAGATCCGAGAAGGAACAAAACGGCTCATTTTTTTTTTGCTTATAACTTTAAAATCGCTTGAAGTTAGCTTACATGTCATCGGTTTTGGATTAAAAATTTTAATTTCGAAGAAATTGCAACCAGAATCGCAACGTCCTTAGTCCTGAAACGTCGTCAAGCACCGCCACAAGGAAGGATTCGTTTAAACTATCTATGTTTTTATCTATTTATATTTTTCATGATTGCAGTTCTATTCTCCAGTTCGAGATTTCGCTATTTCGCCGCTCGATCTTCCGGGGAGTATTATATGTGGTCCAAGCCTGACATGTGGCCTTGGCTCCATTAAGGTTTATAGGATGTGTAGGGTTTTCATGTACTATATATTAAACATTAATAAAGCAGAATAAATACAGGTTTCATTTTATAATAATTTTAACCTTTTTGATTTGATCACTTCAACCATTGTTGTGTTGTAACTAATTGTTTTACAATAGTTTTTGGACAACCTTCACAAAATATGCAAATTTAGATTGTTATTATTTTGTAGGGTTACCAGTTTAAAAACTATTGTATGCATTTATCTTTAAAAAATCTCTATTGCATTCATTAAATTACTATTTTAACCTATTGAATGATACATTTTACCTATAAAACCCCATATGTAATGGGGTGTACCAAGTCGAGAAACCCAATATGACGGAAAACCTCTAATGTTTTCAAAATTATAATATAACATGCCTTCTAAAGCACCCCGGATAAGAAATTGGAATAAAAACGACCAAAAATTTGAAGTAATTATTGTGGTCGTACATGTTATTGGGTGGAGAGAAAGAAACGAAGCATGAAAAGAAAATCGAGAGTGTGGTAGAGGTTCATACTAGATCTATCTAAGGGTTTTATATTACAAACCCTAAACCAGACTGTGGTTACTAACTCTAGTTAAATGACATGGCATCCACGTGGAACATAAAACTTTAAAATATTTAATGTGTCTTGGTAATAGTTTTGTAGGTAAAATGTATCATTCAATATATGAAAATAGTAATGTAATGGTTAAAATAGATATTTGTAAGAAGTGTATCCAAACGTTGGGGCAATTCTGGAACTCATACCTTCAAATCAGCTATGGATATATTTACATCCACAAACCTCTTGTCCAAGCTTAGTCATCATTAATGTCGACTACCTATTGTGCTTTTGTTGGAATCTTGATGTCAATGTCCTAATATTATGTTATGGGGGCACCTCACAATTATGTGTATCACTACTCTCCCATCATTCCACAAATTCGTGATGACTTTAGATCAACTCACCTTGATCTTCCCATAAGTTCACCTCATACTCGACATATTCCCCATAATTTGTAGCACCAACCTCTGCACAACCATCCAAAGAGTATACACAATTATTTTTCATTGTTCCCCATAAAACCGTCATGGAACCCCTGCTATCCTTTTTTTACTAATCGTCCTTGCAAATCGTATACCTTTATTCCACCCTAAAGATGATTATTAAAGCACCCCAATTACTTACTTACTCCCTAAGTTACAAAACATGTAACTTAACATGTAAGAAACTTGATGGAACACAAGAACCCTAGTAAATCCTCCTACCGTTGTGGATTCTCCTTGAAATCAATAAATCCTCTCCCTCTCTCACTCCCCCCCCCCCCCCCACCCCCCCCCCCCCCCCCCACCCCAAGAACCATAATATACCTTGATACGCAAGTAACTTTGATCACCCAAGAAAATCTAGCAACACATTTCTCTTGATGTTTCATTCTTTCCATGTGCACCTAATAGATAAAGTTACCAACCCCCTCATAAACACCTTGTGGGTTAAGTAACAACCCCACAACCCTAACTTATGACACATAATTTATTACCATATCCCTCGGGATAAAAAGCCTTCCTAAAACACGACTAGTTACATGTGAACTAATGATATCTCAAAACCATTGTTCTTCGTCTTGTTTGAGTTTGAAGAAACCAAACTTGCAAACCCTTGTTCGTGAAAGGAACTCGCAATATATCTTAAATCTACGAAACCTATAAATCAACTTGACTCGTCTCTTTTTCTATGCAACTTTCGGATTACCTGGAACATTAGTTTGTTACCCAAGTAAACTCATCCGCCAACTTACTTAGTTTCCCTAATCTTTAAGCAATTCAGGATTTAAACCTACAAAGTTGAAGTTTTGTATAATCTAAGAACTATCGTTACACCTTTAATTTGGTTACTTAAGTTGAAGTTGCAAAAACTATTTTAGGGTTCTTCAATGAATTAACAAAACATTAATATATTCTTTCCTTGATTTCTTAACATGGTTTCCAAAAAAATATAAAATAAAAACATAACTACTATTAAATTGTTATTCTATAAAAATATTAATTATATGAGAAAAATATCGATCATAATGAAATATTTAAATTCATTCATTGAAAGGGGAATAGCGTACATAAGGTAAATAAACAAAAATAAAAAGACACGAAGACGTTATTAAATCGCACATACATTTGTGTAAGAATGAAAATATATTATAAAACGCAACTTTGTTGTAAGAGAAAAAGGTATACAACTATACTTATGAAATGTTGTGGATGTTCGTATTTTAGTAATAATCCGGAGGTGGAGGGGAATTATAGTAGTAAGTTGGTGGAAGGGGAAACTTGAATGGGGTATATGGTGATTAATACACATAGGAATGAGGGGGCGTAGGAGACTTGTAGACATACGGAGGAGGTGGGGATGGAGATGGTGGTGGAGGAGACTTGTATATGTATGGAGGAGGTGGAGACGGGGAAGGAGGGGGAGGAGACTTGTAAACGTATGGAGGTGGTGGAGAAGATGACGGTGGAGGAGGTGACTTGTAAACATATGGAGGTGGCGGAGAGGGTGATGGCGGAGGGGGAGACTTGTATACATATGGAGGTGGTGGGGATGGTGAAGGTGGTGAGGGAGACTTGTATACATATGGAGGTAGTGGGGATGGTGACGGTGGAGGAGGAGACTTATACACATATGGAGGTGGTGGAGATGGTGATGGTGGTGGGGGAGACTTGTATATATATGGAGGTGGTGGAGATGGTGAAGGTGGTGGGGGAGACTTGTATACATATGGAGGTGGTGGGTATGGTGATGGTGGAGGTGGAGACTTATAAACATATGGAGGAGGTGGCGACGGTGATGGTGGTGGAGGAGACTTGTAAACGTATGGAGGTGGTGGAGACGGTGATGGTGGTGGAGGAGACTTGTAAACGTATGGAGGTGGTGGTGATGGTGATGGTGGTGGTGGGGACTTGTAAACGTATGGGGGTGGTGGAGATGGCGATGGTGGAGGTGGAGACTTGTACACATACGGAGGTGGTGGGGATGGTGATGGTGGAGGTGGGGACTTGTAGATGTATGGAGGTGGTGGTGATGGTGGAGGTGGAGGTGGAGACTTGTACACATAGGGTGGTGGTGGGGATGGTGATGGTGGTGGTGGTGACTTATAAACGTAGGGAGGCGGTGGGGACGGAGATGGGGGAGGAGGTGACTTATACACATATGGTGGTGGAGGAAATGGTGACGGTGGGGGTGGAGACTTATACACATATGGAGGTGGTGGGGATGGAGATGGTGGAGGAGGAGACTTGTATACATAAGGAGGTGGTGGGGATGGTGATGGGGGAGGTGGGGACTTGTATACGTAAGGGGGTGGTGGGGATGGTGATGGGGGAGGTGGAGACTTATATATGTAAGGAGGTGGTGGGGATGGAGATGGCGGAGGGGGAGACTTGTAAACATATGGAGGAGGGGGAGATGGGGATGGTGGTGGTGGAGACTTGTATATGTAAGGAGGTGGAGGGGATGGTGACGGTGGAGGTGGGGACTTGTATACATAGGGAGGAGGAGGTGAAGGTGATGGCGGAGGTGGAGACTTGTACACATATGGAGGAGGAGGGGATGGTGATGGAGGGGGCGGAGACTTATATACATAAGGATGCGGTGGAGACGGTGATGGTGGAGGTGGAGACTTATAAAGGTAAGGTGGATATGACCATGGGTTTTTAATAGGTTGTGGGGGAGAGTGGTGTGGATAAGGTGGATAAGACCATTCGCTTTTCATCGGAGGCGGTAATTTCCAATCCCCATATTTGTAAGATTCATCCGCAACAACAGTGGCAATGTATAAGAAAGCAAGGGCATATATAAGTTGAGGCCAATGCCTCAAAGTCCCAAGGCTTCCCATATCAAGGTAGCCTTTTTCTTCTTAGTTTCTCTCCAATATCTTTGAAGTATGGAAATATTTTGTTTGTATAATTTGTGAAAATAGAAAGCTAATTTATACAAGTTATTTACACTTTTTTAATGCAAATTACAGGTTGTCAAATTGTATAATCTATTATTATCATTTTTAATTTTAAATGATCAGAAGAAAAGCTCTACCTAATATCACGTATTTTTTAGATGTTGGATGCGGATTAAATATTTCCATCATAAGTAATTTATTTCGAATAGTACTTCTGTTATATGTATCCAAAAGTATTACACTAAAATGGTAGTATTAAACTTTTTTTTATCTTAATTATTTTTCAAACTTCCATACATAAATTGATCAATGCTTATTCATGTTCATGTACAATTATTATGGTTAAAAAGTGGATAAAATTTAGCATCTCTGTTTATTTATATATAAGATTTCAAAATTCTTTGATAGTTGTAAATTATTACCACTTATATTTACACTAACTTTTTGGCAAATTAGTTGATAAAATTACATGATTTTTCTAAAAATAAAATTAGTGACAGTTTTACTTTTTATAAAAGATCTGTAAGTTTTTTCTTATTGTGGATAATTATATTATTCCCTAAATAAAAGAAAAGGTCATGGCTAATGAATAGTCGGTGATTATTTTAAATTAAAACACAAGTTTAGTCACATGTAATTTTTGCTTATATTCTATTTGTTAAGTTTATTTTATTCAACTATAGACATATGAATACTTAAATATGTATTAAGTTAATTTATTCATATTCTAATTCAATGAGTAGTCATTAGAAAGTGAGTTCATACATATATTTGAATTGTTTGTTATATTATCATAACATAGTGTAAGGCAATTTATATTCTTAAACAGTTAACACTTCCTAGTCATTTGATCTTTTCTCGACTAATTCGTCTTCAAGTGGATTTACCGACTCTTCGTGAAGTGTTAACTTAATTGGTTTTAAGTTATAATGTCCCAATCCAACCTTTGGTAAGCATTTACTTTGTACAATGGAAGGGAAAGTCAACACTTCTTATACTTGGCTTGCACCATTGAACAAGAGACTAAGTAAATTTGAAGTAGTCACGAACAAGTAACATCATCATTTTTACTTCTTGATGATTAATTGTATGCTTATAAAAGCAACTCTTTAATTGTATATCGGGGATTCGGGGAGTGTCAAAATTTGCCAACATCAATTGTGGTTTTGAATAATTATATACGATGTATCGGGTTTTAATTAATTTAGTATATATCTCTAAATGTTTAATAAAAAAGACATTTTAATCGACCAAACAATGAAACAAAGGAGCTTGATTGATAAGATTTTGATTCAAAGGCGATAAGTATTGAATATAGTAAGAAGTAAATACCATGGGTTTTGTTAAATGGTGTACACTAGACACCGATTAAATATATATATTTTGTATTAATTCGCCTTCAAATTTCTTATATATTGAAAGTGTATTATATATAAGTCAAAAAGATTAATTAGTTCAAAATAAATACACTAGACCGGTGTTTAGTGGACATCATTTAGCAAAACTCAAAATATACTACACACCGTTAACAATTTTTGACACTTGATTAAACTTATTGAAACACTTGTGATAAAAAAAAAAGGAAAAAAAAAAAAAAAACATCAGGAAAATGAGGTATATAAGTTTTATTAGTTATTCCAAATAAATATCTTAAAAAAAAGTCATTTTCCTTATATTATGGAAATTGAAAAGGTTTCTCAAAATGCCATTTGAAACGTTCAAGTCGCTTCGTCAATTGACATTGTAGTATGCTAGTTTGTGGACTCGTAGATTTAGTGTTTTAAGGATTTCTTTTGTTAGAGGGATCTTATTGCACGTTTAGTTATATTTCTAGGTGTTGCTTGTTGGTGTTTTAGTTTTTTTTTTCGTCATGAGTGGTTGTGTTAATTGGGTGTGGGTGACTAGGTGTTGTGGTTTCATGGTTTGCCGAGTCTTCTCGTTGTCGTGTCATTTTGATGTATATGTTTGGTATGTGATTCTTCTAACTACTTAATTCCTAATTTTATGATATAATAGACTAGGTATTTTATTTATTTATTATTATGTTAGTATTCAACAAAATATTGGAAAACTCTTTCAAGTTTTGATTTGCTTGAATATATATTATGTTTTCTAGTTTAATTAGTTCGATTCGGGGAAGTATGATGATGTAACATTGAACCGATTAATCCAAGTATTGAAGTAGAAATGGCAAAACCAAAGTGACATTTGTATTCAATTGGCTCATCTTAATGAATTCATTTTAGATTATTAATCATATAATTATTAAAACTGTCTATATTATCATTATTTAAATATCGTAAGAGGCAATTTTATTATTCACAAAATATCAAATATCAAGCCAACAAGCGAACAAAAGGTGACTAGTTAATAAACATATGGAGGTGGATGTTATGGTAATGGTAAAGAAGTGTTCTACATGTACGGAGGCAAATGCTAATGTTGATGGAGGAGATGTCATATCATTAATTATATATATGTATAAATTTATATAAATAAAACTAGTTACAAAACAGATATTCTTTCTAATTTCTATGTCAACTTGATGTATACAACTTCAAATATTCAATGTATTGGTGCTCATACGCAATAAAGTCAAAAGAATCAAACAATTATTAATTATATATCTTTCAATATCAATATGGTTTATGTAAACACAACCATATTTATGTAGATCAAGATTAATCAAAGAATTTACATCGGATAAACACTTTGATATTCATAAGTATATGATAATCGAATATTGTATATATAAAAACAATAAGTACAATAGAAACAATAACACAATAACGATTACCATCAAGGCTCAATCTATTCATCGATGAACAAATTAACAGACGTGTTTCTCTTAATACAAGGATCTATAAACGACCTTGAGACTAAACCTAACTTTTCTAGGAAACATCTAACAACACCAACCTCAATCTATTTGATTAGAATATACGTGTTTCTTCTCTTTACAAGGATTAATCTTGACCTTGAGGCTGAACAAATGGGAACAATCTCAAGTGGTGAGCTCGTTTGGTGTTTTTCTAAAGAATAAACATGATGAAAAACACACATTTACAATGTCTAGGGATATCTTTATATAGAGAGTATTCTACGACTTAAATAAGAAAACCTAGTTATATTAGGAGACTAATTATTTTAGATCTTTATCTTGAAAAACAAGTCTTCCATAACCCTAGTTGCAGTACTAACTGAGTTGCAGTAGTAACAACATCGTGCAGTAGTAACTGGTTCTTGCAGTAGTAACAGTGCACTGCTAACTATGTTCTTGTAGTATTAGCTGCGCAGTACTAACTGGCTCTTGCGGTATTAACTGTGCAATACTAACCGTGTTCTTTTGAACTGTTCAGTACTAACTGTTGTAATCAACACAACTCTAGAATAACATTCCCAACCATTTAATCCTAACAATATCATAACATACGTAAACTTGATAATGTGTTGTTCTTTTTATGATTTTGATTTTGATTTAAAGTTATAAGTCTAGTTTAGTTTATAGGTTACTTTGTTTAGCTAAGGATTTCGAGATTCTCTTTTGAAAATCAGATCATGAGTGAAATATATATTACTAGGAAAACGGAGGTAGCATATAAACGAGTTACTAATGAATTAGTGTTTCTTAATAACCAGACAATACCAAACTAATTTAAGGACGAAAGCATGTCGAATGAGAACTGGAGTTGACAAGGCATTAATTTTAGCGTCATCTTTTTACACCCTTGGTAAATTAGAGTCAAAAATAACTCCTCCAATTCAAAACGTATGAGGGTATTGGTAATTAGTAGATCATATTGTCACACCCCGCAAAAATGGCGGAACCGAGGTGTACAGTGTATACGGTATCAGAGATTCAAAGGTTACATCAAACATAAGTAATCCATACATAATCAACATAGATAAAAGAGTTTGAAGTAAAATACGTTATTACAGTCATCCGAATAATATCAAAATATGGCTACAGAGTTTGGGATACTAAGGAATTCAATAAAGCAAAATAAACTCCATGCAAAAGATCCACGTAGCCAGTCAAGCATAGCAATCATAAAGTAACCTCAAATCCCTGAAAAGCGTTAAAATACGACGTCAACATAAAGTTGGTGAATTATTCGCAATAGTTAATAAAAACATAATAGTATAAAAGTTTTAATATGTTTTGACCCAAAAGAGTTATGATTTAAATATACGTCATTTGAAAATGAGGTTTTCAAAATATACATGAAGTATACAAAATCTTTTGATAAAATACTCATACATATACCGTAAAATAACATAATCATATCATATAATACATACTGGATAGATAACAGCTTTAGGAACATACGATACACCTGAACCTTAACAATACTGGCAACTAACCCCACCTAGTGTCTCAAGCTAGGTTGTCCTCGATAACAATAAACGGTCATAACATTACTAACACGGACAGGGCGCATCCATCATCCATCGTGTTAGAAATGAGGGTTTGTTAGACCCATATAGCGCTATATATACAACCGGCGGCTAAAAGCTAACAGGTGTGTATACGGGGCCTTGTACTACCACAAAGGCGGTACAAGTTTGGGTGAGATCATCTAAAGCATTCATATCCAAAATACATACCATAATACATACTCATAATACATAATATACCATAAAAATACATTTATATAACGCTAATCATGCCCAAAAATGTAAAAGGGTAAAAAGGGCAGCGAATAACTCACAGAATAGAAAAGCAATCCAAATCACGATATGTCGGGAAATACTATAATACCGTCAAGCTCCCACGTCTAAGTGCCCTAAACATCACGTAAATAAACATGTCTAAGTATCTCTAAGTCTAGTGGGTTATGCCTTAATGATTAACGTTTTATACGGGTTTAATATGACCAAAAGGAATATCGATATAACGGAATACAAACGTTTCGGAAAGTCAGCAGACTAGATACGTGATCCTCATACTTACGTGCACTACAAGTCACGTAAGTATCAAGTTACGTGATCAACAAGTTTAGCTATGAAAACAAGAGTTACGGGATTCAAACAAGGAATTACGTGACTTAACAAGACAATTACGTGATCAAGGGAGTGTTACGTGACATACACCATAATTACGTGAATATCAAGTCAATTACGTGACTTTCAAGTCTCTTACGTGACTTAGACCTCAATTACGTGAATCAGAAGCTTGTTACGTGATGACTTACGTGCAAGACAAGGGAATTACGTGAATAAGCAAAGAAATACGTGACTAGAGAACTATTACGTGCGTAACAAGCTATGTGCAAGGAGTTACGTGAACCATAGGTCACGTAATTGACCAATTACGGACGTAACAGCAGAGTTACGTGAATAGGGGTGAGTTACGTGCCATACAAATCTGTTACGTGCTCCAGTTACGTGAACGTAACACAGTTACGTGACGTAACTGGGTTTTTACGAAAAATAACATTCGGAAATCGGTTTCTGAGTGTTTTAAGTGTTCAAATGATCCATAATCAAAACCTTATGTCCAGAATACATTTAGGAATAATAATCTTAAATAAAATTCGAGTTTTGATGGTGAAAAATGGTATTTTCGGGTTTAAATCAAAATAACAAAGTTTAAAACCAAATTGGAGAAATACTTACCCGATCGTAACGAAATTCGGAGGATAGATAGAGGTGATGATGGTGAACAATAATCTACTCTCGGATTTGGATTTCAACGGTCGGATCGCCGGAAAATTTAGAGAGAAGGAGGAGGGTTTGTAGGTGTGATTTCTTGAGAGAGACGTGAGTAGGTGAAAGTGAGGATAGAGACAAAATGGTTGTTGTCTAATAAGAGTACAAAAGGGTAGGTAGAACCTTATTAGGACGATTTTTGTAACAAAAATTCAGAAAGGACTAAAATTGTAATAGAATTTCTCCCATAGGACTAGTTTTGTAATACAATTTCCGAAAGGACTAAAAATGAAATACTTTTTAAACGTTAATCTTAATCGTATAATTAAGGCATAATTCCCCTAAACTTATCATAAGAGCATACTTGACTTATACTAAAGGCACTTAAGACTATACGTTCCCGACATAATGATTCGAATCACATAATATATACCCGATAAACGTAAATACGCATAAAATACAAATACGATACCCGATAAAATACGAGAAATACGAATACGATACTCATAAAATACGAATACGATAAATCATAAAAGAAATACAATAGGGTCAAAACACGAGCATAATTAAATAAAACGAATACGGAACGATAGAAATATACCTAGAAATTCGCGAATGTCACACATATGAATGGAATTCATTGCTAAATAGTAATTACATAAATTTTATGTTTATAGTTATATTTTGACTTTTTAATTCTTTTGTTTTTAATGTTGACCTTAAAAAAAGTTATCTTTTTGTGTTATATACTCCATTCGTTCCATATTATTAGTCGATTTTTTTTTTCGGTTGTCCCAAATTAATTGTCTACTACGAAACTAAATAGAAAAGTTTGATTAAGTTTACCATATTGTCCTTTGTTGAAGTTATTATTACATATTTTATAAAAAACAATAATTAATTAGTTAAGTGTAAAATTGTCATTCTATAGAAAGTAGGAAAAAGAAATCAGTAATAAATATGTTTTTAGTAAACTCTGTATTTTTTGTCTGAAGACTATTATTTTGGGACGAAGGAAATAATATTTTATGCATCATATATGAATAGATTGGGTTTAAATATATTTTCTTTCATATATTTTTAATCAAATAGCATATAAACAAACAAAAATATATAAAAAAATATATAAGGTAAAAAAAAATTAAAAATACTTAAAAAGTTAAAATAGTAGTAATTAAGTGTCCCTACTCAAATATTTCCCCCTAGTATTATAATTCTATGTTATAAACTCTAAGCTCTACTCATTAGATTTACCAACGATGTAATTTGCGTTGATATTACTACAACTAAATGAATGTGTTACCTTTGTTTTTTCTCTGCCCAACAAGTCTCATCAACCTTGCATCCGTACGATGTTCACTTGTTCTCTCAACAAAAAGTTTAGAATAACCGCATAAGCAGTGGATGAATAATGTTTATTACTTCAGTAATCGACTGATCTACGACATTGGCAATATTTACCTAGATAATGCATTTTCCCTTTGTTTTCGGCAGTTTGGTATCATGGTAAGTAACCCATCACGTATACAACTCTCGTTGTCGGTAGTTCGATGTATACTTATATTCTGGATATATCATAGTCTGGTGTAATTTGTGGTGTTGTATGTGCGTGGTATCCTTTGTTCAAAACTCTACTCGCACATTGTTGTGAACACGCATGTATCTAGCTACTCATTAGCCTAGGTCATTTGTTTATTTGATCTTTGCCATAAAGTTAACTTAATTCACGACCACACTAGGGATCTGATCTTTGCCATAAAGTTTATTTGATCTCAGTTTGCAACAAACGGGCTACCAGCCCTTGGGTAATTGAAGATCACGTCTCTACAGATCGAGGTCGTGAATTAAGTTAAATTGATCTCTCAGTTTGCAACATATATTGTTTCACTCCCACTTTATATTTCAAGTTTCGAGGTGAAATATTGACATACATTCTGAATTATTATGTAGTTGTTTTCTATGAGTTGATATGAAGGACTACTCGGGCGCCTTATTTCCTAGTTTTGAAAACATTTGAACACATTATTGAGGTAAATTGTACTTCTATTTTCCACAAATTAGTGACACCCTTTGACAAACCAATTTTCAACTCTAAATGGTTTTAACAATGAATTTTATACTGCTAATGACTAAATATAAGTTTGTGAGTAATTAGCATTTTTCAAGTAGTTTGATTAAGACTCGTTATAATATTTTTTTTTTAAATAGTCATCCGACAAAAGTAAAATTAGAAATAGAAAAACATAAAATTCCAACAAAACAATTATTCACTTTTTCGTCTATCACGAAATTTGAATTTACAACTAATAGGTTAATGGGTTAACTTATATATAAATGGGTTACCAACCCTTTGGATAATTGACATTATATTTTTAGTTCTTCTTTTCTAGTTTTACGTGCCTATTTTTGAATATTATCAACTAATATAAAAGTGTTGTTTCACCTTTTTAAAAATGTAAATGAACGAATATAAAAAGTCACGTATTATATGCTAAAAAGGTAGAAATTCATCGATAAATGTAGGGACATCCTCGGATATACGACTTAAACTTCCTATTCCAACTTGCATATATTAGAGCACTCGGTATGGTCTTGATTGTCGCTCGTTGTGGGCTTGGAGAATGATCGGCCAACTCGTTCTTACTCCGCCCACACTCGTTGTGGAGATCGTTGTGGGTATAATGGGTCGTTTTGCAATTGTTTTTTTTTCACATTTCCTCTATAAATATAGCATAAACTCTTAAACTAAAACCCACAATATTTCTCAATCGATCTCAATCTTTTTCTAAAAAATATATACAACAAAAAATGAGTTCACATTCTTCAACCGATCCCGATGTTACGGATTCGCCATCGTTCGAATCCAAATTGATCGAATTACTAGTTAAGGCGGTAGAAGCTATTGAACAAATGGAGAAAGAAGAAAATGAGGCGGAAAGTTCACGTCGGACTGAGAAAAGGAAAAGGCGCTATATCAACCGCGATCAAACAGCAGCAAACGAAAATGTGTTACGACATTACTTCTCCGGCGAAAGCACATATCCGGATGAATATTTCCATAGACGATATTATATGAGAAGACCTCTTTTCCTCAGAATAGTCGAGAGGTATATCTAATTACTCCGTAGAACCTTTGTCCGACTATTTTAAATATATTTTAAACAACGACCCGATTGTACGGGTAAAATGGGTTTTAGTTGTTTACATAAATGCACCTCCGCTATGCGTATGATGGCGTATGGGATTACTCCGGACGCTTTTGACGAATATTTACAAATGTCAGAAAGAACATCAAATGAATCCCTAGATAAATTTTTAAAATGTGTAATCCATCTTTATACAAACGTTTATCTAAAAACCCCAACACAAGATGATGTTAATCGTTTATTTTAAAAACACGATGAGGTTCACGGGACACGGGTTTAAGGGTATGCTTGGTAGCATCGACTGTATGCATTGGAAATAAGATCAATGTCCAAATGCATACAAAGGGCAATACACACGAGGTGATCATGGTTATCCAATGGTTATGTTGGAAGTTGTTGCGTCGTACGATCTTTGGAGGGCCGAACAACGACATCAACGTGCTTAAACAATCGTCGTTGTTTCATGATATGCTCAACGACTCATCCCCTGATTACAGATTCACTGTCAACGGCCACAAGTACAATAAAGGATATTACCTTGCAGACAGTATATATCCAGAGTGGTCTACATTTGTTAAAGCTTTTTCGTACCCATTTGAGGAACTGTGTCGAAAATTCAAACGTTTTCAAGAGAGTGCGAGAAAGGATATCGAACGGGAATTCGGTGTTTTTCAAGGTCTTTGGAGGATTATAAAACATACAGCGAAATTTTACAAGATGAACAAGTTAAGAAGAGTTATGTATGGGGGTAACATATTGCACAACATGATTGTTGGAGACAACGGACGGTCGATTTGTGATGCCAAAGAATGGTATGCTCCTCCGGTTACAGGTGTTTCAAGAACTTATAACGAGAGAGTGAACGAACGTATCTGGATTAATAGAGAAATTACATACAATAGCACACACAGCACACTCTGCAAGGATCTCGTGGCGTACATTTCGACACTTCCGGATGACTATCGACAACGTTAGCTATTTTTATTTTATATATTTGTATCTTTATAATTATTTTATTTTTATTTTATTGTATGTGTTTGTATATTATTTTAATTATTGTATTGTAGTTTTATTTTTTATTTTAAATAAAATCTTATATTTATCTTATATAAATGTTTAAAAAAAAAAAAAAAAAACTAGGGGTCCCACATCTCCCACAATCATCATTATCACTCCACCAAAAAAACTCAGAACTCTCATTGTGGATGTCACGTCAACAAAAAAATCTCACAATCACCCACAATCGTCATTATCACTCTGAGTGCTCTTATCGAGGGTAAGTCTTATCGAGGGTTTCAGAAAGACTCGTTAGTCTTAGCGAGGGTTGTAATTGTGTAACAGAAAGAACCGTTAGTCTTATCGAGGGTTTCCCCCTGATAATCCTCTGGCGTGAGAGTAAGTATACATGTGTGAAGTTATAATAATGAGAAGTTTAAAGGTAGAATAAGTCTAGGTTCGACAAGCCGAATAGGATGTGTTTAAGTTAGATTTTGCCCTTGAAGCGGCCCCCGTTCACCTACATACATCGGTTTTTGCTCCCCATATTGTGGCATGTCGAAGTACACTCGGGATGCAGGATGACTGCCGTAGGTTTGTCTGTTTCCTGGCGCGCTGCCTGATGGCTATCTTGTGGGGATATCGACATGTTCCCCAAAGTGATTGAAGAGGTTTTGGCCTCTGATAGGTAATCCAACCCGAAGAGGGATTCTTTGACCGAATGTCGCGGGGATTCTTGAAGCAAATCTGCCATGTCCCAAGGGTTCGGTCAGTATGTGTTATCAGCTTCCACGTGGTTGTTGGTCGGCTGTTCCGAACTGTCTTTTCTCGTGTCTCCCCCGTACTGGTCTAGATCAAGTCGTCCGGCTCGTGTCTGGGCGTTCACCATTCCCTGTAAGGCTACAGCGTTATGGCGGATGAATTCGGGGGTGATGACCCCTGCCTCTGCGTTGGTTGTTTTGGTTGTCGTAGCAAAAATGGGTGGCGATTCCGTTGCGTTGGTTGATGCGAAGAAATATGGGATGTCAGTCACGTTTCCCGAGGCGGGTGTTTCTTACATGACTGTTTCGATTTCTTCCAACGGATCGCAGTCGGAAGGTCCTAAGGATGGCGCCAAATGTTGAATCAAATAATCGAATGCAATCCCACAACAGATAGTTCCTCAAAGCTTCGTCCTTTGTCCTTAACTTGTAATTGTGTAACAGATTAACCGTTAGTCTTATCGAGGGTTTTCCCCCGATAATCTTCCGGCGTGAGAGTAAGTATACATGTGTGAAGATATGATAATGAGAGGGGTAATAAATGAGAGACCGTTTAAAGCTTAAGTAAGTTTGGGTCTCTTAAATGAGTCATTTATTTTAGGTTGTATTTATCGGTCCTTACCTGCTGGTCCAACTCGGTTCAGACCGGTCCTTTGTCAGTTGGGTCTTGTTTGTCACGTGGGGGCCGCCCTGTTTATCCGGGTTAGGTGGTTCCGGGGTATAGAGCATTAATGGTGTGTGTTGCTTAAACATGATTTATTTTAAATGTGTGGCACCTGCGCCACTTTAGCATTTAATTCTTTGTCAGGACCAATGTAAGTAAGCTTCGGTATACTTTATCTTCGTGTTTCGGCCTTTGTCCCTCGGTTTGAGGTATCTACCCCAACATTCATTGTTATGGATCTCTAATCAAAACAAGAAATTAAATAGTAATTACATGTTTTATCATAATGTATTTGTTCAACTCATACCTCTAGGTTCTTGCTAAAGTGTCCTTGAAATGCAATTATGTCGTTTTAGAATGATAAGGTTATAATTAATAAAACTTAAACAAAAGTGTGTAATATTTAGAAATTCAATGCTTATTAAAAATAAACAAGACATTAACGTAACTCACGTAAACAGATTTTGTGATCATTGGTACAATAAAGTTAATATTAGGATTTATTACTATTTTTTAGAAATAATTATAACCTTGTTTTGATTAGAAAGAATGTTAATAACATTTTCCTTTATGGTTATAACACACACAAATAAATTATATATCTATTAAAAATGATTCGGTTTCATTAGAAAATGACACGCTAGTAAGTTACTAGTGGTGAGAGGAAGAAAATATATTACATTAAAGAGCATTTGAGCTCGCAAGACATTTGTTAATGGACCAATCAATCCAAATCAACCCAACTTAGCGATTACTAAATAAGAAAATAAACAAACAACATCTTCATCATTCTCTACATCAACAACTATCACCATCACCGATTACCATCATCTAGGGGTGAGCAAAAACCGGACCGAAAACCCAAAACCCGAAAAAACCGATAAAAACCGAACCATAAAACCGGACCGAATACAAAAACCGATAGTTTGGGTTTCGATTTTTGAGAAACCGAAAAAACGGTTTGGTTTGGGTCGTAGGGTAAAACCAAACCGAAAAAAACCGAACCGAACCATTATATGTATGTCAATTTCAATATGTTCACTTTTAGTAGATATTTTTAAGTGTTATTCTTTTTATTTTTTTCCTTTGTCTAAAATTCTAAATCATCCTAATTAATTACTTTCTAAATACACAAACTCTCGATGCTAATAATGAATACTCAAAGTTTTCTTTTCTAAATTGCAATCTCATACATATCAATATGTAATCTTTTGGTGTCATGTAGGTCACAATACTCAGCAACATATAGGTTTATTTCTTCAATTTTGATTTTTCTTTTTTGTTGCCATGTAGGCTATAATTTACTAAGTCACATATAGTATTTTTTTTCTTCTTAATTTTGTGTTTAAAGTTTTCCGATTCATATCATTATATTCTAGTAATATGCACAACTTCGTGTTATAAGTTGTGAACTGCTCCACCAATTATTGCGTAACATAGGCTTCCATTTGAGATTTATTTCACAAGTTTTCCTTAACAGATCTATGAATTTGCTCCATGTCCAAAAACCGAAATAAAAAACCAATCTGAACCGAAAAAAACTGAAACCGCGTGGAACCGAACCAATGTAGAAACCGAACCAAACGGTTTGGAACTTTCAGGAACCGAAATTTCGGTTTGGGTTCGGGTTGAGGTCGGAACCGACCCAAACCGACCCATGCTCACCGGCATCATCTTCTCCGGCGAGTGTTCGCGGCCACCAATTTTTCCGCCAAGTTTCACATATGGCGCGTTTGTTTCAAAGATTTTTTGATGAAATGGAATTTATAGAATTTCACGTTTGGTTATCAGAACATGATATTCAATTCAATTCCATTTCTCTGTTTGATTTGTAAAATTATCAAAATAATTGAAATGTAAGCATGTTATATGACCAAAATACGCTTTGATATTTTTTGAAATTTACTTTTTATTTTATAAACGTAAAATATAATGTGAAAGAACTCCCATCCATCTTTTTTAAATAAAGAACTAAAATAGTATCTTAAATCAACTTTAAAAAATAAATAAGCAAAAGTATTTTGATGGTTATTTCAAAATAATAAAGCAACTACAATTCACGAGATTTATATTACTTCTTTCGCCATTTGCTTTACAAACGTCTTTCATTCAACTTCTTCTATCTCTCTTAGTTCTATCTCTTCCAAAAACAATGCACAAACCAGAAAAAACCGCAACTATTTGTTTTACAATTTATTACCATAAAACGAGCATAGACATTCTTATGCACTTTAACACCATACAAACTCGGAAAAACGCAACCACTGCTGAGCAAAAACGTACACCTTTTATTTCTAGTTTTTAGGCGGCACAAAGATTCAATTCAACATCCTTTTACCAAAAAAGAAAGAAAGAAGGCGATAAATTTGCTACTGTTTTATCTATGCAACCCATACATGCATTACAACAAGAAACAACTATTTGTTTGCTTCTTTATTTTCACATTTTCTGTTACTGTATGAGCAAATTAATTTTAAAAACAAACTCTTATACATAATGACACAACCACCGTTTTAATAATGTGTATATATTTAGGAACATTTTGACATATATTCTGTCACAACTTTGAACAAATAGACTACAAAGTCACATTATAAGTGATTAATAACAAGATTGAAAACTCTCGACTGGGAAAAAGAAATTCAAAGTACATAACATTGAAGCACGACTGTTAGTAGATTTTATTATGTATACCGAAACACAAAATTAAATTAGAAAAATTTGAATTAGAAAATCGATGCATAAAAATTGAAAATTTAACTTACCTGATGGGAAGAAGAAAAAAAAGATGAATTCTTCAATCGCGAAAAAGAGTGAAAATTTGTATGAAAAGGTATAGACGAGAGCCGAAGAAGGTTGTAATCCGCAATTTGTTTTTAATGTCAAATGAGGTTACTTTGGCATTTACACATTCAAGAATAAAATGGAATTATATTCTATCCAACCCCCTCAAGGAATGTAAAACACATGAATAAAGGAATGTGATTTATTACAAACGGAGTTTAATTCCATTTATTTTGTCAACCAAACACACCTATAGAATGCAATTAATTCCAATTTCATCGAATTCCTTCAAATTATGTCAAATAAGCACGCCCTTAGAAAGCAAATCACATCTAGATTATAAAACTCACAGACGAAAATTACCAATATCTCTACAACTGCCTAACCAAATCATAAAAATTCGGGTTAAAAAACTTAAAATGCCGATTGTAAAAAGAAAATCAGTTTCATCATTTGTAGTTTTATCACAATTTTTGTGCATACTTTAATAATGCACGGTTTACATTTTTTGTGCATTCTTTATATTTTTTTAAATAAAAGATAGCTACTAATAAATCATATTGCGATATAGACTTTAAATATATATTATTAAAATAAACATTGTCAAAAAGAACTATCGGGACTATCTTTGGATGATAAGAAGAATAAAACAAAATAAATTGCCTAAAAGATGATAAAATTAAAAATAAGTTGACAATCTATATAATTAACAATAATTATTGTGGAATTTTTGTATAATATAAGAACTCTCGTTACACCTTTAATTCGTTTATTTAAGTTGAAGTTGCAAAAACTATTTTAGAGTTGGTCAATGAATTAACAAAACATTATTTTATTCTTTCCTGGGTTTCTTAACATATTAAAGTTTCCAAAAAAATATAGAACAAAAACATAACTACTATTAAATTTTCGTTGTATTTCATTATATAGAAATATTAATTATATGAGGAAAATATCGGTCATAATGAAATAATTAAATTCATTCATTAAAAGGGCAATAGCGTACATGATGTAAATAAACAAAAATAATAAGACATGAAGACGTTATTAAATCGCACATACATTTGTGTAAGAATGAAAACATATTATAAAATTTATTGTAAAGCAACTTCGTTGTGAGAGAATAAGGTATACGACTATTCTTATGAAATGTTGTGGATGTTCGTATTTTAGTAATAATCTGGAGGTGGAGGGGAATTATAGTAGTAAGCTGGTGGAGGGGGAGACTTGAATGGGGTATGTGGTGATTAATACACATACGAAGGTGGGGGTGGAGGAGACTTGTAGACATACAGAGGAGGTGGGGATGGCGATGGTGGTGGAGGAGACTTGTATATGTATGGAGGAGGTGGAGACGGGGAAGGAGGGGGAGGAGACTTGTAAATATATGGAGGTGGTGGAGAAGGTGATGGTGGAGGTGGGGACTTGTAGACATATGGAGGTGGTGGAGATGGTGATGGTGGGGGAGGAGACTTGTATATATAGGGAGGTGGTGGAGATGGTGACGGTGGGGGAGGAGACTTGTAAATGTATGGAGGAGGAGGAGATGGTGATGGCGGGGGAGGAGATTTGTATATGTAAGGACGTGGTGGTGATGGTGATGGTGGAGGAGGTGACTTGTAAACATATGGAGGAGGTGGAGATGGTGACGATGGGGGAGGAGACTTGTAAACGTATGGAGGTGGTGGTGATGGTGATGGTGGTGGGGGAGACTTGTATATATATGGAGGTGGTGGAGATGGTGATGGTGGCGGAGGAGACTTGTACACATATGGAGGTGGTGGGGATGGTGATGGTGGAGGAGGCGACTTGTATACATATGGAGGTGGTGGGGATGGTGATGGTGGAGGAGGCGACTTATACACATATGGAGGTGGTGGAGATGGTGATGGTGGTGGGGGAGACTTGTATATATATGGAGGTGGTGGAGATGGTGAAGGTGGTGGGGGAGACTTGTATACATATGGAGGTGGTGGGGATGGTGATGGCGGAGGAGGAGACTTATACACATATGGAGGTGGTGGAGATGGTGATGGTGGCGGAGGAGACTTGTACACATATGGAGGTGGTGGGGATGGTGATGGTGGAGGGGGCGACTTGTATATATATGGAGGTGGTGGAGATGGTGATGGTGGAGGAGGAGACTTGTACACATAGGGAGGTGGTGGTGATGGTGATGGTGGAGGTGGAGACTTATAAACATATGGAGGTGGAGGTGATGGTGATGGTGGAGGAGGAGACTTGTACACATATGGAGGTGGTGGTGATGGTGATGGTGGAGGTGGAGACTTATAAACATATGGAGGAGGTGGCGACGGTGATGGTGGTGGAGGAGACTTGTAAACGTATGGAGGTGGTGGAGACGGTGATGGTGGAGGAGGAGACTTGTAAACGTATGGAGGTGGTGGTGATGGTGATGGTGGTGGTGGAGACTTGTAAACGTATGGGGGTGGTGGAGATGGTGATGGTGGAGGTGGAGACTTGTAAACATAGGGTGGTGGTGGGGATGGTGATGGTGGTGGTGGTGACTTATAAACGTAGGGTGGCGGTGGGGAGGGCGATGGGGGAGGAGGTGACTTATACACATATGGTGGTGGAGGAAATGGTGACGGTGGGGGTGGAGACTTATACACATATGGAGGTGGTGGGGATGGAGATGGTGGAGGGGGAGACTTGTAAACATATGGAGGTGGGGGAGATGGGGATGGTGGTGGTGGAGACTTGTATATATAAGGAGGTGGAGGGGATGGTGACGGTGGAGGTGGGGACTTGTATACATAGGGAGGAGGAGGTGAAGGTGATGGCGGAGGTGGAGACTTGTACACATATGGAGGAGGAGGGGATGGCGATGGAGGAGGTGGAGAATTATATACATAAGGAGGCGGTGGAGACGATGATGGTGGAGGTGGAGACTTGTAAAGGTAAGGTGGATATGACCATGGGTTTTTAATGGGTTGTGGGGGAGAGCGGTGTAGATAAGGTGGATAAGACCATTCGCTTTTCATCGGAGGCGGTAATTTCCAATCCCCATATTTGTAAGATTCATCCGCAACAACAGTGGCAATGTATAAGAAAGCAAGTGCATATATAAGTTGAGGCCAATGCCTCAAAGTCCCAAGGCTTCCCATATGAAGGTAGCCTTTTTTTTCTTCTTAGTTTCTCTCCAAAATCTTTGAAGTATGGAAATATTTTGTTTGTATAATTTGTGAAAATAGAAGCTAATTTATACAAGTTATGTACACTTTTTTAATGCAAATTACAGGTTGTCAATTGTATAATATATCACGTATTTTTTAGATGTTGGATGTGGATTGAATATTTCCATCATGAGTTTTTTAATTCGAATAGTACTTCTGTTATATGTATCCAAAAATATTACATTAAAATGGTAGTATTAAACTTTTTTTATCTTAATTATTTTTCAAACTTCCATACATAAATTGATTAATGCTTATTCATGTTCATGTACAATTATTATGGTTAAAAGTGAATAAAATTTAGCATCTCTGTTTATTTACATATAAGATTTCAAAATTCTTTTTGATTGTTGTAAATTATTACCACTTATTTTTACACTAACTTTTTGGCAAATTAGTTAATAGAATTACATGATTTTATTTAAAATAAAATTAATGACAAATTTACTTTAGCTTTTATAAAAGATATGTAAGTTTTTTTTATTTATTGCGGACAATTATATTATTCCCTAACGAAAGAGTAGTCGGTGATTATTTTAAATTAATATACAAGTTTAATCACATGTAATTTTTTCTTATATTCTATTTGTTAAGCTTATTTTATTCAATTATAGAGATATGAATACTTAAATACGTATTAAGTTAATTTATTCATATTCTAATTCGATGTGTAGTCATTAAAGAGTGAGTTCATATTTTGAATTGTTCGTTATATTATCATAACATAATGAAAGGCAATTTATATTCTTAAACAGTTAACACTTAACAGTCATTTGATCTTTTCTCGACTAATTCGTCTTCAAGTAGATTTACCGACTCTTCGTGAAGTGTTAACTTAATTCGTTTTAAGTTATAATGTCCCAATCCAACTCCCTTGGTAAGCATTGACTTTATACGATGGAAGGCAAAGTCCCCACTTCTTATACTTGGCTTGCAATATTTAACAAAAGACCAAGTAAATTTGTAGTAGTTACTAACAACCACATTTTTATATTAAGGTAAGACGAGTATTGATAGTATACAAATGGCTGTATGCTTCATAGAAGCACCTCTTAAATTCAGTATTGGGGTGTACTAGAAACTTGTTCAACATCTGCTCTGGTTTTAAATAATCATATATCATGTATTGGGTTTTAATTAATAAATTTTCAGATTACAATAAAGTAGACATTTCAATCAGCCAAATTAAACAAAGAAACTTGATTGATTAACGATTAGGACTCAGTAACGACTAATAAGAGGAGTCCTAGACCTTCAAATCTCAAAGCTCTCGCTATAATTATTTCAAATGAGAATTATAGGTTATCTTTAATGAGTCTTGTCTTTATTTTAGACGTTTTCAGTCCAGTATCAGGTCGGTTTTAGTTCTACACTGTTTTGGACATCTCTATCCTTGGATAATAAAAACTTATAACCATAAAGATATAAGAACCTTGATAACCATGTTCGTGATCAAAACATAAAGACACTGTATAAATCTTGGTGTTCCATTAATGTAGGGAATGACAACCACCGATAAATGGGATGTTTTTAATTAAGGTACTTGAAATGATGATGAATGTCTAAATTTTCTAACCACAACTCGTATGTTATTCTTATCAAAATTGAATATATAAAACCATAAATGTGGTGGTTAAGAGAAAAGAACATTCGTTATTAACATTCATAACAATAAGGGTTATTATCTGAAATAAACTTATATACATCAAATGAGCTAAAAATTTGTAGTTTGTAGTATATGAAAGAAAACTAATGATGCACTTTGTATGTCACAAAAGATTTGATATTTCATGAATTCATCCATTGTAATAAATTAAGAAATCCAAATTCCAAGAATTCTTGTTTTAGAGAATGTCAAAGCAGCGTTTGGGTAGCCTGCCGACATGCGTCTCTGACTTTACAAGTTGGAATAGAATAAGCACCGATCGTCGTCGCTCCCACCCTTGTCTGCTCACGTTCTCCACAATCCTTCAATGAACCCTATTCTTTTTTTCAAAGGATGTGATTTTATAATGCATTAGCTTACCCATATGGTTGAACATAACAAAAGTGTTGGGAAATCGAATCCAAACATCAATCGTGTATCAATATGTCGTCCAACAAACACACGATAAAAACAGCTATGCAAATAACATAGAGGGTAATTCTATTGATTTCGGTGACATGGTTAATTTTCACGTACCATATAGATAAGACATTCGTTCTAGGGGTGTTGCCAAGGAAGACTAAGCAGACGTGTCTCATCTTGACCTTCACCGCTTTGTGAGGAGTCGAAGCACAAGTACGACTAGGGGAAATCTAGGACACAACAACCAAAAGATACAATAAATTCGTACATAGTTTTGCTCAAACAAAAACATTGTCTTGCTTACATGAGATTTCTCATAATTAAATTATTTATTATTATAATATGTGAATTTTTGGAAATAAAAGCTTCATATATATGTTAAAAAAAAACAAAAAAAAAAACCTAGAATTGATACAACAGCGGTTGGGTATCGAAAATTTGAATAAACTTAATTTGAAAGGTCATTAAAGAATGAAGATGCTTTAGAGTGTTAAACACACCACAAATTATATAAAACCCTAAAATCGATACATCATTTGAAATGGTAAGCTAAAACTTACCGACAAATTTGGGACAAAACTAAATATATGATCAACTTGAATTTTTCCATGCCCTATGTTTTTCTCGAGCCTACTATGAACATGAAATGACGAATAAAATCATAATGGTGATTGGCAGGATAGTTCATCCATAAAGATAATTCTCTACAAAATAAATAACCTAAGTAACACAAGTGAAACTGATCAAAAATATATTAGAAGAGCATGTCTTTTATCAAAGTAACAATCACTATAATATGGACGGTAATTTGTATTATATGTGGTCTAAGCTTGACATATGGCTCTGGCTCCGTTAAGGTTTATAGGGTGTCTAGGGTTTTCATGTATTATATATTAAAAATTTTTGTAATGACGAATAAATACAGGTTTCATTTTATAATATGGTATCAGAGCAGGTCTGATCCTCAGTCCTAACTTCTATGTCACCTTTTAAACCCTAATCGGCGTAGGGATGAGCCGCCTAGCTTGACTATGTTCCAAACGATAAAAAAAAACCCTTCAAAATTCGTTTTTTAACCATATCAAGTCACCGTTTTGGCCATAACTTCTAAACCACTTGGAGTTATTTAATGAGGTCAGAGTCTTTGGCTTCGTAATCAAATTCCGAAGAAAAACATATTGGGATCGTAACAAAAGACCAAAGGATGAACCTTCACGCGCCGCAACAAGCCTCGGGTTAAGATCCGGGAAGGGAAAAAAACGACTTATTTGTTTTTTTTGTTGATAACTTTAAAATCGCTTGTAGTTAGCTTACATGTCATCGGCTTTGGATTCAAAATTTTAATTCAGAAGAAAATGCAACCGGAATCGCAACGTCCTTAGTCTTGAAACGCCGTCAAGCACCACCGCAAGGAAGGAGTCGTTTAAATTATCTATGTTTTTATCTATTTATACTTTTCATAATTGCAGTTCTATTTTCCAGTTCGAGCTTTCGCGATTTCGCCGCTCGATCTGTCGGGGAGTATTATATGTGATCTAAGCCTGCCCTGTGGCCCTGGCTCCGCTAAGGTTTATAGGATGTCTAGGGCTTTCATATACTATATATTGAACATTAATAAAGCAGAATATATACGGGTTTTATTTTATAATAACTTTAACCTTTTCGATTTGATCACTTCAACCATTGTTGTGTTGCAACTAATTGTTTTACAATAGTTTTTGGACAACCTTCACAAAATATGTAAATTTAGATTGTCATTATTTTGTGGGGATGTCAGTTTAAAAACTATTGTATGCATCTATCTTAAAAGATATCTATTGTATTTGATAAATTAATATTTTAACCTACTGAATGATACATTTTACCTATAAAACCCGATATGTAATGGGCTGTACCAAGTCGAGAAACCCATATATGACGGAGAACCTCTAATTTTTTCAAAATTATAATGTAACATGCCTTCTAAAGCACTCCGGATAAGAAATTGGAATAAAAAACGACCAACAATTTGAAGTAATTCTTGTGGTCGTACATGTTATTGGATGGAGGGAAAGAAACGAAGCTGGAAAAAAAAATCGAGAATGTGGTAGAGGTCCATACTAGATCAATCTAAGGGTTTTATATTACAAACCCTAAACCAAACTATGGTTACCAACTCTAGTTAAAAGACATGGCATCAAGGTGGAACATCAAACTTTAAAATATTTAATGCGTCTTGGTAATAGTTTTATAGGTAAAATGTATCATTCAATATGTGAAAATAGTATTTTAATGGTTAGAATAGATATTTGTAAGAAGTGTATCCAAACGTTGGGGTAGTTTTGGAACTCATACCTTCAACTCAGCTATGGATATATTTACATCCACAAACCTCTTGTCCAAGCTCAGTCATCATGAATGTCGACTACCTATTGTGCTTTTGTTGAAATCTTGACGTCAATGTCCTCATATTATGTTACCGGGGCACCTCACAATTATTTGTATCACTACTCTCCTGGCATTCCCCAAATTTGTGATGAATTTCTATCAACTCACCTTGATCTTCCCATGATTTCTCCTCATACTTGACATGTTCCCCATAATCTGTAGCACATAATTGTTTTGCATTGTTCCACATAATACCGTCATGGAACCCTTGCTATCCTTTTGTTACTAATCATCCTTGCAAATCGTATACCTTTATTCCACCCTAAAGTTGATTATTAAAGCATCCCGATTATTTACTTACTCCCTAAGTTACAAAACATGTAACTTAACATGTAAGAAACTTGATTGAACATTAAACACAAGAATTCTAGTAACTCCTATCATTGTTGTGGATTCTCCTTGAAATCAATAAATTCAAAACCATTGCTTTTCTTCTTGTTTGAATTTGAAGAAACCAAACTCGCAAAGCCATGTTCGAGAAAGGAACTCGCACTGTATCTTAAATCTAAGAAACCTACGAATCAACTTGACCCATCTCTTTTTCTATGCAATTTGCGGATCACCTGCAACATCGGTTTGTTACCCAAGTAAACTCATCCGCCAAGTTACCTAGTTTCCCTAATCTTAAACAATTCAGGAAGTAAACCTGCAAACCTTTGTGATTAATCCTCCAAACCAGCTTCATAAAGAACCATGAATCTCGACTTCAAAAATCATATTATAACCCACAAAATATAAAAAACTTCCTCAATGAAGTTTTACGAATATGTCAGTAATTAAACAAACAAAAAAAAATGAATTGTTACTAGAAGAATGAAGCCCTTACCCACTACTCTACGTTTTCATTTCTAGTCCATACTCCCAACTACCCTAATAAACCTCATAATAAACTAAATCAATTATCAAAACCATCTTATACACACCAAAACACTTATATCCTTCTAAAAACAAGATTTCATTTGATACGAATTGGAATCACAGTTTACATGTATAATATTTATGTTTCATAATTCCATAATAATCCCATAGTACTAGTTTATTATTCTAATTGTGTAAACTATCTTATCAAATGTAGCTTATTCCAATTTGTAGTCCATTTGGGATTTATAACATATCCAATCCAATCCTCAAAAACCTTATTAGGCCCAATAATAATAAATCCATGCATTCAATTCAATTCAATTTACAATCAAAGCCCAATTATTCATCCCCAGAAATCCCTTGATTTCTCCGACTAAAATTAGTCACACCAATCTCTCCTGATAACCACTAATGGCTCCTAAGCAGAAACCAAAGTCGTCTACATCGCGGCCAACGCCGGCGCCGGCGCCGGCCACCGCCGTTGAAGATCTATTCACATCTCTTAATAAACATATTCAAACATCAGACTTTGACCAGGCTGTTAAAGTTGCAGATCAAGGTTTAATTTCTGTTTTTAAATCAGGGTTTTGATTTAATTTGTGCTTTTTGTAATAAAGTTTGTGCTTTTTACAGTTTTGGCAGTTGTTCCTGGGGATGAAGATGCGATTAGGTGTAAGATTGTTGCTTTGATTAAGGATGATAATATTGATGATGCTCTTTCTACAATTGTTGCATTGGAGAAGGCGAAATCGCCTATCGATTTCGGTTTCTTTAAGGTATATATTGATTAAGTTAAAGATCGTGTTTTTTAATTCAATTTCGCTTAACTGTTCGGTTTATGTAGTGTATCGTTGACATTTTTGTTTATGCTGATTAAATGGTTTGTTAATGATTTATATTCCCTTAACTAGAAATGTAATATCGGAGTATTTAGTGATGTCGTCAATTAGTTACTACATTACATTAAGTGAACTAGAAACTAGACTTACGTCGTCTCAAAAACAGATTCGTTAGTACTTTTGTGTCGTGTCATGTTATATGAACATTTTCCCATTTGATTACGGGTTTCCATATATGTTTCTTGTTGTATTTGTTTTGATATATAGATCCAGTATTAATGCATACCTTTTGTTGGTGATATATAAACAGGCGTACTGCTTATATAGACAAAATAAGTTAGATGATGCGTTAGATTCCTTGAAGGACATAGAAGAAGACTCTGCAACAAAGTTGTTACAGTCCCAGATTTTTTTTCGTCAAGGAAAGATGGATGCTTCTGTGGATATATGTCGAAATCTTATGAAATCAAAAGTAGAATCACTAGAGATTAATCTTGTTGCTGGTTTGGTGTCCGCTGGGAGGGCTTCTGAAGTTCAAGGAGTGATGGATTCCATGCGAGTTAAGGCAACCGCCAGCTTCGAGTTGGCTCATAATACTGCATGTGCGTTAATAGAAAGGAACAAACTCTCGGATGCCGAACAACTCCTGCTTGCAGCTCGAACGTAAGTTTTCTTTTTGTTTAACTATTAACTTTGCATTACATCTTGATGACGTTAAAATAACACGAGATTTGAATGTTAATATGGACAGGATCGGTCAGGAGACATTACTGGATGAAAATTTAGCTGAAGAGAAGATAGAAGATGAGTTGGCACCCATAGCTGTGCAATTAGCCTATGTTCAGCAGGTAACGAGCATCATATAAAGTTCATAATTATCATTCTCTTGCAATATTAAACTAAATTAATATTTTATTTCAGCTGTTGGGAAACAAACAAGAAGCGATGGCATCTTACTCAGACCTTATCAAGCGGAACCTAGCTGATGATGAATCATCAAATGCGGTAGCAATAAACAATCTAATAGCATTGAGGGGTCCTAAAGATGTTTCTGATGGCTTAAGGAAACTCGACCGTTTAATAGAAAAAAATAATGCAGATCAAAGCGTTCAACTTGTCTCTGAATTGGAGTTAAAGCTATCTCCAAAGCAGAAGGAATCGATTTTCATTAATCGAATGCTGTTGCTACTCCATTCTAACAAGATAGATCAGGTCATAAAAAAAAATGTTTTTATTCTTTTTGTTTGGTTTTTGAAGTCTTCTCACATTGATAAAGTTTAACAGGCTCGAGAACTTGGTGATGCCTTGCCACGAATGTTTCCTAACAGTGTGACACCTGTACTACTTCAAGCTGCTGTTTTCGTGAGAGAAAACAAGGCTGGAAAAGCTGAAGAATTGTTAGGAAGATACGCTGAAAGTTTCCCTGAAAAATCGCAGATTGTTCTACTGGCTAGAGCACAGATTGCAGCTGCTGCAGGACATCTTCAAATTGCATCAGAATCGTTACTAAAAGTACCCAATATTCAGCACATGCCAGCTACTGTTGCCACCCTTGTTTCTCTTAAAGAGCGTTCAGGAGATATTGATGGTGCTAGTGCTGTACTCGATTCCGCTCTTAACTATTGGTCAAATGCTATGACTGAAGAGAATAATCTGAGTGTTATTATGCAAGAAGCGGCAGCGTTCAAGCTAAAGCACGGGAGAAAAGAGGAAGCGTTGAAACTGTTTGAGAAGCTTGTCACAAGCCATCGTAGTATTGATGCGTTAGTAGGTTTGATACAAACTGCTGCTTATACAGATGTCGAAAAAGCAGAAACTTACGAGAAGCAGCTGAAACCACTTCCTGGTTTGTCATCTGTTGATGTCAATGCTTTAGAGAAAACTTCTGGTGCAAAGCACGTTGAAAACGGACTCCATTTAGGAAACAACGTTGAGGAACCTCATGAAACAAAAAGTAAGGAAAAGGCAAAGAAAAAGAGGAAGAGAAAGCCAAGGTACCCGAAAGGATTTGACCCTGCCAACCCTGGTAGAGCACCTGACCCAGAAAGATGGTTACCTAAACGAGAACGATCTAGCTATAGGCCAAAGAAGAAAGATAAGAGGGCGGCTCAGATAAGAGGTTCTCAGGGTGCAGTGGCTAAAGAAGCTGCAAGTAATGGAAATGTGAAATCGAGTCAACCTTCGAATGCAAAAGCTTCTTCTAGCAGTGCACCTGCGGTACAATCCAAGCCTTCTTCCAAGTCAAGGAAGAAATCCAGAAATTAAGAGAGTATGTGTCGTTCCAGTTCTAACATTGTTTTAATTGGGTAAGTGAAGAAATTTTGTACTTTTTTGACCCATAAGGTTTTTTATGTGTGTTTTATTTTCTGGTGAGTGAAAGACAGGACATATTACATTGTTCAATGCCCGATGACATTTTACTGTTTCATTGAGTTTACGTGTTTGATAAAACATAGAACCCATCATGGTAACTGATCAATAAAATAAAACCTATAATAGAAGTTCCGTTTTAGTACTTTAAAGAAATATTTATTTTTGTTTTTGAACCATCTTGCCACTTGTGTGCCGATGAGTGAACGGCTGCAAATGTTTGGATGCTTGAAAGAACCTGAATCAGGAATTCAGGATTGTTCTTGTGGTTGGGACGTAAACTCCATTTGTATGAAAACCATGCCAATCCCTGGCGAGCATCAGGAACTTATTTTGAGGTCGAATCAGTTTGATTCTTGTTCTTGGACCATCACAAAACTTGTGTGACATCTACATTGGTTGATTGTGATAAATTCTTTAACTTTGCCCATGATCTTGTTTAAAACTGGATATTTATGAATTCATGATTAGCAAGATCTCCGGTTTTATGATATGCCGAATGGCATGCGACTTCTAAGTAGGAGCGGAGCATTGCTTTTGTAACCTTAAAAATCGCATCCAAGTTCCATCATTTTTTTTTTGATCATTTTAATGTTTTTGGGCATAGTCCATATTACATTTTTCCATCAATTCAACATGTACAACATCTATGATTCCACCAAATAGATATATAACATACCTTCCTTCATCGTCTCCTTTAAGAGACTAAAGGGATCAACTGTAAATTTGTACAGCCGTAAATATATTGTCATTGCGGTTGAAAAGTCGTACAAGGGTTGATTCATTTCAAAATCTATCTCTATGTTGCCGATGTCGAATGCGAATATTTGCTGTAAATATTGTATAGACAAGGTGTAATTATCAGGTATGGTTTGTGACTTTGTTCTCACAAGTTTTATTTTCTCAAAAAACTATCACAAAATACAAATAAATAAAAAAAGAAAAATTAGAACATATATATACTATAGAGCAAATTACCAAAATAATCACCTATTATTTACACGTTATAAAAATAATTACCTAATTCGCGACGGATTTCTCGCGACATTTTTTCCGTCACGAAAGTACGTATATTTTAATCAAACCAATAAAAATTCGACACGTTGCCGCGACACTATTCATTTCTCGCGTCAATATTCATTTTCGCGACGACGTGTCTGATTTTTATTGGTCTGATTTTGTTTTTATGTACTTCTAGCGACGATAAAGTGTCGCGAGAAATTCGTCACGAATCAGGTGATTATTTTTGTAAATTGTAAGTGATAGGTGATTATTCTGGTAAAACAATTTCTCATATTCTTAATCCTTTAAAATTAAGTAATTGAAATTACTTATCTACCCTTTTTATACCTCTTACAAAAATTATCATTTAAAACACTTTACAGTTAATGTAGAATAATCAAATAGAAAGAAATAGTTTAAACATTTACATTGACATTTTAATTAATTACCATAATAACTATTAAGTAATATAAAATTTAAACTAATTTTGAATTCTCTCTTAAACATTCACAAGCATTCAAATATTTTACTATATATTTTTTTAATGTATAAAAAATGGTAAGTTTTTGTATGTTATACCATCGATCTAAGTACATATTTTCAATTAATAATAAAAGAATAGATGCTATAAAAAAAATTCCAATTATTTGGTCTTATTTATTATAAGTAATAATAATATTGAGATTAACAACATGTACGTTTGTAACATATATATTTTATTTGTTTTTATATTATAGTAATATATTTTTTTATTATTTCTCAATAGTATAATGACTCTTGTAGACAATGATATAATCAAATATAAGAAAGTTAAGTTTGGATATCGAAAACTTAAGTGACTAATTGTGTAAGCGACATGAACATCGAAAACAACATGAGTAATCCTTCTTTTTACTACTGCAACCGGTGTTGGTATTTAGGGGTGACAAAACTCGACAAGACACGAAACCCAACCTGAAACCAACATGAAATTATCGGATTAGGTTGTATAATTTTAATCTGTTGACCCGACAACCTGCTAACCCGAATTATTTTCGAGTTGGATTCACGTTGGTCATTTGATTGAATGGGTCGACTTGACAACCCAAACATTTTTATAAACTATTTCTTTAAAAATAATAATAAAACTGAAACTGAAACAATAATTCTCAAACTATGGTGAAAATGAAACTATGGACCAAAACCGCACCCATAACCGAACTTTTGGTTAATTGAAAATGCTAACCGTTCGGTTTCGACTAATTCGGTTTCAGTTAATCGGTTGTGTGTTATTTATTGGGTCGGTTATCGGTTAATAACTACAAATACTAAACAAAGTTATAAGCTAAAAATAAAATTAATAGGTCATTATTAGTTATAAATGAAATAACAAAAATTTATTATAATAGTTCTCTTTGAAGATGCTTCTTAAATCGTGAAGGTTTGATAACGAATTAATTACTTTAAATATAAAATACTATGTAAATTACTTGAAAAAAATATAATACGACAATTTAGTTTCAAATTTTTTTATGAACAAGTAGAACATATTGTTAAACAGAAAACAATAGAAATCCTAATAATATTTTGATTGTGTATAGAGATGTAATATAGTATTTAAATATGTGATTGTTGTTTAAATGAAGAACATCATTAATATAATCGCAACTTCTTTTAATAGATTTGATTTACACTTTCGCTAGCATATATTTTTTATTGAATTAAATGAAAAAATAAGTGGAGTATAATTAAATATATTTAACTATAATAAAAAAATTCTTGTTGAAATATATATTGAGCTGTTCGGTTAATTTGGTTCGGTTTTTAGACAAACCCATAACCGAACTAAAATATTCTGTTAATGACCGTCGGTTATGAGATAGGGTCGGTTAATTTGGTTCGGTTAAGTCGGTTATTTCGGTTATGATTCGGTTAAATCAGTTTTTCTCACCCTTATGAAAAATATACCAAATGAAATTGTCGTCTTTAAAGCTATAATGATGACCTTTTATCCGTGAAAAATGTGAAGAGGAAGAAAAAATAAGTCAATCCCACTATCAAGCAGAAATAAAGTCTTCCAGCTAAAAGATAAAAGTGATGAATTATAAAACAATATATGTCCTAAAGATCCAAAACTTATGTTTCATGTTATTTTAAATTTCGAGTGGTAATAATATGTGATAATATCACATTATGTTTCTAATAGAACGTGATCTTGTTGCACTTGCAATAAATTTGTCAGGTGTCGTGGCTAATAACATGTCCAGTGGGAGAACGCCTCACTCGAATATTAAAAAAAATTCTCGATCCTAATGATACTTTAGTATGTAACATAAAATAAATAAAGCGAGATTGTTGAACTATGTACTTAAATAATAAAAAATAATCATATGAGATAAAGCATCATTGGCTAAAATACGATAGATTTTTTTTTGTTTTTACTTTTACAGATAAACTATTAATAAAGATTATTTGAATAAAAGAAACATAAATAGTCATTTTGTGTAATGGTAAGGATTTTTTTTTCTGCCCCTTAAAAACAACATTTTTTCTTTATAATAACTAATATCTATGAAAACGAAATGTTATGACTGTTTATGATCATCGCTGCATCGCGCGAATATAATATTAGTCAAAAACGAATAAGAGACCTTCCAACAATGGTGAAACGAAACAAAATTCAAAGTGACTTGTAGACTGTCAACATCACACACCAGTGAAAGACCAGTTGTTTGAGAAAGGTTAAATGATTCTAAGAAAGCATTTGTTTACCAAGAAAGAGCAACTGTATTTCAACATAACATAAAACACAATACTAGGAAGGCATCTGTTTACCAAGAAAGGCCTCCACATTCATTTAAGATCAAAATGAGTTAAAAGTTTTTATTTAACGCAAATTTAAAAGAATTTGAATTGTGAAGAACACAAACAAAATTCATCAAAGTACTGCAGGAACCTTCAATCCTACAAAACTCATAATATAGTCTAGAAAAAATTATCACCATCATATGGAAAATGCCTCAACAAAAATCCTTCAAAGTTAAAGACACGACTCAGAATTAAGCACCACCAGATCCGTACTTCTTTCCGAAAACAATCACCTGAAGCTTATCGTAACCAGCAAGCACACCAGCACCAGCTACAGCTCTGAGAATGTTAGCAGCTCCACCCTTGAACAATGATTTGTAACCTTCCTTCTTCACAATTTGGGTGAAAGCGTCAAAAGCACTCTTGTACTTAACAGCTTCACCTGATGTCATCATCATTCTTCTACGGACTGTATCGATGGGGTATGAAGCAAGACCAGCTCCGTTTGTGATCACCCAACCAAGAGCAAAACTAGCAAAGAAACTATCCTGAAATCCCAACAATATATACTCCATCAGTTAATTATATTAATATAAGAATTTCGGCAAAAAAACATCACCAAAGAATAACCAACCTCTAGGTCTCCAGTGAGAAGGATTGGTTTCAGAGAATCGTACATTCCGAAGTAAAGACCACGGTACACAAATATACCAACAGCTGAAAGGTTGAAACCACGGTATAACCCAGCAACACCATCTGATGCGATTGTCTTCTTGTACACATCAACAAGACCATTAAACTGCCTCTCCCCACCCTTCTTGGCAGACTTGGCATCATTAGCCAAACGGGTTCTAGCATAGTCGAGAGAGAAAACAAACAATAGAGACGAAGTACCAGCAAAACCACCAGAAGCGATGTTACCACCAAACACTTTCCAGTAAGGGTCACGTCCTTTCTTGAAGGCAAAGAGACTCTTGAAGTAATCCTTAAATGCAAAGTTAAGAGCCTGCAAGGTTTAACAGTAACTCGATTAAGAAACTAAATGCTTATGCTTGCTAACAATATTTGTACCATATAAGACACGGTTCACTCTAAATGAGACTAAACCACACAAGAAAGCTTCCAAAACGTGAAGGATAACTGTAAAACTTGGTTTAGTCCCCTATATAAACCGTTTCTATCAAAGCAAATCATTCCCATTTTACCTTTATATATAATGAATAACACATCAAACTATTTATAAGAAAACGGGAAGGGAAAATATCAAACCTGAGTGGGAAAGTAACGGATAACATTAGCAGTGTTTCCTCTCCACAAAGACATGAATCCTTCTTCGGAGATAGTTCTAGAGAAACACTCTCCAATACCCTTGTAAGGTTTCGCAAGACGACCACTCTTAATCATCTCATCTTGGTTTTGGATCAAAAGCTTAATACGCTCAATTGGAGCAGCAGCAGTTTTTGAGACAGCAGCTGAAACTCCTCCCATAAGAAAATCAATAGCGAAACCAGCAGCTCCCTTCTCAGCTGGTGCTTGAACAAACACAGGTGAAGCATTTGCAGTAAGCAATGCTTGTGTTACTGGATACTGGAATCCTAAATTTGTGTAGTTCCCATAGGTGAATTGTCTCTGAGCTGCAGCAGGCTTGTTGAAAGCTCCATATTGAGAAAGATGTAGTTGACTAGCAACTGTCCTCGAAACAACTGAGTTATGGCTTTGGTCTGCCATTGCGTTCTAAACAATATCCCTACAGATAAAACAAATAAGCTTAGCGACAATTTTCAAGGAGAAAGGCATTTTCCTTGTTAAAGAGGTTTATAATATAAAGCTTATAAAGTAAAACATATGCTTATAAAACGAATCAGAGTGCTAAGCGCCTTAGTAATCCAAATCATCATACATATCAAAACTACAACGACGAATACCACATAGACACATCGGTAAATAAACTTTATTCAACAACAAGATGAGCACCAAATTGTACACTACAATCAAAATTCTTACAAATAGAGAATTGCACAGTAGTTTACACCCTACCTTGACGCAAGTGTACTCCAGTAACCCCGATGCCTTAAATAATCAACCGCCATTTAATATTTTAGCAAAGCAACAAAATCATCATATTTACAAAACATATAAAACAGTCTACAGGTCCTAATCATTTCATACAAAAACAAAATTCAATCAATATTACATACCGAAACACAACGATTCATTTATAACGAAAACATGACGATTAAAAAACAAAAATCAAATCCAAATAAAATCACTACCAGAAACAAAATCAAACATCACCGAATATCGTATAAACTAGAAAATCACTGTAAAAAAAAGCAATCTAAATTAAAACGAATAAAAAATTTCATCATATATATATCAACCGATCTAAACCAAAAAAATAGAGAAATGAAATATTCAAACTAAACATAACAGATCTAGAGTAAAAATATTAAAAATTTGCATCAAATACATCAACGATCTAGCATAACAAAATAAAAGCTAAAATGAACAGATCTAAATAAAAATTGCATCAAAATAATCAGCGATCTAGCAGAAAATATGTGAAATGAAAAAAAATAAAAAAACTGACATGAAACAGATCTAGAGTAAAACGAGTAAATCGGTGTGAGATTGAGGACATACCCGATCCAGAAGCCGAGAAAGAAATGCGACGACTGCGGAAAGAGGGATATATGGATCTGGTGTACGCTAGGGTTTACACCCGAGTGATACTATATACGGGGGGATGACCGAGGTGTGTTCCTGTGTATCGAGGGTCTATATTAAGGAAATGAATATTCTATTCTTCGGACGGTGGGAAATTACTCTCAACAAGATTCTTTAATAAGGTAAAATCATACTTCGTTTTATATTGAGTAAATTACACCGTTCGTCCCTAAGGTTTATATGAAATTATGGATTTCGTCCCTAACTTTGAAAAAATGCATGGATCGTCCCATTGTTTAAACTAATTACTCATTTCGTCCCTAATTTGGACGTCCGTTAATTTCTACCGTTAGCCTTCCCTCACGTGTAAAACACGTGAGGGTATTTTAGTCATTTTGCACTCCTCTCTCCCATTTAATGTCTTCATCTCAAAAATCCCCAAACCACAAATTGATTTTCCCAGAATCAATTGGACCTTAAACAACGTTTCACGGATATCAAATGAAGTCCATTATTAATCAAACTAAACACCGAAATACTGATTACTTTAATCATCAACTGGAACCTGCATCTCCAAAATCACCGTCTCTTGTTCCACCACCACCACCCATCCTCCGCCGCCAGTTCCCCTCCGTTAAAATCCAATTCCCCTCCGTTATTCACTCGCCGGCAATCAAATGGATGAAAAACGAACCACCAACCACGGCGGGCGTTACTGGTGGTGGGCGGCCGCCACCGTCGGAACCCTAAGTGCCTCCGGCATCCACTCGGTACATATTATTTGCATTTGACAAAAAACATTCCATCTAGAATGAAACTTCCAACAAGTAACCTAACTAATCACCTATAAATCAAAAATTCCATGGATATCAAATTCCACCACTAATTAAAATGACAACACCACCAGAAGAACACATCTTCAACCTCTTTGATTCATACTAGTTTCAACACCATATCCTCACAAGCAATTCGATTTCCATAATCCAAGAGGATCATAATTCGACGAAAAAGGAGGATGAAGAGATTGTAGAGTTGACAAGGGCTATGAGTTGCAGAAACGACGTGGAGATGAAGGGTCTACTTCGATTTTGAAATAATTGGGTCAAGAAGGAAAGTGTTTTTAAGGAGAAATTATGTTAAAAAGGGGTAATAAATTGAAAACGGCGAAAAGACTAAAATACCACTCACGTGTTTAACACGTGAGACAGACTAACGGTACATTTAGACGGACGTCCAAATTAGGGACGAAATGAGTAATTAGTTTAAACAATGGGACGATCCATGCAACTTTTCAAACTTAGGGACGAAATCCATAATTCCATATAAACCTTAGGGACGATCTATGTAATTTACTCTTTTATATTTATTGTCATTTTTTGACTTTTTAAGTCTTTTATTTGTAATTTTAATCTTTAATAACTTTTTATGTGTTATATAATATTTGATGCAAATTATATAAATAGATTTGGTTTTAAATGTATTTTTCATTGTTATATTTTTCATGAATAAGTATATAACACAAGAAAAGTTATTTAGGATCAAAGTCGAAGATAAAAGATTTTAAAAGTCAATAGTAGACAATAAATATGGGACGGAAAATATGGGACGGAGGGAGTACTATAAAATATCTCGATAAATACTTATAAATGAAAAAAAAAATTAAAGGTTTATGTTAAGTGTTAGCTACCAAAATTATATTTCTCAATAACTATATTTATAACTATTGCTTTGTATGTTATAACTGAAAACGGTTAAACGATTAACATATAATTGATAAAAATATAATCTTTATATTTGGGGTGGGGTTTTAAAGTTTTAGAAGATTCCTTGAAGAATATTTCTTAACTATAGCTCTTATCTTGACAGTTATAATTGACATATTCCTATAAAATGCTATAACATGATTCTGTACATTACTCTTGAAAGTGTTACTTAGGTCCGCTAAATTGGTTTTATGTGATAAATTTTCAAAGACAATAAAAAAAAATTGTACATTGAGTTTAAAATGTAAGGGATATAATGATGTATTTAGCCATAGTAACATAATCCGGTTTTTGAACTTAAATAACTAAACTTAGTGGCGAGAAATTGCTCGAGCCTCTCTCTTAGTATGCAGTCCAAATTCACATCAAAATTTATAATCTTCATTTCAACACGCTTGCTCCTTTGAAATGAAATTAGTTTTTTATGAAATAAAATGAAAATAGGGAAGAAGGTGACAATTTAACTATCAAAAAAGTAGCAAAAAGAAAAGGACATTTTAATAATTTTATAAAATATGCACAAAAAAATTCAACATGATTGCTACTTAGGTCGGTTCGTATTTCTTCCAATCTACACCACTTGTATTTGTATATTTTTATAGAAAACGTGTGATAAAATTATAGTCAATATTCACTTCCTCAAAATGTTCAAAAATTGTCAGCCATTTAAGTTCTAAAAGTTAAAAAGTTAAGTCCATTTGACCCCACGAAAAATATCTTGAGCTTAAATTAGAATCTCCTAAAACAAAGGTGTGATTTATAAATGTTAGTAGCATAGTCGTGCTACATGGTTCACCAATAATTTATACTATATTATAAAAAGTTTTGATATTTTACTTAAAACTGAAATTTTAAATAAAGTTAAATTATTAATTTGTCTTTACAATCAATCATTATCTTTCATACTTTCTTAAAAAACAAAATCAACCATACTAGCATCTTAATCTTAATCTTAATATATATATATAAGAAAATATTTTTTAAAAATTATTGACCAATAAAATTATTTTCTTAAAAAGTCAATTTAATCCCTCATTTAAACCAATTTAATTAATTAACCCTTTATTTTAACCAATTTTACTTATAAAACCCTCCTAATACACTAAGCTTTCAAAATTAACACTACCCCTTAATTTTCAAAAAAAATCAATTTAACTTTTTTTAAGCAAAATAAACAACTTTTTTCATCATTTTTATCTCTCTCTATCTTCCTTAACATTTCTCATCTTTTCACTATAATCTTCACATTTCTCTCATTTAAGTAAAACATCTTTTTTATATAAATAAAACCCATATTTTCAAAAAAATAAATAAATAAATAATAACCCCTTTTATTTCAATAATTATTTAACCAAACTTCACTTTATAGTCTCTATTTTTTAAAAACTTAATACCACTAATATTATTGTTTTAAATCTTTTTCTAATTTGTGAGTTCTATATATTTATTAAATCGTACGTTTGACAATATGATTATGTCTATGCAATAAAATAAACATGTCAGTTTATCTATATTTTTAAAATAGTTTATTATTCATTTGAGATATTAACATAAACATGATATTTTTATGCGTTGTCATCTTTATATGTATATTATAAAAATTACCTTTATATTTAAAAATTGACAAACAAAATACAAATGAATATAAAATCTCATGTCTTACGAAATTAAAGATTTATACTTATTTCAAAGTGCTGACCTTTTATTTAAATTGTTTATTAAATCAATTTATCATTTTTTAAATAAATTTGTACAATTTAAGCATTTAATTTTAACCGATGGGATATGAACTCTTAATTCCTTTTCTATTTCTTACAGAGATATCACCACCTATTACATATAGATAAATAAGAAGTTATTATTATTAGAAACATAATTGTTTAGCGAATTAATAATACATATATTAATCTATGGTTAAAAAATTTATAAAGACCTTTAAAATGCATATAATCCAACTATATAAGCACGACTCAAGAATATACATGTAGCTTTATAAAGTTTCTCAAAAATTAGACAATATATAGCAACTTTTATATGAAAACTTAACCGTCATATTAATTTTATCTCTAAAATCCAATGATACTTATAACAAATAATTTAAATTATTCGTGTGTCCACACGGGTAGTAAGACTGGTGTTAATATAAAGTAAATCAATAATGTTAATATTTATGTAAAGTAAATCAATAATTTAAATATTTACTTATTAAAATATATGTGACTTAGTTTTGAGTATTTACAACAAAAATATTATGATTACATTTCGCATATTATTTCTACAAAAGAAAGGGTTATTTCTGGCGGAGTAACTCTGGCTCCGTGATCCATTTATTCGCATATTATTTACGGTCCATAATTAATTTTTCTGTGATAAATGTTCAATTACTTATGATAAATGTTCAATTACCTATTTATACTTGGTTTCATCAACTAAATAGCTAAAACTCGTTGTGTTTTCGAGTTGATTTTTAAAAGAGAAGAAAGGAATGGAAGAGAAGGGATATACTTTCTTTTCTTCCAAATCATCACAAATATGGGAACAAAGTTTTTAAAACAAAATGTATTAGATTTTTCCTTCCTTTCTTTCATTTCTTTTTTAAAAAAAAAACTCAAGAAGACAACATGTTTTAAATCCTTTCTCTTCCTTTCCTTTTTTCTAAAAAAAAAACTCGAGAATATAGCACAAGTAATTAAAAATACAAACCCAAACATTAAAAAATAAGACAAATCAATAAATGAGAAAGTAAAAAGGCATCACATATACGTAATCTTATAATTCAAAATGATATGGTCAATGGATCTATTTTTAGCTCATTATCTATCATTAATCTTTACTAAATTATAAAGTATTTCATGTTTTTACTTAAATATTGAAATTTTAAGTAATGTCAAATTACTAATATATCCATTGCTCAATAAATATCAAATTTTAAATTAAATGAATATTATTTGTTAGTTAATAAGTTTAACGATATGATATCTATTATTAGATAATTGAACTTAATTGTTAGTTTATAAATGTGAAGATAAACTATATCTAAGAGACTATTTATATAAATTTTTCGATTTAAAGTAGTGATGACATTCATAGGCTATGAACACGGGTATTCTCTACCCATCACCCTTGTATGCAGTTCTTCTTTTTACCCACAAACTTGCTGGTATTTCTTTACACTCACCCTCGCGAATTTTTCATAAAACAACAAATCAATAAATTAATATAAGATTTTAATTATTAGAAAAAAAAATTCGATCAAAAGTATACTAAAAACAACAAAACATAAATCTTAAAACAAAAAATAAATCTTAAAACAAATAACTTTAAATTTACATGTAAATTGTATTCAAATATTTATAAAAAAAAATATGAATTAATATGTATTTTAAAAAGTTGAATAATTGTTATGGAAGCATTTGTTGGCAAAATAATAACAAAAAGAAAATGAAGGGGTAATTTAGTAATTTTATTCTTAATATTTAACACTAAAAAAAACAACCAAAATGCTTTATCAGTAGTATAGGTTAAAAAAAGATTATGTATAAATGTTTTTTTATTGATTTTAAAAGTCATAAATGAAAAGATTAGTAATTCTAATTAGTTAATGTATTAAAATATTTATTAATTAATTTAAAGTATTTATTAGTTAAATAAATAGTGTTTATATTAAATTATTCGATTAAAGATTATCCTTTTATTAATGTATATTTACTATTCATATTAATAGTTATGCTTTAAAGTAATAAAGTAATCCACTATTGAGTTATAAAATTCATTAATTAAATTTTATTTAATTTTTTTAATTAATATAAATATAATATAATTAATTTAACAAAATAAATAATCATGATTTAATTTACCTATAAATAAAAGATAGAAACAAACAAATTATATATTTTATATGTAATATAAATTATAAATTATAAATTATAAATAAACATATATAGGAGTAAGTAATGTTAAATTACACATTATCTTTAGAAGTAATTTTACTTTTTGAAGCAAAAGCATTGCTAAAATGTCAGAGAAAGGTAAAATTAAGTGAAAGTAGGTTTCTTAACACAATTACCAATATTAACCAAGAAAAATATTCTAAAATATTAAATATCAAAATGCGATTATGGTTATTTAAAAAAAAGACATAAATTTCAACATATAATATATAAGATATATATATTTGTTTTTTAGTTTTGTTGTTTTTGATACATTTATTCCGAAATTATAATACATGAGACCAAATATAAACTTTGATGGTTTATGGATAAAGGTTATTTAAGCGTAATATACTTTTTAATTTGTTTTGGGATATGCGATATACTATGAAAAATATTAGAGTAGGTAATAAAGTTGGTCTTTTTGTGTCAATGTATGGAATATCACCGGCTTGGTAACCGAATGCGTGTTGATTATCTTCTCCGACGGATTTTCCAACGATTGAGTTTTCCGACAAGCTTTTTCCAACCACAACATTTGTGGATTCTCCAAATCAGCAGCAAAATTCAAGCCAATTGCACATAAAGCTTCCAATCTTCAAACTAAACATGTTTGTGACTTCAAATTCACCAAACAAACTCGTATTTAAAAAATTCATGCTAATATAGAAAACCAACAATAGCCGAACATTCAATCGAGCTCAAAAAAACCAACCGAATGGTTTGTACTCCTTAAGTCCTTATCTAGTGATTAAGAAAACATAATCATTAAATAAAACATTCAAACACTAATCCAAACAAAATCATGACTCATTGACTTTCGTTGACTTTTATCCCAAAACAAGAATGTGATGAATCCGGGCTCAAAGTTTGAAATTGATCGAGGTTAACTATTCCTTGACTTGCTATTTAGATATTTTGATTATTAAATTTAACTTCTAGAATCACACGAATTCTTGGTTGCGTTTGCATAATGATGAATATGATGAGATGAAAAGGATGATAATGATTTGGTAATGTAACTTTTTAAAAAGTAAGTAAATAAATAAAGAATTAATCACAAGAATAATCACCTATCACTTACATTTTACAAAAATAATCACCTGATTCGCGACAAATTTCTCGTGACACTTTATCGTCGAGAGAAGTACATAAAACAAAATCAGACCAATAAAAATCAGCACGTCGTCACGAAAATGAATATTGACGCGAGAAATGAACAGTGTCGCGACAACGTGTCGAATTTTTATTGGTCTGATTAAAACATGTGTACTTTCGTGACAAAAAAAATGTGTCGAGAAATCCGTCGCGAATTAGGTGATTATTTTTTTAAAGTGTAAGTGATAGGTGATTATTTTGGTAATTTGCTCTATAAAATTCATAAATAAATATATAAATCAATAATACATCAAGTTTTAGATATACAAAAGGTTGCTAATCATGGTTTTGTCGTTGTTAATTTCTTTGGCACAAAAAATCCAAGATTATTATCTAGTCTAATATTTTATATAGTACATCACATACCTCAAGACAAGTTGAAAAGTAAGTTATACGTTTACATGACCTTGTTACTTTTACAAAAAAATATAAAATTGTGATAGACCTATTGTCTTTATTTTTAATAGCATGATCTATTCGTTTTCAGATCTTTACGGGCCACCTTTATGTTCAAAGTCAAGTGGTTTTAGAGTACCGAAAGTCATATGGACAGAGTTCATATAATTACAAACGACTAATTACTAATATATGTACATAATTTATATTCATATTCATATTCATTTATATTTATATTCATATAGTAACTCAAACTTTATATAAACAGCACGATGTAATATATAGCCATATACATTAATATTAATATTCATATTCATATTCATATAGTAACTCAAACTTTATATAAACAGTACCATGTAATCTATGGCCATATACATTAATATTCGTATCTATTTCTCGCAAAACAATGGCAATTTATTGCGTGTTTAGTTAAAAGAGGGAAGGAACAGGTATGAGAATGAGTGGTCGTTTTTGTTGCGTTCTTGGACAATCATGCCACTTGTGTGCCAACGAGTAAGCCCCTGCAATGATTTAGATGCTTAAAATAACCCTGTATATCGCAATGGTTCTTGATCTGTGTGTTGAGATGAGACCATCAAGTCGATCAACTTGTGTAGCAACTAGTATCAATGATTCCTTGACCTAAAACCATGATGGTTCTTCTTGGTATTGGACCATCACATCACTTTCATTCAACTTTTCGTATTACTCCTGAGAGCATCAGGTACTCAAGATGACCTTCTATACCAACCTTATTCTCGTCCCTATATCGTTACACCACTTGTGCAGTTGTTTCGACGTCGTATATAATCTTTTTCCATCCTAACCATTAAGTTTATTTTCAAGGTGCGAGCTTAATGCACATAAATAACAAACAAAACCCTCATTTTTTTCATATCACAATGAGTTCTAGAGAATTTATTTCACACAAAATTGAAATTGTTTGAATTGTGTAAAACACAAATGAAATTCAAGACAGTACTGCAGGATACTTTAGTCCTACCAAACTCATTTAGTCTAGAATTTTTTTATCACCATCATCTAACATTATGGCAAAAGCCTCAAAAATATCTCTGAAATTAAAACATAAATTCTCATCATCGTCTTAGCCTCCTCCTGAGCCGTATTTCTTTCCGAAAACGATGACCTGAAGCTTGTCGTAACCAGCAAGTACTCCAGCACCAGCCACGGCTCTGAGAATGTTAGCAGCTCCACCCTTGAACAATGACTTGTACCCTTCTTTCTTCACAATTTGGCTGAAGGCATCAAAAGCGCTCTTGTACTTAACTGCCTCACCTGACGTCATCATCATTCTTCTACGCACGGTATCAATTGGGTACGAGGCAAGACCAGCTCCATTTGTGATAACCCAACCAAGAGCAAAACTAGCAAAAAAACTATCCTGTATTTCCAAAACGAACACTAAATCAGTTATTAAGAAAAAACAAATTATTCCAAAATAAAAAAACAAGAATATATTAACTGACCTCTAAGCTTCCAGTGAGAAGGATTGGTTTTAGGGAATCGTACATTCCGAAATACAACCCACGGTATACAAAGATACCAACAGCAGAAAGGTTGAAACCACGGTATAACCCACCAATACCATCTGAGGCGTAAGTCTTCTTGTACACATCAACAAGACCATTGAACTGCCTCTCACCACCTTTCTTGGCTGACTTGGCATCATTGGCCAAACGAGTTCTAGCGTAATCTAGAGAAAACACAAAAAGCAGAGAGGAAGTACCAGCAAAACCACCAGATGCAATATTACCACCAAACACTTTCCAGTAAGGATCACGTCCTTTCTTGAAGGCGAACAAACTCTTGAAGTAATCCTTGAACGCAAAGTTAAGAGCCTGCAACGTTTAACAGTAAATAAGAGCATATTTATAACATATCGACAAATACATATGCTGATTGATACATCTACTTTTAAAGGTAAACCTTTTTCGCTAACCACAATCGAACCATTCAAAAAACAATATAAAGGGTGAGTAACAAACCTGGGTAGGAAAGTAACGGATAACGTTAGCAGTGTTTCCTCTCCACAAAGACATAAATCCTTCTTCAGAGATAGTTCTAGAGAAACACTCTCCGATACCCTTGTATGGCTTGGAAAGACGACCACTCTTAAGCATCTCGTCTTGGTTTTGGATCAAAAGCTTAATACGCTCAATAGGAGCAGCAGCAGTTTTAGAGACGGCAGCTGAAACACCTCCCATAAGAAAGTCAATAGCAAAACCGGCAGCTCCCTTCTCTGCTGGTGCTTGAACAAACACAGGTGAAGCATTTGCAGTAAGCAATGCTTGTGTTACTGGATATTGAAATCCTAAGTTTGAGTAATTCCCGTAAGCAAATTGCCTCTGAGTTGCAGCAGGTCTGCTGACAGCTCCATAACGAGACTGAGTGTACTGAGAAAGATGTAGCTGGCTACCAAGTGTCCTTGTAACAACTGACTGATGATTCTGATCCGCCATTATCCCTATAGATAACACACATCAAATTATTTATCTTAAACAATACTAAAACATAAACAAAGAAACAATGAAAACATCAGAAATTCAAACAATTAAAATCGAAAAAAAAAATACTTTTTTACGAAATACAACCAAAACATATGTTTGACAAACATAATACTTATTTAGTACTTTAACCGATCAATGTTGTAAAAATATAGCATAATTTACAGAATCTAGCTATGGTCTACTCATGCCACCGCATTTTCAAAAGTATTCTATGAGGTGCAGAATAAACTTCCAACTCCATCAAAGTTAAGCTAATAAGGTTCTTACATATATTTTCAACACTTAATTAAACGAAAAAACAAAGCACGTAAAAGCAACATACGCCACACAGTATATAAATCCGCAATTTCAAACGTAACCATAAATACAAAATAAATAAAATAATAAGTGTTCTATTTTATCTAATACAATCAACAGAGTGTAAAACCTTGTCTACGAGACTACAACTAAAACATCTCAAAATTTATATCAAAATTCAACGATCTAAACATCGAATGTAAATACATATCTAAAACAAACTTATAACCGCAACTACCTACAATAATTTCAAATTCACAGAGCAAAAATCATAGATCTAACATATAATCAGCAAAATTACCAATAAATACATCATATAAGTAACCGATCTATGATAAAATAAGCTAAAACGACTAAAACTTGACCAAACAAATAAACGATCTAGCATATAATCACCTATTAACAGTAAAATTAATATATAAGCTATCTACGATCTAAAAAAATAACAGATCCACAGTAAAACTATGAGAAATGAACGATCTAAACAAAAATAATAATAAAAATTCAGATTGAAAAATATTTGATTTAGATGAGAATAGGACATACCCGATCCCGAAGCCGTGATGGCCGCCGGTGAAAACAAAGGAAGAAGGAGAGAAATGAATCTGGTGAGTTAGGGTTTTCAGCCGAATAATGCTGCTTGTGTTATATAATGGGGATTGGGGGAGAAATCTTCCTGTGCTTCGCGGGTGTAGGATTCAGATTGGGAAATGTGTTTTTTTTATGTCAGTGATAAGGATTGGACGGTGGAGATTGGGGCATGGGTGGAAAGGATTCTTTAATGTTTTTTTCCTTTTTTGAAAAAGGTATCATTTTATTTCATTAAACAAGTTTTAAAAGAGAGAAAAAATGCAATTTTGTATATTGGTTAATGCAGTGATCAATTTTATGTAAAGTATATTATTTATCTAAATAATTAATTACAGTAAAATGTTATTTTCTTTGTTTTAGAAAATGTCTTCAAATAATATTAAATGGAATGGGAATGAGAATGAGAATGTCGGTCGGGATGTGAAAATTTAACGATGTGTTTAATTGATGGAACTTTTTTTAGTTATCTATTTTAATTTTTTTTTGAAAATAGAATGTATTTTTATTTACTTGACAACAAATTAAAATTATGAAAACATATTTAGATGAACAAAGATGTGTTTATTTTTTGTATAAGAAATTTTTGAAACAATAGAAAAGAATTTTCAAAAATTTTAACATTAAAAGTAGGAAGTGGAGTTTCTTTTTATTGAAAAATATTTAAATAAAAATCAATTTAAACGTGTTTCATGTGTTTTAAATTTTCATTTAATTTAATTTTTTTAAATGGATAATTTTGTCTAACTAGATGTAATAAAGGAGTAACTTTTTTCAAGGTTTACTAACAATAACTCACAATTCTGTTACTATCAACAATATTCTTCAATATTATTATTAGAAACACATATTCTTTAAATTAAATTATTTATAAATCAATATATATCTTTTATGTTTATGTAATTCAGTTAATTTCTATTTATTTTATTAGTTGAAAATGCATAAATATAAAAAACGTGTTATAGAATTTCTGTTTTTTCTTAAAATATTACCGTTAATAATAACATGTGGAACTAACATGTGAAATTGTTGTTAGTTAAAAAAAATAAAATTAATGTAGAGAAAAAAATATATGTTAAGAGTGCTTTCAAGATGAATTTTTATCTTTTAAAAAGGTTGTTTGATTTTGTAGAGAGAAAGTGAAGGGTTGGAAGGTTGGTTTTTTTTATTCAAATAGGTAGAGCGTAGAGTATGTTTGGTTAGGGGTTTATAGAAAATTTTGAGAGCTTAAGTTTATGTTTTTATTGATAAATCTTGTTTGGTATGAATTTTTTAAGGACTTATTAGAACAATAAGTTTCTATAATTATTTAAAAACATAGGTTTTTTCAAAAAAAAATTCAAAAGACTTGAGCTTTTGATGTATATAATTACTAGAATACCCTTAATCTCTATTAAAATATATATTTTTTCATATCCTTTTACGTCTTTTTACTAAAAAAATTCTCATTTTTATATAAGTTCCAACTTAGTCGATATGTTCAAACTTTAGCTCTAGCCCAAGTTTCAGCTCAAATTCCAACTCAAGTTAATTTTGTCAAACACACTCGTAAACTAATTTCATAATAAAAAAATTTTGTCAAACACACTCGTAAACTAATTTTATGAAGTTTTTAATTTATAATAATAAACAAAATAACTTAATTTTAATTAAATTGTATAATAATAATAATAAAAGAAAGCGTTTGGGCTTGGCAGTGACAACTATAGTTAAACTAGCTTATTACCCGTATGTTACACATAATGCTATAGGATATTACATTAAAACTAAATGTAAAATTAGTAATGTTTAGAAATAGTACAAAAATTAAACGCATAAATTATATTGTAAATGTTTAAAAATAGTAAATACATAGAAAAATCATACACAGGTGATCCAAAGCAATTTTTGTCCAAACTTTTATGAAGCTCTTTTCTAGAAAAATTTTCAGCGAAAACTGAAAAAACAGAAAACGTGTTCAAATCTTAATTTTCTGAAAAACTTTTCGTGGAAAACTGAAAATCATCTTTTCTGTTTTATAACTACATTTTGAAAACTCAATTTTGTAGTTTTCTACAATTTTCTATATTATAATTCAACATATTTTCTTACATTTATTATATAATTTTTTTTTTTGTAACCATTTTTATATCTATGAGTTCTTTCTTTTGTCCTTTGTCTAATATATTAAGTTTAGTTATCATCAAATTTTGTCAAACTTTTTATATATTAAAATGTTCTTTATTATGTTTTCTTTTGAATTTAAAATCACATTTATTCTATAAAAAGACAAAATAATTATTTTCTTAACAAAATAGGCAATAAATTTATATGTTTTAATTTTTTTTTTCTCACCATTTATGTATTTATCTTGTTTTGTTTTTAATATTTAAACTATAATTATTATATTTTAATAACTTCTATTCATGATAATAATAAATCTAAATTAACATTTTCAATGTATCGATTGTAAATTTTATATATGTTTAAAAAGATAACTATAATATAGAAGCAGTGATATATAAATTTTATAAAAACTATCATGATCATTTTGTTAAAAATGTGATCGTTCATTGTTATGTATACAAAGAGTAAATTAGAAGGGAAAAAAACCCCATAAATAATGGAGACAATATATTGTCTTTTGTTTATTTTTAATACAGTGTAAATAAAAGGATGGTAAAAAGTTACATTTATGTATTTTTTTTTCAAACTGGAAAAGTTAACAACATTTGAACACGTTTTCTAAATTTTCAATAGTTTTCTAAAAAAGGAAAACCCCTTCAGTTTTCTAGAAAAATAGAAATAGAAAAGTAGAGAAAGTTTTCTGCAACTAAACGCACCCTTAGTTTTCTTAATAATCTAGTTTTTCAAATAAAAAGATTTATGTATTAAAATACCCTTTGGGTGGCTATCACCCATATAAACGGTTTCCTTATGAACGTTATCCATGACTTGTTAGACCGCCCCCATTCGTGGCGTTTTCCGGCGTTTTAACCCCCCATAACGCCGTTATGGCTGAGGGGGCGTTTTAGCCGTGTTATAGGCGTCGTGTTGCTCCAGCAACGCGGTGTTTTGTGGATTTTTTTTCTTTTTCTTTTTTCTTTTCTTTTTATATATATATATATATATATATATATATATATATATATATATATATATATATATAGGGGAGGGTTCTTGTAAAAAGTTTGAAATTTGTAAAAAGTTGAGGAAGCATTGTGTGAGTGACATGTGGCAAACTTGAATTTTTTTTTATTTTTTTTATTTTTTTTAATAAAAAAAATAATATTTTTAGTAAAAAAATTATTTTAAAAAAAAGGGAGATTTACATTTATGTCCTTACTAAACTTCAATATTACGTCAATGTCCTTGTAAAAATCAAAATTACGTTACTATCCTTCTAAAACATAAAAAATTCTCATATATATCCAAAATAATAAATTAATAATATTTAAGTAATTTTAATATTTAAATTATTCATCTAAATATTAATTAAACCTTTTAGTCAAATATGTTAGGTTTAATCAAACATTAACCGATGTATCTACAAATTTAAAAAAGATTGATTTCTATAATTTTGAGCATTAACAGGAATAAAAAGGTTGCAAAACTTCCTCGTCTTGATTGATTAATGTTTTGTAATATATGTTTAAAACAATTTATTTATTAAATTTAATCTATTCAGTTCATTCGGTATTTGATTCTTCATTGACATATTTGTTTAAATAAGCATTTGGATTAGTTTTATTGATTTATTCAATAATTTAAAATATTAAAATCATTTAATTAATATTTAGATGCCTAATTTAAATATTAAAATCATTTAAATATTATTATAATATTATTTTGGATATATATGAGAATTTTTCATGTTTTGGAAGGATAATAATGTAATTTTGATTTTAAAAGGACATTGACGTAATATTGAAGTTTTATAAGAACGTAGATGTAAATCTCCCAAAAAAAGAAATCGAATTTTTTTTTTTTCGAGAATTTTTTTTTTCTCGAAAAAAGTTATGTACGAAAAAAATATGATACACATTTATGATGTACATCTATGATGAACATTTTATGTGTATCATAGTTGAATATTATAGTTTTTTGTGTGCATCATTAATATGAATCATATTTTTTGTGCATTATTAATGTGCATCTATTTTTTGTGTGCATCATATGACGTGACAGATACGTTATCAAAAAGAATTTCAAATTTTTTTTTTTTCCCAAAAATATTTTTTTTTTACAATTTTTTTTTTCAAATAAAAAAATATTATTTTTTTAAATATCTTTTTATTAAAAAAATAATTTTTTTTTCAAAGTTGCCACATGTCACTCCCGCAATGCTTCCTCAACTTTTTACAAATTTCAAACTTTTTATTTGATCATATTTCTCTCTCTCTCTATATATATATATAATGAAAATAGAGAAGAAAAAGAGGATTGCAGAGGTTTGAGGGGAAAACTCGGTTGCAATATATAGTAAGCCAACTCCGGTCACATGCAATAAAGATCATCAATATACATGATAGTACGTGATAAACTCGGTTGCAATATATGCCCATCAAATTCCCTCATTTAACCTACAATAAAAAAGAAAACTATAATAATGTTAATTATGCAATCATAATCATACAAGCAAATTAATTGACTTACTATGAACTGAAATAGGCAAAAACACCATCTATCCCCATGAATAACAAAAACATTAACTTTAGTAACTGACTTACTGTATAGAGTCGATAAGAATCCCTTTTATGTTGAACAAAATAAAGCAGACTTTGTATGGTTGAGATGATCCTTCTATCAAGCACATTCGTCTAGTCTAACTCAAAGTCTTTTAACATTTGCGTAAAATTAGCAAATTTTAGAGTGGAATCGAGCAGGCATAGTTTTCCCAATCTGAAACATATATATCTCTTGGTAAAGAGAAAAAGATGAAGATGAGGGGACGATTGAAAATAAAATTATACCCAAACTTATTACATCATCAATTTATGTCATTGTCCTAAGTGGATAGTCTAGAAACCCGTCACGTCTGCTTTATGATATCGTCTTAGACTCCCCTTTATTAGATAGGGAAGATGTGACATTTGGGATGGGTAGTGGTCATGGTGACCAATCCGGATCCTCTAAGACGGTTTATTTCAATCAACCATAAAATGCTAGATGGTTCAAATATCTTAATAGTTGTGTCTATAAATACTAATTGTCATTTTACTAATGGTACTACCTTCTCTCACTAAATTCTCTCTCTAAACTTTTGATTATGCCCGTGATTATTTACATGATCTGACTTAAACATCTATGCATGAATCTTCGCTAGTGTTTTAAGATTCTTGTGAATAACGGAACGATTTCCGACTGTCATTTTTTAATCTATGTTTTTTGTCACCAACAATTACAACATTAGGAACTTTAAATTAGACGATAAGTAGGAGAATTAAGCATTCCTCTAACACCACTAAAATATAAGTTATATTTGTACGAATGTAGCATATTTTTATATAAATATAACCAATATTGTTCAACAAATGGGAAAATGCAAGTTATGTTTGTATCATATACTAATTTTAAGATTTAGAGATATGCAAAAGACAGAAAAAGCTACTACTTTATTAGGTAGAGGAACAAATTAATTACTTGACTCAAAAACCATATAGAATAACAGTCCACCAAAATTAAAAGTCAAACTTCTTTTTCCACGATCTTTAAGAGGCGCCTATGAATACATTCTCATGGTGTCTAAGAGCCAATTAATTCATATTCAAAGTCAAACTCCCATTTTCATCATGCACGAATGATTCATTCGTAAATAGGCAATTACAACATCCATCATTCCCGTCCCGAGTTTTGACATTAATATGTGTAATCGAAAGCATACGGCCACACACGAAGATCTTCGAGAAGATAGGTGTTCCTAAAGAAAACGATGACTAAGATTGTTGTTAATAAAACTTGTTAGAAGATCGTGAATGATAAAAATTTAGTGAAGTGTTTATTAGACAATAAGCCCAAATCCGATATGTGAGTTTGGGTCTTCTGATTAGGGTTTCCATTATATTCCTATATATATGTTTGCTCAATGATAATAAGATAAAAGGGGTTTCTATTATTCTTCATGGTATCAGAGCGGGCTGATTCCGTCTCTATTTTTCTTCAAACCCTAATCGGCGTAGGGATAGGGATGAGCCGCCTAGCTTGACTAGGTTCCAAACCCTAACAAAAAAAAAAAAAAAAAAAAAAAAAAAAAAAAACTCTCAAAAAATTCGGATTTGTACGCCAGTCGATCACTGTTTTGCCCATAACTCCCAAACCGTTTGGAGTTAACTGACGAGGTCAGCGCCGTTGGCTTCGTAATTAAATTCCGAAGAAAAGCATATCGGAATCGCAGCAGAAGACCACCGGACGCACCGTCACGCTCCGATACAAGGTGTCGAGTTTAGATCTGAAAAAAAAAATTGTTTTGCTTATAATTTTCAAACTGCTTGAAGTTAGCTGACGTCGTTAGCGGGTGTGAATTCGTAATTAAATTCCGAAGAAAAGCAAACCGGAAAAAGCAACGAACGCAGCTTCGACCCGTCGCCATGCGTCACCGCAAACAATGAGTCTTAGTAGCAATTATCTATGTTTTATTTTATGTTTATTTTCGTAATAATAGTTTTTTGTCCAGTTCGAGCTTTCGCGATTTCGCCGCTCGAACTGCCGGGACTTATTAGATAATAAGTCCAAACCCCGATATGTGGGTTTGGGTCCATTAGGGTTTCCATTATATTCCTATATATATATGTTTGCTCAATGATAATAAGATAAAAGGGGTTTCTATTATTCTTCGGTGTTAAGTTATTATCATAATTAGATTTGTAAAATGACAAATACATGAATCTACCCACATTCAGGTTGGCACACGGTGTTGATTCGACATATAATATCTTCATTCCGAATTGAATTTGTATCCAGTTGAGACTTGAGAGGCATGAATAACACTTTCCATACGGCCCAACTAATAACCTAACAGACACCTTGGAAAGCATTAGAAGCCAATTTTTTAACCGAAGATGTTAAGTTACCGACAACAATATTCTCTAGGGCAACTACACGAGAGAATTATTCTACATGAGTACATTCCACATCTTAGGCCAAACTATCTTAACTTTAGAACACAAAAATAAAATATTGTCTAAGCTTTCTATAAAAGATTCGTTAAAAGGACATAACTCATAATTTAACTGAACGACAAAAAAAATAAAATTCTCACGAGTAGGGAGTCGGTTTAAATCAGTGGTGTTATCTACGCGTATTTTATGAACTACTGTACCTCTTATTTTTATTAAGGAGCTCTTTTGCTAAATGTTTGAATAAAGTTTTTTACGATATAATTCGCGAAAAAAACTATATAAACCCTCTAATCCACCCAAAAGTATAACTATATAAAGAGTTAATTTTATAAATAGTCCGTGTGGTTTATCTCAAATGGCAGATTACGTGAAATATTGCATAAATGGTCCATTTTTAGAGACTAATTACACTTTACATTCATCTCTAAAATGGATGACCGTTAACTTTTTTCATTAAAATCATTGTTAGCTAATTACATATTTCGTTCTAAAATGGATGTCCGTTAAAAATTAGGACGAAAAGCGTAATAAGTTTGCAAAAGTAGACGATTTATGTAACTTTTTAAAGTTAATAGCGAAATACATAATTTAAAGTAAACCGTAAAGACGAGTTATGTAATTAACTCTTCAAAAAGAACTAGCCACTTTTTAAAAATCTTTTTCTATTTTATGGAGAACTTTAAAAAAATACAAAACATAGTTCAAGCCTAGCCAAGTAAGCTAGTGTCTCCACTTGGGCATGCCCCAAAATTTCTGTTTTCAAAAAGTTTTCATAAAAAATAAATGCATTTTTTCTCATCTAACGTGTTTCAAAAACGTAGTTATAAAAGTAAAAAGTATAACAAAACATAGATCTAACGCCAAATACATTTTAAACAAAAGAATTACATAAAATATTAACCACAAATAGAATCATTTTATATAATAACAAAATTACGTAAAATGAAAGTTAGTTGTAACAGATCTATAGTAAGTGACTAAAATATACAACATATACATAATAGTACTCGTTAAAAAAGATCAAGGCAACGTAACGACGACCGGGAACCCTAACGAAATGGAAAGAAAAAGTGTACCTCTGTTAAAAGCTCGTGAGGGGTTTTAGGAGAAATGTGTTGCTTTTGTATTGTTATACTAAGTAAACTATAAGGTTTAACTCTAATCGGTTATTGTTGAGTTTTAAAATATGATACATTGCATCAAGAACTTGGTGCGCAAAACCCTACCCGATTATTGTTGAGTTTTAAGAGTTGATACATTGCATAAAAAATTCAAAAGCATACTATTTTTTTAAAACTACAAATAAAAATTTAAACCCAACCGGATAGAGAAAGAAATATTACATTGTATAAGGCAAAAGTTTACAAAAGACAACTCATATAACCCTAACAAAATAAAAACACACAAAAAATAAGGTCAAGCAAACACCCCTCTAGAATTAGAGATCACAAGATTCCAATTACACCCAATCTTCTAACTTTGTTTCGAAATCCTAAGGAGGAAGAAAGAAAATATACACTCTTGGTGATATAGATATCTCTAGCACAACTTGTTTTTTTCTCTTTCATATGGCCAAAACCCCGACAAGACATGTACGTTGAAAGATCTCCGACCCAATTCGTTGCATATTAAGGGAAATCAGCGAATCACTAGCCAAAAACTTTGTTCCAAACCTTTTTCGTGAGGGTACATCAAAGTAATATGTGATCCTACAATTCAACAAAGTCTTTATGCATTAGAGCACCCGGAGTGATAATGAGTGATAATGAGGGTTGTGGTGGTTGTGGGGAAAAAGGTGATGACGTGGCAGTGAGAATGTGGGTTGTTAGATTGTGGGGTTGTTATGATAGGGAGAGTTGTGGAGGTTGTGAGATTATTTTATTATTATTATATTTTTTAAAACATTTAAATAAAATATATATAATATTTTATTAAAATAAAAAACAAAACTACAAATAAATAATATATAATCAAATTTAAAACAAATTAACTTTTTATAAAACACAAAATTAAAAAAAAATTAGAAGTGCAAAATAAAAAAAAACTAGATTAGAAAAAGACAAATTACATTAGAAAACAAAAACTAAAAGAAACCTCCTTCTTCCCTGCTTCATCTTCCTAGCAACCTGCAAAAACAAAAAACCAAATCGAAGGTTAACAAATCGAAGAAAAAAAAAAGAAATCGAAGAAAAGAAATCGAAGAAAAGAAAGAAAAGAAACAAGAAAAGAAAAAAAAATTAAAAACTCGATAACCGCTCGTTGTAGGCACGACGCTCCGGTGAGAACGAGCCCACAACGAGCCTCGCTGGTATCATAACGACCACAACGGTCGTTGTGGGTTGAGAACGAGGCCAGAACCTCCCCCACTCCGGGTGCTCTTAGAGTCCATATGTGATTTATAAGAGTAGGAAAACTTACACGCATGTCAAAAGAAGATGCCATCCAGATTGTTTTGCGCTTAAAATCAGTTGACAGAGTTTTTTGACCCATGCGGGTCAAGGTTCCAAATCCAAGTATCTTCGCTACATGCGGAGAAACCGATAAAGAAAGAAATAACCAATTAAACAGTCTAGATCAGAGACTATGACTTGCTTGAAGCATGGTATATCAATATACATGGTTAAAATCGGATTACCTAACAATATCATAACAAATAAGGACGTTTATTCTGAGTTTTTTACAATTTTCAAACCACTTTTTTAAATTCTAAAATATTTAATTGTGCAAAAGGCATATAAACAAATGTATCAAATTTGTATATTTAGTGTAAGGGCAATTTACTGTCTGTATATCCAATACAAGCAAAAGAAAAATATCAAATTATAGCTACATATATTACCACTATGAAGAGGATTTTGACAGAGACATGGCATGAACTTTAAAACTTTCTTCTCTTTTTATTAACTAATTGTAAAGAATATACATCAAATATCATAGGGTAAGAAAATGATTTCTAGTTTTGTTGTTTGCTTAGACTTGAGACATGGAAACTTGTTTTTCTTTTGGTATTGGTTTTTGATTTTTCTTTTTTGGAGATTTTGTATTGTAACTAGGCAGGTGGAGTAAAGGAGATGGTTGTTCTATTAAATATTTTTTGCAATCTTAAAATTAGTTATATTTATGTTATTTTTGAAATTTTGTCGCTATAAAAATAAAATAAATTTCTTTTTGTTTTCATATAAATAATAAAAATTTATTAGCTTGATAAATATTCATTAGTTTACCCTCACGTGGAGAAAATCTCCTTCGACCTGATTGTACCTTCGAAGTCCAACTACCAAAGCCCATAAAGTTATCATAAAATTGAAAAGCCCAATTTAAGTTACAATCATACATTCATACCTATTTCTTGACGAAAAGAATCATAGTTTAAGTACTTTTGGAGTAAGCTTGTGCAACTTGTTCCATTTTGAAATTAGTTTGAAAGTAGCCATCCTGGCTAAATCAGTATTACATGATAAGTATACACTCTCACATACTTCCTCCCAAATGCTAATATTGAAACGCCAAATAAGGACAACTTTTCGTTACCAATATATTTGGTTATTCTTCGCAAATATACGTCATTTTGTGTAAAAAGTAAAAACTACTTACTATTTATTATAACGTTTTAACTATTAAAAAGTAGAGTTAGGATAATTACAATTGTGGTTTATAAACTAAAATACATCAAAATCTTGAATTTATTGGATACTTAAAAAAAAAAAAAATGTATCCCATTTGATTAATCGTCACCAGAGTACAAATCAGTTAAAGCTTAATGGACCTTCCATTTATAATGTTATTGGGCTCACTATTAGTAGTGTATTCAGCCTATTTCTTCATGGTCTGGGCTTCATATGATGCAACTTTGACTCTCTCGATTTTTTTTACTTCTTATTTTGTTTTTAACTAAAAACTTTGCCAAATCGAATTCGATTTTTCATTAATTAAATATCATTAAACGGAATCAAAACTTGGCCTAATTGCTGCTTTATAGGAGGGTCATATGGAGTAACGCGTTAAATATATCTTTAAGACTTAGTTGAACGAAAGACGTCAAATACCATGATCACGAAAGAAAAAAAGAAGATAATCTTTAACGCGTTGAATGAGCAATTTACGCTATTTGGTATGCTATAAATGTGACACCTAATCTTGTTTTAAAGCTAACAAATGCATATTGGTGACTCAAACATAATACATTGCTTCAAAACTTGAATAAGTTTCATCATAAAAATAAATGATATTTCAACACTTCACCAAGAAATATAGTTTCGATGTTATTTGTATGTATGCATTTACTACTATAAGGCTTGGATTTAATATCTTAACATGAAAACCTACCTCATTTCTTATTGGTAGTAAAATTCAACACTCAATTACTAGTATACATTCATCCCTTGTATTTGATAAATGTAAAACAACAAACTTAAATTCTCAAAATACATGCTCTTGAGATATATTCCCCCCGAAAGGCTTTGCCCTAGCGGTATCAAACTTAAAACTAGTTAACTCCCTTAGTTGTTTCTCTAACTGCTCATTGCATGTGTACTGAAGACTCGGATGACTCGGATTAGGGTTGTGTGGGAATTAAACATTTTGTAAATTTCTAAACAATTTCTCATTAATTAAGGTGTGAAAGTAAATCTCTTTTCACATTGAATTAATCTAGGAGACATACATGTAAAACATTGCAATGCAAGTATGTTAAGTTTGCTCTACAACACATGTTTTTGTTTTCTAGTTTTTGTTTTTATTTTATAATAAAAACTTTTTGGAAACAAGATTAAAGGGAAACACAAAAGGGTAAAGCTTAATCCAGATTTGGGATGAACAAATCTCAAGACCGCACGTGACTTTTGGGTCACTTGCACGTGTGTTTATGGTCTTGATATTTGCATTTAATGTCTCATGCTTGCCTAAAGAACTTGTTTCTTTATTTTATTCTTGTAAACATTGTTTCTAAGTGACTTCAATCCCCATGTTTTTAAACAACTTAGTGTTTGTTTATGTGCCCTTATGCATCTATTGTTTCTACCTTTTAACTTTGAAACCGCAAACGATGTGTTGCATCTTTTGAAGAATTGCCTTCAACGGTGTGCGAGGTGTGCGAGAAAAACGGTCGACTTTGTAAAGTTTTATTTTTGGTCAAATAATTTAACTAATAAAACTCAGTGTTTTTGTTTCAAAATAAATATATGGTTTTAATGTGTAAAAACCATAAAAATTTAAAGATTTGATAAAACAAGTCATGAGTAGTAATAAATTAATAAAGAAGACCCGATTTGATTCACATAATCTATTTAACCAGAGGTTGTTTGTTTGGATTTATATAAGGGGCATATAGCTTATTGAAATTTCGGTTTATGTATCATAAGTCTGGATTTTCTTGCTTATATAACCGTTTATGGGCTTATTACTCTTTATTATGACATAATAAACAGTAAAAAACCCATAAATAGTTATATAAGCCGAAAAATCCGGACTTATGAAACATAAGCCGAAATGTCAATAAGTCATATGCCACTTATATAAGCCCAAACAAACACCTCCTAAATTTGAAGAAATTGAAACTATGAATTCCCTTTTCATCGTTTTTGGTTGTATATCATATTGAATTGGAATCCCTAAACTTCTATCAGATCCGTTCCGTTTTCATAAAACCACTATCTATTTTCATTTACTTCATCGTTACCTATCTCATATATCTCATCCATCAAAACATATCTAGAGTCGTCGGCCATCTAACGTGTGAGATATTCCAAATAGTGGAATGGTATGCATTTGAAACTCCCGACTCTTTGGTTGCCCTATGTTTTAATTATCATAATGTGATTAATGACATACTAATTATTGAGGTATAATGATATTTAAACTCCTCAGTTACCCTAAGTTAATAACACATACGTTTTTAGGTACTCCAAAAGTTGGTGGTATTAATGGCATACTAATGGCATACTAATTATTGAGGTATAATGATATTTAAACTCCTCAGTTACCCTAAGTTAATAACACAGACGTTTTTAGGTACTCCAAAAGTTGGTGGTATTAATGGCATACTAAATATTGAGGTATAATGATATTTAAACTGCTCAGTTACCCTAAGTTAATAACACAGACGTTTTTAGGTACTCTAAAAGTTAGTGGTATCCACTTGGAATCTTAATGGTTTGAACGAACATAATGTGATTAATGGCATACTAATTATTGATGTATAATGATATTTAAACTGTTGAGCTACCCTAAGTTATTAACACAAACGTTTTTAGGTACTCCAAAGGTTGGTGTTTTTGTGTTTTTCTATATAAGTTAGTTCGCGAGAAAAGTTACTTTTGCATCAACAAGCCCCATAACTACGTACAATTATGTCTCTTTCGAAAAACATGTCTCACTCCAGGATTGGCGCCCTTGACCCAACTAGAGAAGATTGGGTTGTTTATGTACGGCTTTGTAGAATGTGGGAGGCAATAAATATGAAACTCGGTGATGTCTTACTTGGGTTCTGTTTTAGCAACAGTTGATCGTCTATATACTCAATCGGGTTAGTGCTACAAGAGTTGTGGAGAGTGCAGCAAAGAGTTAGTTGTAAAGGATGGTTTGTTTTTTTGTGATCTTTGCAATGAATTTTGCAAGTATCCTATGATAAGGTTGTTGTTTTGAGTTGTTTTATGTAGGGACTATGGTATTAACCTACCCAATTCCTGTCTTTAGTAATGTTTGTTTTCATTGTTGCAGGTATAGGGTCCATGTGCATGTTGTTGATGAGACAAGTGATACAATATTTACCATTTTCAATTCCGTGGTGGAGAAGGTGTTTGATAGTTGTGCCAACAAACTGGTGAATCGAAGAGGCTTTGAGAGGGAGGTTTTGAGAAGATCGGAGCTCCAGAAAAGGTTGGCGGCGGTTAACCGGCGAGAACGATTCCACACATATTCACTGATTTGATTTTTTTTATATGAATATTCACTGATTTGATATTGGAAAAAGAAAAATAAAAGTGAGTAAATAAATGTGTTATTGTTGAAGGCTGACTTTTATACATTCGAGGGAAACAGAAAGTAGCAGGAAATAGGCACAAACCATGTGTTTTAATTTTAGAAAGTAGCAGGTCGGCGGGGTTAAAAACACAAAACTCCCGATTCTGATCATTGTTCGTGACAAATCTCTTTATAAATTGTCACTGCGCAACGCGCGAGAATACGCCTAGTTCTTCAATAGTAGAAAGATTTGACAAATATGTTAAAACCTACATTTTAATAATCACATTAGTAATAAAAATATACAATAGTCATGATCATATGTGAACAAAACAAAATAAATGTGATTATGATTTTAACCCAATTTATTAAATAAAGATGAAATAATACTTATATACATAGGTATTGAATTCACATTACCAAATACCAATGAACTAAATACGAAAAAATAGTTAAAAAGGTAACATGAAACTAAGTGTCTGAATAAATGTTTATATTTATAGAAAAAAGTGTAAATAATAATATTTGAAGGTGAATTTGGGGAATAGTGGAGTAGTTTAGTTGTGAGAATTAAATGAATTTGGCCAAAATGGTACAATCAACTGGACCCTACAAAGCACTATTTTCCCATCCTTAACAATTCGTCTTATTGCACAATGGTACAATCACATTATGCGTACTTATCAAGTATGAACAGTCACCAATCACTGTTCTTTTGCCCAATTGTACAACCCCATCATGCGTATATATTCACTCAATCAACTACTTACAATTTTACTTGGTTATTTAACCGGTTAACCATGATCCGTACGAACGAACATTATGGACGATCGTATATATAAGTTAAAATATTTTGGTATCGTTATAGAATTTTTCAGCTTTTATAAAATATTTTTAAGGTATTATTTTTATTTTTTGCATCGGTCATCTGAAATCTCGGAACACGCTAGAAGGTCTAGCACTTAATGCGTATATATGTGTGAATGAACAGTCAATAATGGCTGTCATGTTGCTCCATTGTACAAATGTGTAGTGCGTGTATAAATGTGACTATGTTCAGCCAAACATTGACTGTCTTTTTATACAATGGTACAAATATATTAACTATGGAGGTAAATATGTAGTAATATATAATATACATACAACATATGTATGTACCAAGTAGCAACAGTCAACAATTACTGTAGACCACTTGGGTTGACAAAAATCTACTCAAAATTACCATTTTCATTAAAATGTTGTCGTTAATATTTTATTGGGGATTGAACTACTAATTTCCATGCAAATTGTTGTACTCTCATGAAAATTAATTGCATGGTTATATATTTTGTGGGGGATTAAAGATTAAAAAACAAACAGTAAGACTATTTGAAACAATTTTTATTGAATTTAACACCAGAATAATCATCTATCAGTTACATTTTACAAAAATAATCACCTGATTCGTGGCGAATTTCTCGCGACACTTTATCGTCGCGAGAAGTATATAAAAGAAAAAATCAGACGAATAAAAATTAGACACGTCGTTGCGAAAATGAATATTGACACGATAAATGAATAGTGTCGCGACAACGTGTCAAATTTTTATTGGTCTGATTAAAATATATGTACTTTCGCGACGAAAAAAATGTCGCGAGAAATCCGACATGAATTAGGTGATTATTTTTATAAAGTGTAAGTGATAGGTGATTATTTTGGTAATTTGCTCACTTTTATTTGTATTTTATAGAACTCTTCAACTTTTATAGATTATACAGATTTAAATATAAGTAATGTCTTAAATACATGATAGATATGGTAACGTAAAGTGTCACGGCTCCTCCAAAAGTTTGGATTATTCTTATAAAATTTGTAAAGTTTGTATTATATTTATAGGACTAAACAATATTTATGTGTAATTATTCGCTTGCATGATTTTGGACCCCAATTTTTCATTCCTAGTAACAAAATACTATATTTATATATTGAATATATAAATATTAATTTTTAAGAGAAGATTTTGGTTCGTGGAATATTTTTTATAAAATGGAATTTATCAATTAGAATCTCATGATTATTTAAGAATATGTTTGTTACTAAATTTGAGGAATTTCATACTATAATTAAATTGACCAAATAAAAAAAATGACTCAAATAATAATAGTAATAACAATTTCAAAATAGTTATAACAATATTAATAAAATAATAACAATAGTAATATTAAAGAATAATAAAATAATATAATACATATTGATACAAGTAATAATGATAATTTACAATAATAAAAGCATAATAAATAAATAAATTAAAATCATTTTAAAAATTGATATAAAAGTATATTAATCAAATAAAAAATAATAATAATAAGTAATAATAATAATATAAATATAAATAATAATAGGGGAGGGATAACCTCACCCCCCTCCTCTCTATCTTCACCCCCCTTGATTTTATATTATTATTATTATTATTATTATTATTATTATTATTATTAAAAATATAGATCTTAAATTAAAAATATAGATTTAAGATAAATATATTAATAAAATAAACATTACTCATAACAAAATACATAAATAATTAAACATAACAAGTTATATAACATAACAAACTAGATTATCTAATCATCTACATCAACACCTTCAGGATCACAAGTTGAAGGGTTAAGTTGACGTTTCCACTTTTTGTCGATTAACATATGGGGTTTCCCATCCAGAAGCACAGTCGGATCTTCCCAAAACCCAGTGCGGATGAGTCGGAGCCATTGGGTATTCCCCTTGTAACTCCACTGAGACATAGTGGTTATCATTTACGAGTGCCAGTGTGATGCTTAAAAATTGCTGAGGAGCAGACCAAAGCGGAAAAAAAGTTATACTGCCGTGGGGACTTAAAAAATTAACTATTACGTCGAACTTTGAAGCAATTATAAACCTTGTATCCGGCATTAGCATCCAATGCGGCTGTGGTGCAGGACACGCATATGGGAAACTCAAAGAGTGAAGAATTTGTTCTAACCATTCAACGTCCATAATTTTCAAGTAACCTTCATAGTGGGAATGAAATTCATCTAATAGAGCACGTATGATTTGGAGATATTCTTCTTCATCATAGCCGAGGGAATTAGCAATTGCTCGAAATCCGCAATTTCCGTCACCTTTTACATTCTCTATATGTGCGACGTAAGGGTGAAAGGTAGGTGAAATTTGACCAAGAAGTGGATGTGAATAGCGTGTTTGATTCGTGTAAGAACTGTGTCTATGTGGATCTTGATTTGGTGGATTAATTCCCGTTGAAGTGTTCGAATAGCTTAGTCGATGACCAGGTAGTGGATGTGAATAGCGTGTTTGATTCGTGTAAGAACTGTGTCTATGTGGATCTTGACTTGGTGGATCAAATCCCTTTGAAGTGTTCGAATAACTATGTCGATGTGGATCTTGACTTTGTGGATCAAATTGTGTTGCTTTTGGTTGTTTTCCCTTGGAATCTTTCATTTTTCTTTTACTTTAGCAACTCAAAATAATTTATACTTTTGCTTTTACTTTAGTCACGTCAAATAATTTAAACTTTTAAATAAATAAAATAAAAACGAGATTTCGAGATTAAGATTCCCTGGTTTAGTCAACTAATCATATTAATCTTGAGTTGACTAAAGTAATATTTAAGTGAATATCATTTAATTAGAAGAAAGTTATCATATTTATATCACACGCATAACCGGTAATAACATTTATATTTTCATAAGATTTTGTCTTAATTTTTTGATTTTTTTCATCAAAACTAAATAAATAAAAGTTTTCGTTTAATAATTTATTTAAATAAATATATAACAAATGAAATAATAATTAAAAAAAAAAAAAAAAAAAAATTAATTTAAATACCGATTTGACTCTTGGGGGGTGTCGATAACCAAAATGTGATTTTGGAGGGGTGTCTCTATCACCACCCATAATAATATTATAGACGACATCAAACTTTTTTCTCATTTATTTGATTGAATGGTCGAGGGGGCAATATGAATCTTATTCGTTCGAATGGATTTGTCATCAAGTATTTTAGCTATAACTTATATGCAATGTTACTTCTTTAATATAACCGCTTGATAGTTGTTTTTAAAAATTCCACCGTTCAGAATTTTATAATAATAAAAATAAAGGCTATAATAGTTAAAGTAATATGATTATTTGTGTTTAAAAGAAAATTATATTTATTCATTTCATGAAATTTGATAGAATCAAATTTAATCAGATTCAAGTTATATGATTAAGTAAACAGATAATGAAATCTGAATCGAGTTCATTATGCCAACTAAACATAACCTTAGATAGAAACTGATTCAAATTTTACTAGATTCTATCAATTTTTAACAAAACAAACATTCCCTTAGATCTAATTCAAGCTACAAATCTTTAATATATAATAAGAAAAGAGTCTTAAATGATAATGACAAAGTAAAGTCCGTTGGATAAGTTAGATATTTTGATTTCAACCGTTAGATTAGATTGATAATGTCATAAAATATTTTTTTCATTTACACCCTCATACAATACATAATTGCATTCTTTGTTCAATTTCATCACCACTACAATAAAAAATATTTGTCTCTTATTGGACTATGATTTAGCTTATTATTACTATTATAAAATCTTTTAATTCAAAATATTAAAATATGTGTATAAACGTAAATTTATATATGTTATTATAATGTATAAATATAAATATATCTTTGTTATTATACGTCCAATATTGTATACTCATAATAACTTAAAAGAATAAGTTCATAAACATAAAGTTTATGATTCAATTTTTTGTCTACATTTATCTGCGCTATCACTGGACAAATTCTAACCTATGTAATATTGGACTTGTTAGAGTAATTAATCAAAAAAATGTCATTTTGAATGAAGTTCACATGAAAAATACATTGGTCTTTGAATTTACTTTACTTGTACTTTTTGGGTTGATTTGTTTACCTAGGTGCTATTAAAATCACAAAACCTCTCAATTATAGTTGAACATGTTTTTTCTGATTCAAACAGACTTTGGGAGATAAACTGATTTTACTATAAATTATCTAGCTTTTAATATCATAAATCCAATAACTAAAAAGCATTCCCCTAATCAAACCAAAGTGTTATTTACTCCTATTTATTAATGTCTATAAAAAACAAAGAATACGTAATGCAATGGAAAAAGGAATCAAAAGGAAGCAAGTTAGAGTTCTATATCTTCATCTATATTTAATCACATCAATCACTTCTAAGTGGGATTCTTTGTAATAATTCTATTCAAGCATTACTTATATTTCTCAGTCAAAAAAGTAAAATTTAAAAGTTGAAACTAATTATATAGAATGAAAAAGTGAAAAGTTAATATTATGGATATTGATTATATTTTTACATGTTTTCTAAATTTTTTTACTAGCATACATATTAAAACTAGCCTGAACTTTTGTGTGTGCTATTGTATATGCATGGAAGGAGAAAATTAGAGAAGATGAAATGAATTTTGTGTGTGTGAAAAAGTGTGTTTGTATATGTGTGTGTGTGTATGGAGCCAAGGCGACCGTGTCACTGCATCCAAAGCTTACTGCCGGAGTGCTGGGGTTTAAACAATTTGCTTCCCAAGGAACAGTAAAAAGATCACACACAAATATACATATAGATATATGTATATATATATAGATATATAAATTTTATGCATTTTGGAGTATAGTATGTAGTGGGATACTAGGAGACAACAATTAACCCTAATTTCATGATCCTGTCCTTAATCTTGGCTCTCTTATTTCATTATTTAGTCCCTCATCTTCTGTCAGTGTCTATACATTTTTTCTTTCTTTATGAAGAATAATGAATTATATTGAAAAGCAATAGTTAACGAGAAACTAGACTTGCAAAGATAGATTACAAGCAACAAAGTCAAAAGAAGATGGTTTAGAGAGCCAAACAACTAGATGAAACACATTAGCTTAATATCAACAATTAGGTGTCCCGTATCGGCCTTTGGGGATTAAAAGTAGATATATGTAATCATGTATGCACAAATGTATATATATATATATATATATATATATATATATATATATATATATATATATATATATATATATATATATATATATATATATATATATATATATATATATCTTGTTAGATGGCTCAATAGACTCGACTGGGCTTGATGAGTAAAAAAACGTCTATAATCAACAAAACCCTATAAACTATTTTTAAAAAGTCATATATGTATAATTCGCTCTTATGTAACACCTCAAAACCCATAAAGTAAAAAGATGGATTAATTAAGCTCACCGACCCGTCGACCCACTTAAATGGTGGCTAACGCACTTATCCACGTCAACCTTTGTCAATGATTGAACCCGTGTTAATTAATAATGACATCATCTTTGAGATCTACTACTTACATGTTGGAGCCTAACAATATTAAGATTAAGCTATTGAGGTAATATGTTTTAGCTATTATGATGGGCTAACTTCAAAATTGGAAAAATTAGTAAACTCCAGTTTAGGGACTTATTAGCTTAAAAATTGGAGCTTAAAAACTTAACTAACTCAAGAGTCTAAGTAAATAAACTGATAATGCTAACAAATAAGTTAGAACAAACACCTTAATGGACCGAAGAATTGTCCTAAATGAAGTAAGAAACCAAAAAAAAAAAAGTTACTACTTTTTACCCAAGAAATTAAAATGAGAAAGTTTGATGAAATTCGTAGTTGTCTTTTACTTTTTAAAAAAGCATGAATTTTGCTTTTGCTAAAAAATTTTTCTCTAAAGAATGGATTTTTTGAAATATAGGTAATTTCAATAAATTAACAGTATTAATCTTTTAAAGACTAAAAGATGATATATATGATGTTGATGGTCGTGTTTTTTTTTTCTTTTTTTCTTTTATAATTAGAACAATGATAAACTCACATTCTTTACTTTTACCTGGATTGCAAGTCGGTGTCGATATGTAACCTTAAACTGTTTCGATTGATTTTGTGACCTAAGTTCAATCGTATCCAATATTTTGTAATGTTTTACTTGTTTAAGCTCCTACGCCAATGCATGTAACACCCGAAACCAAATACACACCATTTATATATATATATATATATATATATATATATATATATATATATATATATATATATATATATATATATATATATATATATATATATATATATTTTAAAAAACATTTAACTAACGTTCCAAAAGTGTTACTACTTCATTACATTAGTTAACGATAAATAACTGTTAACATCTCATTTTACAAACTTGAACGGAAACTCTTACGAAAACATTTTAACATTTAACTCTACATTACGGTCCCCCTTCCCTTCTTCTTTAGATTGCCTTGTCCTAAATCTCGTTTACCTACAAAACATTCAATTAACATAGTATATTAGTGTTAAGCAAGTGACTATATCTTACAAATATGTTAATCAAATCTTACAAGACTACTTTAAATTCTTTTCTTTCTTTTCCGACTATACCAAGTCGTATCTTACTCTTTTCTTATCTTTCTTTCCCGACTAGTTAAATTCGTATCTTAATCTTTTCTTATCTTTCTTTCCTGACTAGTTAAATTCGTATCTTACTCATTTCTTAACTTTCTTTCCCGACTAGTTAAATTATTATCTTACTCATTCGTTATCCTTCTTTCCCGACTAGTTAAAGTCGTATCTTACTCATTTCTTATCTTTCTTTCCTGACAATTGAATGTCATGTCTAACTCTTCTTTTAACTTACCAACAATTTTGGATACAAATCATACACATAAACAACATTAAAAACTACTAAAACTGGTCTGGACAACAACTGCGACGCATTGGACAACAACTGCGACACATTGGACAACATTGCAACAAAAAAAAAACTCACTGATCTCCCACTGCGACGCAGTGGTGACTCAGATGAGTCGTTTTGGTTTCCTTTGTAACTTCATGCACTTTCAACTTTCGTCTAGCACTTCTTACCATTCTTTCCGTTAACCATTTCTTCATACATTAAACAATTATCTTACCAATCTTTCAAAGATTATAAAGTACATAATTTAACATATAAAACATTATATAAAATCTTCATATACTCACCTCGTAGTCGAATTAAGTCTACAACATACAAAGCTCTTCTCTTTTACTCTTTTTCTCCAAATCTGCGTTTTTACAACCAAACACAAATTTGCCTTTCAATATATCTTACATACATATAAACACATGCATTAGCTTCATTACAACTCTTTCTAACTTCTTCTAACTTCTTATAACTCTTTCTAACTCTTAATCTAAACATGTTTGGCAACTTCTACCCAACTTGCCATCTTTCGGGTCTTTTGACCCATTCAACTTTTTAATGCACAACAAGCATTTTAACCCTTTACACACATTACACCAATCATAAATAACACATTGCAAGTAATGTTTTCTTCCCTCTAACCATTTCTTACCCATTTGTCATCTCTTCACGGGTCACATGACCCGTTTGGCAACCATTTCACCTAAACACAATTCTGAGTATACTTATCTTATCTTTTCTATCATAAACATGATAATAATCATCCTTAACATAATTCTTTCATTCCAAAACATTCTCACAATAATAAACACTTCTACTTGACAATTCATTTTTTCACCCTTATTAGCTAAAACATGAAATCTTACAAAATTCATATAAGTTAATCTTTCAATCTTCCAAGCCTTTACATATATTATTAACATCAAAATAACATATAAGTAAAGCTTAATTCTAACAATTCTTCAACTTTCATGATTATCCCCAAATAATCAAATACCTAATTTTAACCAAATTTAGTATTTCTTCCACTAGAATCAAAACTAGGGTTCTTAAACCCTTAATCTTCACTTTAATTGAGGAAATTCATTACTAATTAACTTCAATTTGATCTTTTCTCTCTTTTTGTTTTCTTCTCCAAACCGACATACACACACACTTACAAATTTATGTGGAGAAGACACCTATCCTCCACCTCTTAACCAAAATTCTATAATTACAACTTTAGTCCTTCAACTTTCAAAACTTGCTTAACTTACTTATTTAACTAACATAGTTAACAATTTAAATAATTTCTAACCAAAGTTAACTACTTTTCTTACCAATCTAGTCCTTTTTCATTTCTAATTTCTGTTAAAGGCTAAAACATAACATATACTTATAAAATATTCTATTTCCGAAACTAGGATGTTACAATGCACTTAATACAACTCCGTCATTCAAAAAAAAAAAAAAATCAAATATAACCATTATACCCTTTTAATATTTTAATTTGATCCTTAACCCAATTTACTTAAATTCTAGTTTATAACCAAGATTTACCCCATATTCACCACCATTGCCACAACCAACAACCAGGAAAATCGACCACTACCTCATCGTTGTTCCACCAAAAACCGACACTGCGTTGTTTAAATACTTGCGACCTTCTTTCAAATACCACTTCTCCGACAACCATTCAAATAAAACCTTTTAATTGTTGCACCTATAAATCGCAACAAAGTATAACTATTTTACATATTTATAAGCATTCTAGCATTTAAAACACAATAAAATATTGTTTAAAGGTGTAAATTGGTAAAATAAAAAAATGAAGAACTTAAACATCTTAGTCTCGATATAAAACCCTAAATCAATTTAAACACAAGATCGATTGACGGATAAAAGAATCGTCAATATTGTAACAAATTTGAAATAAAGGACTATGAATGTATTTTTAAACTATAAATAAAAAATGTAATTTGATGTAACAAAAAGGATGAATTTTGTAATTCTTTCTCTTATGTATTTAACTATCAAGTACCCTTTTTCCGAGCTGCTATTTAGAAACTCAATTGTGGAATTCTATTATCGAATGGTAAGAAAATTGTTTATTGCATCCCTTCAAACCGTGAATAATAACTTTCAACTTCGTGAAATTGATTCTGTCCCATGTGAAAGTTGCCTTTTGTTTGATGGGGTTTTTAGTCGGTTTTTTGTCCATATGTAAGCATCGAAATGATATGGTTTTTAACCTTAAAAAGCCCAAGAAATATGTTACGATGGGGGGGTTTACGCTACCAAATCCTTGTTTTAATGTATATTTTAATTTTCTTGACTAGATATTTAATCCACATCTCCTTATATAATTATTCAGTTCTAGCTACTTGCTACTTTTAATCCGATTGCTATTAAAAAAAAACTATCAAGCATCCAATATGTGAATGAATACCTTTTCTTTTAAAGATAAGGGACTAAAATAATAACTATTAATAGTTTAAGGATCGTTTTCGTACTAACTTATAATTACAAACTTCCCCTTTCCACACAAGAAAGTGTTGTGAAAATGGACCTTTGTTCTTTCAAGTCCCAACATTATCTCTCTCACTGCCCCCCATTAATCTTAATTGATTCTCTCTCTTTCTCTCTCTCTCACACACACACACATACACACAGAGACAGACACCAGAAAGTGTTATGTACGTATATGTATTGTTTAGTCACATCCAAGAGAGCTAGTGATATCTTGTCTATCTAATATTTTAATCTGAGGAGAAGAGCTTTAAATACTCTATGAAACCTTGATTTACCATCTCCTTGCACTTCTTTTTGCTTTGGTGTTTTTGTTCAGTCTTCACAACTTTTCACCTTTTTACTCATTTCTCTCTCTCTCTCTCTATACATACAACCCTAGCTTATCTATTCATCTGAATCTTAAATCTTTGTTTCCTACCTTTTCCAAACATGAGCAGCAATCACCCTTACTCCACTTACTTCAATGGATCTTGGTTCAATCAGCTTAACCCTAACTCTAACCCTAACAATTCTCACTACTTGTTTCCATCTCAAACACTTTCTTATTCTAGTTTTACTCATTACTATCAACCATCACCACCATCTCCACCACTAAGAGAAGCCCTCCCTCTTCTAAGTCTTAGTCCAACAAGAAGTACTACTTATGATGAATCTAGTACTCCTAATCCTAAAGATGATGATCATGAAACTGTGACTGTAGCTTTACATCTTGGTCTACCAAACCCTAGTTTTTCTGAAGCTGATCTTATTCCAAGGCTTTCTACAAATTCAAATAGTAATATTATAACACAAACTGATGATCATCATAAAGAAGCTGAAGAAGAAGAAGAAGGTCTAAACAATAATAATGATAATGGGTATTTTACAAGTGCACTAAACAAGGGTCAGTATTGGATCCCAACTCCAGCTCAGATTCTAATTGGACCAACTCAGTTTTCTTGCCCTCTTTGCTTTAAAACATTCAACAGATACAATAACATGCAGGTAGGTATTATTACCCTAAAAGCTTTCTATATAATTATGAATCTATCTCTTTTGTTACAAAAAGAAAAAGAAAAAGGCAAAACTCATATATATTCTTCTTTACTTGAACACTTCTTTTCTTGTTAATTTTCAACTATTCTTTTTTCATTTTTTTACTTTTACATTTTTTTGAAAGAAAGTGTGTATTAATGTATAATATTTGGTTTGTTATTAGGTTTTAGGTTTTAGGGTTAGGGTTAGTTAGTTACCTTTTTTCATCACTTTCAGTTTTAAATATATATTGCATTAAATTAACCTTTGATTAATTAATTCATGACTTTTTTCTTTCATCTCTGCATGATTTGTGGGTTTTTGGGGATTTTGAACATATCAAGGATTTGGTCCAACTGATCATAAAGGTCAGAAATAGTTCTGTAAAAACAATTTCTTCTTTTTCTGTGATTGAACAAGACAAGGATTATGCTTTTTGTTCCTTGGAGTTTGTATTCTTCTTTTTCTCCAAAAAAAATCTATCTGCAAATCTCTGACCATTTAGATTTTAATCTACATGTAAATTCCCACCCATAAAACCCCACATAATCTGCTTTTGTAGTTGGGGGATTCTTTGTTTTAATCTCATTAAAAACCACAAATAGTATTTTTCTTTCTTTCTTTACTTATTAAAGATAGCAGATTATATGCATGTATGCAAGTCTGTTTTTAATTAAGTCCTTTTTTAATGTTTTTTCAATATTGTTTTATCATATATTTGTGCTTATTTACTTTCATTTATTGTTTGCTTTTAACTACAAATAAAGTAGTTGTTGATTATGAAAAGTGAAAACCTAACAGATCTATGAATGAATTTAGAAAGCACCAACAAATATAAAGGCACCCTAACTTGTTTGATAAACAAGTCAATTATAACCATTTAAAGTTGTAATTACAAGAAGTTAGTTAATTCCAATGCATTTGACCATAGGTTTTAGTAGATTCAATGGAGTACTTCTTTTTGGAACAATAAAACAAATTTTACTAATAACCTGAAGAAGATACATACAAATATAACATGCCATTTCTTTTGGTTGGCTTGGATGAATTTGCAAAACAAATTGTGTTTGTCTTATTTAATTGTATGTTTTCTTGCCTTAGCTTCTTGTTAATGGTTTTTTAATTAATGCCAGGATTCCGTTCAAAAAAAAAAAAAAAAACCTAACTCGTACTCTCTATTCGATTTTCGGGTTACATGTAATTTTTTTTGTTGAAATCCTACAATAACGTTTGTTAAACATATACATAATTTCGACAACATATGAAATCTTATTATGGATTTATGTATTAACCGATTCGTTAATGGGATGTAGATGCATATGTGGGGGCATGGATCTCAATACAGGAGAGGTCCAGAATCACTAAGGGGAACACAACCAACAGCTATGCTAAGGTTACCATGCTACTGTTGTGCACCAGGGTGTCGAAACAACATCGATCACCCACGAGCTAAACCACTCAAAGATTTCAGAACCCTTCAAACACATTACAAAAGGAAGCATGGGATCAAGCCGTTTATGTGTAGGAAATGCGGCAAAGCCTTTGCGGTGAGAGGAGATTGGCGAACTCACGAAAAGAATTGTGGGAAACTTTGGTATTGTAGCTGTGGATCAGATTTTAAACACAAGAGGTCATTAAAAGATCATATAAAGGCATTTGGGAATGGGCATTCAGCTTATGGAATGGATGATTGTTGCTTTGAATTAGAAGAAGAAGATGCTGCTTCTGAGATTGAACAAGACAATGAATCATCTCATTGTGATAATTAATCAAAAGTTACATGTCTCTCTACTAGTCTACTGTTTCTCTAAGAGATCATTTCAGAATCACTTTAGGAGGACCCTCTTTGATTTTCTTGCATGTTCACTTTTTTCTTGTTTGAAACTTTTCTTTTTTTTGCTCTTGTAATTTAGTTTTTTTTTCTTTCTTTAAGATGTTATGAGACTTTAACCAGATATGTAAATTCTATTTCAAGTTCTAAGTTCCCCTCTATCTATGTTTTACAACATTTTTTAAATCTATATAAGAGTGTATATATATACACAAATGAATGTCATAGACCTACAGAAATTATATACATGTTCAAACCTTAATGAAAAATCTAAAATAGAAATAAAATAAAAAAATAGAACATTTTTTCTATATAAAATTTGCACATTTTTAATATCACAAAAAAAAAAATAGTTTTTAGTGACAAAATTTTTAGTGACGGGTATTTTTGGTCACCAATAGCCTTATTTAGTCTTAATAAAAAGAAGTGGTCACAAATTTTATTCACTAAACAAAATAAGCGACCAAAAAATAACCTTATTTAGTCTCTAATAAAATTAGAGACGGACATATAGTGACAAAAAGAGACCACTAAAATTTGGTCACTAATACCATTAGTGACGAAATATTTGGTCACTAATGATGTCAGTGACCAAATATTTAATCACTAATAATCTTAGTGACGAAATATTTTGTCAATAACAATATTAGTGACCAAATTTGAATCGTTTCTAAAAACGTTTTTTCTCGTAATGTATACAAATTTATACATTTTTTTTGTTAAGTTATTATACATTAACGTTTACTTTAATGAGTTGTTCTTAGAGATTGGAGATTGTTATTGTTAAAATATAAATTTTGATAAATGTATAATAATCTTTTAACCATGAACATGACCATTTTATTTTTAGGTTTCATATTTTACATAATTATATTCTATACATAATTATATTCTATTGTCATATTGTCCTCGATCTAGTCTTTAAACAAAGAAATGATATTCTTTGTAATGATGTCAAGATTGTCTCCTTCATTTGAATTTGTAGTAGTAGGGGGAAGAATTTAGCGATTAATTGGGTAGAAGAACCGAGTTGAAGTTCAAAATTCTCTTTTAACAATTATTTGTATTCTTTCTATCATCTTACTAGTTTTCAATAAAATTTAATGCTATTAAAATAAGAATTCTTGATTAATCGCTAGATTCTTGTCCCTGCCAGAGATTCAAGTGACGGATATTTAAATCTAAACTGATTATAATACTTATTACGAGCCATAAACATATCAACAGTTAGGAAAATATTCATTTAACAATGTTTATTCTTGTGCATGTGTATAACTTGTTTTTTCTCCAACATAATCTAAGATTTTTTTTGAACGGCACATTTTGTTAACATCTAACAAGGGGCTAGAGCAGAGAACAAACAATTACAAGAAGATAGATAATTTGGAACTTGGGTTACAAGTCCACTTTATCCAATTAAGGTTTACATTTCGACTCCGGCTATTGTTCCAATTAAAAGAAATAACTTAACGACATCACCAAGTATACTTGTAGTCGGCTTCTTGGCTTTAATAATGACATCGTTTATGTATCGCCAGATGATCCAAAGGATAGTGCGCACCACAACATCTAAATACTATCTATGACCTTCTGTTACATGCACCGAATAAGAGATTTGAAAAATCTCATTCACATTAGTAACCGCCGAACATGGCTAAGCTCACCATTTAAAGATATATGCCCATAAATCTGTTGCAACATGACAATTTAAGAATTTATGTGTTTCAGTTTCAAGATCTTGATCACAACATAATATACAAATATCTATTAATGTTAGTATATTTTATAAGGATATTTATGAGTAATACATAATATACAACATCAAAACCCTTAAAAGGGGAGCAAAATGATGGTGCCTAATACCATTTGAAAGGAAAATGCAGTTTTAGTCTATGGACCAGTACTTGGTAGTTCATACCAAAACGGTAACATTTGTCCTCCACAAAGAAGAAAGTTTGCATATTTCATGTTAAAATATATATTATTTGCACCAACTCAGTAAATTATAATTGATGCTAGTAATTGATGTTATTCGGATTTAGAACCTCTAAAGTTATTTTGAGAGAATTTGAGTACTTCCCACAAGTTGCCCATTGAAATAACTTTTGAGTTTCAAAAGCTAAACTTGGAAGAAATAGGATTCAATTTGAATGCAACCAACAAAACCCATTTCATATTATAAATAAGTTTCACAAAAGGTTGAATCGTCAAGAAATTCTAACTCGGAGTCCTTTGGGCGATTGAACATTCATCCGGGTTAGGACAATCGTCAAGAAACTTTGTAGACCGCACACAAGCAATAAGCTTATAACAAAGCGTCTCGCTAATGGACTTGGAATTGAACCCATGAGCTATATCACAAAAGACATCCATTCGGAACCAACTAGCGGAAGTTTAATTACTACTACAAAGATTGTGTATTCACTTTATTGCATAATGAAACTCTAGAGCTCTATTTGTATTTTTAAAGATTTAGCTCAATGTCAAAAAAAGGCAAACACTACCAACAAGAACGACAACAATTTATTAACCAAGTACTTTGTATGATTAAAAAACAATTTTAATAACATATGAAATTGTAAAGGGTTTTTCTAACTTGTGCCCTACGGGCACATGTTAACACCATTTTTAAATATTAAAAGTACAATCAAAAGTATCAAAAAGTACCATTTTTTTTATCGATTTCTTAACTTTTGATACTTTTGATTGTACTTTTAATATTTAAAAATGGTGTTAACATGTGCCCCTAGGGCACAAGTTAGAAAAACCCAATTGTAAATGACTTTTATTACTTTATGTTATAAAATAAATCAATGTCATAAGTATATGTCCTTTATTTTCCAAAATAAATAAATACTACTCCCTCCGTCCCATATTTATTGTCCAGTTTTGAATTTTTCGGTCTTTGCTTTTCAACTTTGATCTCAAATAATTTTTTTCGTTTTAAAAACTTGTTGATGAAAATTATATCATTGAAAAATATATTTAAAACCGAATCAAATCATATAATTTGTATCAAATATTATATAACACAAAAAAAGTTATTACAGGTCAAAGTTACAAGTGAAAGACTTAAAAAGTCAAAAGTGGACAATAAATATGGGACGGAGGTAGTATAAAACTTATACTAAAATGTTTTTCTCATTTTTATGTTTCTTTGGGGTACCCCTGGGGGCTGGGGGTTAGTGTGTTCAGCTTTCAAATATGTTTTTGGGTAAAGTCGGAAAGACCCTTCCTTGTTCTGATGATGGATTTGATATAACATAGTCTGCTTTTCTGTTTTTTTAATAAATATTTGTCCTTTATTTTCCTATTATAATTACAATTATTTTTATATATATATTTTGATTTTTGTTATAAACTGGCTATCATTTAAAAAACATAATAATTGGTCAACATGAATAATTTCCTATAAAGTACATTATAGTTTTAATCATTTCTCTTGATATTTTACATTATAACATTTCTCTACTTGCATTTATATAACACAAAAATACTATATACGTAAAAATTTGAAGTTTTTGTTCATATATTGACATGATTAAACATATTTTATAAACCTACAAGTATAAATATAATATATATTATATATACATTTTGTGAATTCTTAATTTTTGTTATATATATATATATAGACATAAATTTTGTAAAAGAAATACCCATTCAAAATATAAGAAAATTATGCATAAGATTCTGAAGTTGTACATCGGCTTTTTTAATGCATCTTAGATAGACATTATCCTATAACCACCTGGCAACCCTAGTAATCTTTCTATTTATATTTATATTTATATCTATATATTTATATAATGTAATGATGTATATGTATTTAGGGAATAGTGGATGCATGGGTTGGTCATATAGATGGAAGGGTCAAAAGGGATGTTTTGCAAATTGTATTGAGAAGTCATGTCAATGTATACCAACACATTCAGATCAGAGATCAGATGTACTGTTGCACCTGCTTGCTTCTCTCTTCATTCATTCTGCTGCTTCTGGTCCCACAATACTACTTTTATATATCCCAACCAAAATATTTGCTAACACTCACACAACTACACTTATATACAAGTACACAACCCCCACGTTCATTATAGATATTTTCTTTACCTCTTAAATTATATCTATGAGCACATCATTATATATCTTTAATTCAACTAAATAAACTCATGTTGTGCATTAAAACTTTGAAGAATATATAAGTTTATGAATTAGTCCTTGTTGCTTACCCTGAGTGCTGTTTCCGATAAGGGATAAGCTCTAACCATAGGATTCAGACTAACTCCTTAGCACGTGACGCTAACACATGCAGATGCGGATATTTGTTAAGTTTGAGTTACTTCAAAGAATCATGAGGTCTATGGAGATTATTTAAGGTCTTGTCGTTTGACATAGAGTTAGATTGTAATGAAACTTGTTATTTAAGTCATTTATGTTAGTTTGTTAGGTTAAAAGCTACATGATATGGTATTTTATCACATGTGGCATAAATGATTTATAAGTCAAAGAATTTTGATAGTGTATTGGTATACCGTCGACATCAAAATCCAATTGTAGAAACCAACTATTTCCTTTTGTCTAGTTTCAACTATTTCTGTCGACAATGGTTATAATTGCTAATCATCCTATTGTTTGATCTTACATTAAAGGATATAGATCAAACCAATTTCATTAATGATTAGAAACTATATATAACCAAACTTTATTGTTAAAAGATTTTCAAATATAACCAATATTAGCGGTATTCTAATTATACCGTGACTTTTATCATCTAATTATGTAAAACGAAGTATATTTGCCATGGTTTGAGAAAAATCGATGTTGTACATGACATCTAGCCTTTCGCTCACACCTACATGCAATACATTTGATTTAAAGTTGTTTACATTATGTTTATAGGGGCTTAGAATTATCGTTTCACTATAGATTCATTCATAAGTCTTGTTTGATTTAACAGATTTATTAAAAATATAAGCTACAAAACATTAAGCTACTTTTAAGTAGCTTATGAAGGGTCTTGAACTTATTATAAACAAATTTACTTATATATACCCTTCAAATAAATTAAAATATACTTTCTTAAATGTTTATTTATGTAATTTTTATATTTATAAGCTTCCGCTTCAGTGACTTTACCAAAATGTTTATCATCTTCATATATATATATTCCAACTCAAACTATTATCTAAAGCTCTAACACAAGCTTGAGCTAGTTACACTAAACACACCAATAAGCTACTTGGCTCCAGTTCTCTTTCACACCATCCGAGTACTTGTCATAAGTGTGGCAATTTCCGACAAACCACGAAACTGACTCAACCATAAAGGAGTTAGTGTTGTGCCTTTTCGGTTTGGTGTATCAAATGGGTTTATCCACCAACACTAAGAATTGTGTGTCGTATTATGTTTGGAGGTTTCATGTCATGTCGACTAGGGGTGTTCAATCGGATTATCCGAATTTCGGATATTCGAAAATTCGGATAGTGAATTTGGTGATCCGAAATCCAATCCAAAATTTTTCGGATATTCTATTTCGGATATATCCAGAAATCCGAAAATTTGCAAAACATATTTAACTTTTTTTTTTCTATATTTTTATTTGTTCTAAATATTATTATACATTTTACTAACCACAATATTGAATATTCACATATATCTATCTTAACATTCAATCAAAAAATCAAAATCTATACTTTTATCCATAAAATAACTAAAAAAAACTAAAAAAATAATAATAATAATAAATTATTTTTGGATTTTCGGATATTCGGATATCCAAAATATCCGAAATTCCGAAATTTCACTATCCAAATCGGAATCCGAAAATTTGGATATTAATCCGAATTTTCGGATATTTCTCGGATCGGATGCTCGGATATGAATATCTTTGAACACCCCTAATGTCGACCATCCAACCCGCTTAGCTTTTAAAAAAAGTTTTTTTTTTTTCCAAACCCGCCAACACAAATAATTAAATATTGACGCGACAACCCATTTGACATGACAAACGGAATCGACACGCTAAACCCAAAAATTTGACATGCTAAATACGGTTTTTAACACACGACATCCTGAAATTATGACATACTAACCCAAACTTATGATCCACCAACCTGTTTAACGTGCCAATCTGCAAGTTCGTCGTGTTCGGGTTTTACGTGTCCAGGTTAATGTTGAATTTTTGCTAACAAATAATTTTTTGTGTCATGTTCGGGTTAAGTTTTTTTTTGATTTACCAACCCAAATTGACACGAATCGTCATCCCTACTTGGCTGTGTCTTGTCTTCTTCTTCTATATAAATTTAAAGCTTAAATATTTGATCATGTTATATACGCTAGGTCCACAAACGTTGAATATGAAAACAATTTATTGCAAACCAAACTCTTTAAATGTAGTATCTTGCAAGTCATATTATAACTTCATTTACGCAATCCGAATAAAAAGTGGTTGTATATTTATATTATTAATTTAAATGTAACCAAACATAATCACTGCAATCATATAACTTAACAACATCAAATACGTTGAAACACAATTTTTTCACATGGGATCATTAAGTTATTATGAGTTGATGACTAGTTGGATATCTAGCAACAATTAATGGATCATTTACTTTACCAGCCTTAATGAATTAAAGTAAATGATTTTTATTTTATTTTTAAGAAAACAATAATACAAAATTTTATTGTATAATATGGAATTACCCAAATGGCCCAAACAGCAGGGATTAAGCCCATATTATACTGGCCTTTTAGTCCAATCAAATCCTAGAATAGTTAGTGGCCCATGTGTTTCATTTGAAATTAAATTCCATCGTATTTCACTATTTCAATGTCGAGACGTATAAAAACCATATGACTACATGATATTAATAATGTTAACCGAATTCGTATTTTAGTCGATTAATTAGATAATCTATTAATTAGAATATGATTAGTTATTTAAGTTTCTTTTTTCGTATTAAATTAGAATTCTTAATCGATTAGGAAACTAGGAAATTCCCCTCACATATATAAAGGATGAGGGGAGGTATTAAACTTTTGTACCGTTTTCTTTTCCTAAATCGAATTAATCATTCAACATACCTTGTTTCTTCGTTTCTTTTTCGTTTCTGTTATAAACCGCAACCAAATCAAAGTTCGAATTCCGCATAGTTTCTTCTTTGGTTTGTTGTCAAGGTTAAAAATTCCAACAATTGGTATCAGAGCCACAGTTCGTGGTTCTTCTGAGGTGAACAATTACAAGAATTTTCGGAATTTCGGCCAAACTTGCGCACATGTGTGAAAAATGCGATCCTGAGTTCGTTAATTGATGGATCGTCACAAAATTTGGTTTGTAGGTTCCCAACACATATATCTACAATATAACCGAAGGATTTGTCAATCAGAAGTGTGTAACAAAAGATATAAGCTGTTGAAGTTGGTTGCATAATTGTTTAAAAAAAACTGGTAATCAACAAGTTCTTGGATTCTTTGCACGGGTCGGATTTTAATTCGTGGGTTGTTTTGAAGATCAAAGTTTGTGTTTGTGTTATTGTGGGTAATCCGCAAGGGTGTAATTGAGTTGAATACGGGTTTGGTTTTAAACTCGTGGGTTGTAGACTCAATTTATTGTCGGTTGGTTTATCGAACAAAGAACGTGTTTGCGGGGTTGTTTCTTAAACCACAACTAGGATTTAGTTTGCGGGGGTCGTTTCTTGAGCAGCAAGCAAGAAGAAGGTACTAGCGTTTTGTGGGGTCTAACGTGTACCACAAAAACTAGGGTTTTGCAAGACTAACTTAGGTTATAAGTTAGGGTTCCGGATTGCTTACGTATTCCACAAGGTTCGTGGAGGTGTTTGGTTACTATCCGAAAATTGCAAGAGAGGAAGGAAAAGGAAGGTGTTGCTAGGTTTCTTGGATCGAGGTTACTTGCATATCAAGATACGTGTGGTTCTTGGGGAGCATTTTATCGATTTCAAGAAGGGAAAGCAACGGTACCGGAAGTTACAAAGTTCTTGTGTTCCAGGTTCAATCGGGTTTTCTTGTGTGGTAATTTACTGATTTTGTAACATAGGGGAAAGAAGGATATTTAGGTGCTTGGATAATAGTCTTTAGGGTTATCTAAAGGGATACGATTTGCAAGGAGTAGGTAACGAAATGATATATCTACAGGTGCGGTGTGGTAAAGTCGTTGTATATGACTAACTTTTTGGCAACGGGAGTACCGATGAAAGATGGTTCAAGTTATGTTCTCAAGTGTGTGGGTTACATTCCGGACTTGAGGAGAGCTTGGTATCTTTGGGTATGTTGGAGAAAGAGGGATACACCATGGTGATGAAAGATGTGGGGTTCATTACGGTTTTGTATGGAACAAGGACAAAGAGTAGTGTTTACTCTTTGGATGGGTGTGCAAAGGTTGGTGCTACAGATTCTGAGGAACATGTCGAGTTTGAGGTGGAATCACCGGGTGATCAAGGTGAGTTGATCAGAGGTCATCACAAAGGTGAGGTAGATCTGGGGAGTAGTGATGCATGGAAAGGTGAGGAGTCTTGGTTACAGAATTTGGGGATAATGGCTAAACCGGTGTGGTTTAGGTATGAAGGGATAGCGCCAGGGTAGTACACCGGTAAAAAGTTAATTGCTTGGAATAGCAAGGCTGAAATCAAGGATACTAGGGGTTTGCTAGAGAAGGTTTTCGACATGGAGCGTCTCGCAAACAAGGATTTTGGTATGGTGATTGTTAGGAAGAAGGGTATTCGAACCTTGAGGGTGTCACAATCGAGGTATGTGCAAGGAATTATGGGTTATTACATAATGAGGATGGCGGTTCGGTATTTATTCCACTGGGAGCACGCTTCAAGGTTTCATTGAAGGTTTGCCTCGGGATTAACTGGGATGTGGAAGAGATGAGTAAGGGTACACATACGTATGCTGTAGGAAACTTAATGGTTTGTGCTAGACCATATTTTGAGCCCACAGTAAGTTTTGTGAAAGGATCTACAGAGGTGGGTTTAGTGCATGAAGGAGATCAAGGTGAACACGATAATGTTTACGGTATTAAGGACACCGACGAGGGTAGGTTGAGGATCGGGTATGTGTTCGTTGTTAAGATATGTGCGGTTCTGCACATGGTTACTACATGAGCGGAGTATGTGGTGCTTACGGAGGCGGTAAAGGAAAGAATAGCTCTTAAGGGTTTACTAATCAAGCTAAGAGAAGACCTCAAGACCAAGGTGATTCCAGGACTGAATTTCAAGCATTGCGTGGAGTACGTGGAGATGCTTAGTGTCGAAGTTATCTAATTCTTAGATTAAGGTGAAAATTGTTAACCGAGTTCGTGTTTTTGTCTGTTAATTAGATAATCTATTAATTAGAATAGGATTAGTTATGTAAGTTTCTTTTTTCGTATTAAACTAGAATTCCTAATCGATTAGGAAATTAGGGAATTCCCCCAAACCTATATAAAGGGTGACGGGGAGGCATTAAACTTTTATACTGTTTTCTTTTCCTAAATCGAATTAATCATTCGACATACCTTGTTTCTTCATTTTCTTTTTTCGTTTCTGTTATAAACCGCAACCAAATCAAACTTCGAATTCCGCATAGCTTCTTCTTTGGTTTGTTGTCGAGGTTAAAAATTCCAACAAATAAGATTAATGGTACCGATCATATTACGATAGATGTGAAAGTTTTAACCAATGTTGTTAAGATCCCGATATTGATCTTAAGATTTTACAATTTTATGATATCGTTTTCCAAAAACGATCCGATACCGCATAAGATCTCTAAAAGCATAAGATCTTAGTAGAATCTTGATCTTAATCCTAAGATCTTTGTACGATCCGCTCCTGCTTTTTTAAATTTAAGAACAAAAAATTATAAATAAATTAACTTTCTTAAAATAAACTAAAAAAAAACAAATTATTCAACCGGTTAAAACACTTAAGAAAAGAATTTTCATAAAATATTTTAATCATCCAACGAACAAATGTAAATCAAAATCCAATATTAACTCAATTAAATAACTTGTATATACTTAAATTTTTATTACACATGTTTAATCAAGTTCAAATATTAAGCGATCAATGTTTTTAATATATTAGTAGCAATTTATGAATTATTGATTATTTTAGTATGATAAAACATATTTTGGTAGGATCTTCCGATCTTACGATTTCGATCCGATCTTACCATTCGGAGCCTGCAAACACGAAAACGATCTTAGATAAGATCAAGATTTAACAACCTTGGTTTTAACTCATTGACGTAAACTTACAATATATTCAACCATGTAGTTTTAACTCATTAAAGTAAAAGTTTCAATAGATACAACCCAGTCTTGATCAAGCTATTACTTTGTTAAACCCGTTCTTATTGCCACATCTAGGAAATAGTTTCAAGAATCGTTATTATGTATAGAAAATACCACAAACAACAGTATTTGTATTCGGTAACAAGGAAAGTTCAAGTCATGTTTCGACCACAAAAATCTTAAGTCACATATTACAACTTGTTTTAGTAGTTATTTCATTGCAGTTATTTCTGTATAGTAAATTACATCTCAAGTGTAAAACAACTCGGTCCCTGTAAAGTAAGAAATCGCATCAAGTGCAAAAGAGTGATCGGTGAAATTATTTGCAATGATGATCGATTTTATGGTCAAAAGACATACATTGTGCACAAAAAGTACCTTTTTGGAAACTTTCGATTAACCAAATTGTTCATTTATAAAACACGCCTTTGGTGTGACCGACATGAACAAAACAAAGAAGTCACTAAATATGGAGTTACAATAACGATTTGAAATACAGACGGAAAACAAAATGGTTTTTATATAATTGAGAGTTGATTAAGATCATAGGAGTGCAGATTGTTTATATATTTGCCGAAAGCAATGTAAAGGATACTCCCTCTACCCTCTTTCAATTTTAATAATTTTTACTTTATGGTTTAGTTTCCCGTTTGAGCAAATTCTCGCGAATTGTGAATCAAATACAAGACTTGATTTTGATTAAAAACAAGTTGCAAGAACGAATGATATTCGACAAATTGGAAGAATAAAAAAGTGTAAGAAATAACAACATATTATAAATAAATCCATAATTATTTATCTAGAATAAAAGAATAACAAATGCATAAATATCTTTAACATAGGTTAACTAATGGAATAGGATTCCAGTGAGCAAAAAAGCAGCGGAGACAAAAAGCATGGAAATCGTTGTGGGAGCTGCGGATCCAGTGTCCATTGGAGCGGGAGCTGGTGCCATTGAGTAGTCGAATTCTCGAGCAAAGACAACAGTCGAGGAGATGAGTAAAACGAAGAGAGCAATGAATGCGGATTTGAATGCAACATTGGAGGCCATTTTGATTAATCGAATCGATTATAGGTTGTGTGTGAAGTATATGAGAGAACACAAGTGTTTGTGAGTATTGAGTGTGATTTATGTTGTGTTTTTATAGGAGTGTTTTTTAATATTAACGGTCAAATATTTGAACGTTGGGGAGGTATCCGTTGGACTTGAGAAGAGCCCTTTTGATGATGTGCTTCTTTTTTTAATTTTTCTATAATACTTTTATATTGAATATAGATTTTTTTTATTAATAGATTATCTTTTGATAACCATAGCTACGAGACCAAATTGTTATTAAATGGTTATAAAATGACAAAAATTGACGATAAGTTGAACATATTTTATATGTTGTGAGTCTGACCTATTTCATTAATATGAAAATTATAGCTACTATACTATCTTAGTTAAAATCAAATTGGTTGTAAACCATATTTGTTGTTAATCGGGTAAAATGGGTCAAAATGGTCAAACCCGGATAACCCAAACCCGTTTAACTCATATTGTTATTCGGGTATGGATATGGGTATTTTTCTCAAAACTCAAAACCCAAATAACTCAACCCAAATGACCGAAACACGCTAACCCGACCTAATCAACACCCCTACGGACTATAACACGTCTAAAGTAACTTTACCTACCACTTATGGATTAAAGAAATACAAGTTTTATATACGTGTTTGAATGTGCTAAGCATAACTTCATAGTTATGTTTATCAAGTCTCGTATATTATTTGATTAAAAGAAATAGAAAATGAAAATAGTTCTATAATAGTCCTGATTATTGACAAAATTATCCAAATTGTCAGTTTAACTATAGTATATTTGCATATTTAAGGTTGGACATTTTCCGACAAAACACTCAACATGACACAAATCCGACATGAAATAAGTGTGTTTTCAGTCATAAATACGTTGACACGTTTAATCAACGGGTTCACAAACTGATCTACATAATTAGTACATTCAATATATTATGCAAACGCCGTCACAATTAAAACGTATATAAGGAAACCTTTTAGCCAATCCCAACTAATTCATTACTGTTTGTTTAGCATATCAGTTCATTCTTCTGTTTGTTTAGTATATCAGTTAATGCTTAGTTTGTTTAGTTTAGCAGATCAGATTATTCTTTAGTTCATTTATCTGCATCGAGCTCTAGATAGTCTGTGTGGATCTCTCATTTCATATCAATTCAACGGTAGTAATATAAACAAACCTGAAAAAGCAGTACAACATCAAAACCAACTTTTATATTCCAAAAAAAAAAACTATTGGACTTCTTTCCCATGCCCGAATACTAGAAATGAGCTTTGAAATTAGAAAAGTCGGGTCGATTTATTACTTGCTGTTTTTCCTACTAGACCTCAAAAATCTATTACAAAAAAACAACCTACACAATTAGACAGAAATGCCCCTGGAAGACGATTCAGCTTCCAGATACTTACACATCCTCTCCATCACCTCCCTACCCTTGGCACTGTTGTGCTGAAACTTATCAACACATTTTTGCTCTATCTTCTCCGCCATTGATGCCAGCTTGGAGAACGGCTTTATACTTATGCTCGTCTCCTGTCTGCAGATTGTCCACTCACTCGGATTGTCTGGGTGTGGATCATACCTGGAGGTAGCAATGTCAACAGATTTGTATAAAACATAACAAGTCGCGTTGTATTTATGACATTGCGTTTGCAAAACAGATTTTGCATCTTTTTCAAAACTGCATTTATTCTCTAAGAAAAAAAGTATATAATCACTTTTTATGATAGTTTGCCAAATGCAATTTTCTGCCTATCTGCGTTTTGTGAACGTAGTAATTATAGACAATCTCCCGTTTCAACAGTCGCCCAACGTATTCAGATGCTTACAGTTTTCTAGATCATTTTATCATACATATAGTTTTTATATCATTTTAATTGTGAAGTATCTTCAAAATTTGAAATAGGCTTGGTAGGTAAACCCAACCCATCTTGACCCACACAATCAGATTACTCGTTCCAACCCAGATTCAGTTTCCATCTAATCATATATACCTGATCTTCTCCTCCACCTCTACGTACTTCTGTAAACTGATGTTCTTGGTAGCAAGCTGCATTGACCGAGTCTTGGCATCAACAACAGTTGATTCGACACAATGGCAGATATCTTGACCCACAATCTTGCGAAGGAACCATGGACCCGGAGCATGGATGGTGATGGCACGGGTGGTGTAAAGCTTACCCGATTCAGAGTCGAGTTTGTGGTTCAAAGTGTCAACTTCTAGGATGTGGGATAAGGTGCGTTTGTTTTCTGGGTCAGCAAATTTGCGCCAAGATGCAGATGTGACTCTCTCCCACGGGTGTTTGTAAATGTGCTCTTGTGAGTATGCTCTGACCATTCTGCAGCTTTTTCGACTAATTTAGACCTAGATAAAAATACAAAATATCAAATACTGCACAATATAAGTTGCATACAAAGTATTTTCAGCATTTGAAAGCTGGAACAAAAATATTTAATATTATAGTAGACAGTGAAAAAACACACAATGACGAGTTTGATAGATATATTGATGTGTAGTATTTATCAACACTTCCTCTTGCAATGGTAATATATCCACATCTTTTGCTGATCTAATATAAGCATCTGAATAAAGTTCCTACATTTATTTACTTGAAAAATTTGAAAGTTTATGTGACAAATTGGAGATCGATGTCTAATACACAAACAGTTCAGCATTTAGATAACTTTCCTTATAGAACAACAATGAGGCAGATTCTATGTATAACCAGGATAGATAACGATGAAATCAGCAGAAGAGATTGACGTACTTACTTGAAAGGAAAACATGCAACTCACAAATCCGGAGATAAGAAAATCATAAGGTCAATGATGTAAACATCTATATTAATTATCTTCCAAGTAAAATGAATTGATACTTGCGATCGGTTCATGTTTCACACTCTCAACAGCTTGGTTTCGTTAAAACTATATAACACGTTATGATGGAATTCAGAGAACGCAATACAATTAAAACGGATTATGACCAACGCATATTTATCACCAACAATCTTCTAATATCTACTGTTTCCTCTAGTCTTTAACAAGTGCAATAAAATGCCCAAACGCATTATCGCCATTTAACAAGGACATTCTTCTAACAAACGGAGTATTGCATGTCCATTACATATTTAAACTTAAGTACAACTTTTGACCAAGGTATGACATATATTTCTTTTCTAGGAAAAGACATTCACACATCTTCTATATAACTAGTAATTTGATATTGCGTCATTCGAGCTAATTTCAAAAAAGCTTTATCCCAAATCAGGACATGAATTTAAACATATCTAGATTTCTAATTCTACCAATATCAATTATGAAAACCTATCCAACTCCGTAACTGAAGTTTTTATTAAAACGTTTAACTCAGCAACAAATTTTCATGGATCATAATGAGACGCAACAGGAACATCTCAGCACATACAACATCATAAAAAAATAACTCTAACATCATCTTCAAATACAAGTTTTACACACAGACTTGTGGACTTTTACATATCAAAACGTGCGAACCAATACGCGGTAAATCTAACTGTAACAGCTAAAAAAAAACCTAAATTAACATGTCCACAAAGAAATCTAACTATTCAACACCATAAACTCATTGCAAACCTAAACAATTTAATCAATCAAACAAAATTAAATAAATAATTATAACAAATCTACGAAAAAAAAAGCAGATCAAATTCTCAATTAAGATTAAGCAAATAAAACAATTAGATTTATACATTAATTAGGAAAGTTTTATATATAATCGATTGATACAATATATGTATAAAAATCGAGAAAATTAAATTACCCTGTGATCGAGATTGAAGCCGGCTAAAAACGAGAGTGAGAAAAAAAAAATATGATGAAGAGAATGAAAAGGGGATTAACGGGAAATAAAGTTGGATTTATATATAGGGTGGGGTTTGTTCGGATGAGACGGTGGTCTATGACGGTTTTGATGGTCCCGCATTTATAGATAAAGATGATATGAACGGTGTGTTTGGCGTAAATGGGCTAAAAGTTATATTAAGCTAGAAGGAGTTTTTATCTTGGGATTTTTATTTTTTTAAAACTTTGTTAATACAAAAGATCCCTGGACTCCTAAGTCCGACCCGAACTAAGTTAAGCCTAACTAGAAGTCCGTTCTCCTTTGGATTAACCTCAATGATCCTTCGTCCGAACTATCTGCACTAAGAGAAAACACCAGGTTGAGTGGGGCTATACCCCTGATTCAACTCGGGCGTAAGAATAAGTACTTTGATTCGGATAGAAAAATATAAGTGTGAAACTATATGTAAAAAACCTGTGGATACTTACTGTTCACTTGGGTATTTATAGGAGGTCTTCTGGATAATAGGGTGTTCCCTAGACTTTACCTCTTTTACCCAGCGGTTAAAAGAGTGTTGCTTCGTCAGAGCATCTTTTCTTTCCTTCTTTGTCGATTTCTTGTCGTATTGTTTTTGTCTTTACTTGAGGTCTGTCTTCATTGGTCGAACCAAAGGTTCCGGATGTCTGATTCGGTTTAGACCCGAATCAGACAATCGGACCCTATGTCAACAACTCCCCCAAGTCTAGCATTGTATTCCGAAGAAGTCGAGATACAATGCTGGACTTAAAATTGTGTTTTCGTTTTCTTGTTGTTGCTTCGACCATCTTACGCGTCTTCCTTCGACCCGTTATTTCCTTCGACTCCACGTGTCCAACTCTTATGGTTTGAGCGTTCCAGCTGTATTAGATCCTTACACGTGGCGTGCTCTAGTGGCTTGAACTACGCCAGCTGTTTTCCACCTATCCACGTGTTAACCACGTGTCACGCTCTCTTCAAGGTCACGCGCGCCCCTTGACTTGCCTGCTACCTGCCTATAAATAGGGGCACTCCTCCTTCATTTGTTTCCTACTTCTCCTCCGAACCTCTGCCAATTTTTCTCCAAATCTACCCTTATTCCGGTACTCTTTCCTCATCTTAATATAATGGCTAAGGAATCCAAGGAAAACCTGAAAGAGATGTTTAATACAATGCCCGCTGAAGACCTTCCCGAGTTCTGTAAGACCTATCATATTGATAGTTCCTATGGCGTCGTTGCTCCCGGAGCAAATGACACTATCAGAGACGCTCCTCCGGGTAAAATCGGTGTCTATTGCGCGTGGTTCGAATACTCGAACCTTCGATTACCCTTCTCTCGCTTCTATCTCGACGTGATCCAGTACTTTAAAGGTCATGTTTCCCAGATGAACCCTCTAGGGGCAAATAAGATCACAAACTTCGAGATCCATTGTCGCGCCTTCAATAAAGCTCCCGATCTACTGACTTTCCGCTATTTTTATAAAGTGGGGCTAAACGGAGACTGGCTTACTGTTGATAAGAGACGAGGTGCTCCCGTGTGCATCGACTGGTCTCTTTCGTCCTTAAAGAACTGGAAGAATCGTTTCTTCTTTGTCAATGCTTCGGTGGCTCCAATTCGTATGAGGTGGTGTGTGAGGGGTGATGTTCTTACTGACCCGGAGCCCGATACGGATGACTTGGATCTCGATCTTGTTATGGATTTGCAGACTCATCCGATCAGAGCCCGTTCTTATCCGGAAAGGATATTGGTTTTAACCGGACTAAGTCAGAACTGGAATCGCCCTCAAGCTCGCCCATGCTTGAGGTTTGAAGATAAAGGTTCGTTCTTGCTCTCTCTCTTTGTGCGTATATGTGTACTCATGTTTTATTGTGGGCTAACTCTTATTGCTTCGTGGTACAGCGTTGCCTCTTCTATCCTTTTTGGAGATGAGGCATTGGGATGGTGTTGTATTTGGTTCGGCTCCCCTTGCCGCAGGTGCTCCTGGCTTTTTAACTACGACTCTAGATCGTGTTACCCTACCGAATGAGAATATTCCAGCGCCTTATACCGATGCCGAAGCAAGAGTTACTGTGAAGAGGAAGAGAAAGGCCCCGAAGCCCAAGAAGGTGACAAAGAATCCTCCTGCCAAGAAGCAAAAAACTGTTAGCAGAGTTCTCCCCACTTCTCAAGCTTCCAAGACTAAGGAGCAACCTGCTTCTACTTCGGCTCCCCCCTTGTCTAACAAAGAATCCAGTCCAGATACTGAAGAGCTTTTTGCTGCTTCCGAAAAAGATGAATCGGAAGAGTATGGTCTTGTTACTGAATCGGACGAATCCTCTTCTTCATCCGATACTGCCGAATCCGAGGAACCATCCATGTTTGAGCCTCCTTCCACTTACTCCGATCGTTCCTGCCCTGCAACCCCCAGAGGGGCCACTGAATCGGAGATAGAAAAAATTATTCAAGAAGAAGGTTATTCCCACGAAGGTGAGGTTGATCAACCTCTCAAGCCTTCTACTGAGCAGACAAAGCTTTCCGAAACTCCTGTTAAAGGACCTGGTTCTTCCTCATTGAAGAAAGATGTTGAGGGCTCCCAGGCCTCCCCCGTTGTTGTTTCCAGCAGATCATCCTCCGACCTTAAGAAGACTGTCCCGACCAAGGCTCCTCTTGTTTCATCCGAGAAGGGGGACAACTCCCTTAAGTCAAGAAAATAGAAAACTTTGCTCCTAAAAACCCAAGAAGCCTCCAGTTCTAAGAAGGATTTATCCCGCATCAAAGTAACGGACTCTAAGAAGACCACTTTATCCAAAGGCACTTCAAGCAAAACTGTCAACCCAAAAGAGAAAGAACCGATCCTTGACACGCCGGACTTCAATGGCGTTGAGCCTTCAATTGCTGTGAAAAAATTTCAACCGCGTTTCAGTCAAGTCTATAACCGTTCCTTGTATACCGATGCTGGTACTTGTCGCGATTTGTTGGACACTTTAACCACCCCTGCCGAAGTTATTCGCCTGGATAATACAAATAACTTCGCTTTGGCCGAACAACTTGATCAATTGGTGGCTCAGCTCCTAGTCATTTCACCTGAAGTACGATCTAGGTGGCTCATATCTGAGGATGAGATCCGGGATCAGACTCGATTGGTAAAGGCTCTTGAAAGAAACGTCGCTCTGAGCAACCAACGGGCCGATGGACTTCAAGTTCGGTTGGAAGAAGAGAAGAGGGAGCTTGAAGATCAGGTATCCCATCTCCGCCAAGAAGTAGAGGAGCTGAAGAAAGCTCGGACTTCCAGCGTCGAGTCTTCTTCCATCAATGATGACGCAGTTCGGGCTTTAGGCGAGTTGAATATCACTCACAGCCGGACTGTGAAGGAGCTAAAAGACCAGATTAACACTATGTCTTCTGATCTAACCGCTGCGAAGCTCGGAGCTCCCAAGCAACAAATGATATAATCCGGGAGAGAGAACGTGGTAAAGAACTTGAATCCCGTGTTTCGGAGTTGGAAGCCACCAACGCTACTCTTCAGGAATATCGGAAATGGTTGATTGTTAGAGGTCCGAAGCATGTGGCAGAAGGTTTATTGAAGAGTAAAGATTTTGTTGAAGCCAGTTCTAGTGTTAATGTTGCACACTATCGTTCCGGATGTCATGATGGTATAGTTGCTGGGTATAAGGGGCATCGGTTGGGGCAGCGGATCACACAGTCTCCTTTTTATGATCCCTCTACCGAAGCAGGTCTTACCGCAGCAAAGGAAGCTTTTGAGCAGACTCACTATTCATACCTGGACGCGCTGGCTGCCACCGATACTCAACTGCTTGATGCCTTTCAATCCGTGCAGCCTACCTTGCCTGATCCGGAGTCACCTGGAGCAGAAAACCTTTAGTAATAGTTTGTCAATGTAATGTTTGTGTTCGAACGATAGGCACAATTTTCTTGTATTTTGTATGGTTGTATTGGAGTTCGACTCCCTTTCTTAATGATAGTGCCACTTTATTTTCGTGTATTGTGTTCTTATTAGCTTTTATTTTGAATTGGGTATTATCCTCGAACTAAGTGGTTCGGTATTGCCTCGAATCGTCATTCGGAATTACACTTTTTTGGTGTACTTGGCTGCTAAGTCAAGCCGTGTTATTTTCCTCGGAGTTTGATCCGGTATAAGATTTATAAACAAAATTGATAAATCAAACGTATTGCATTCCTTTCAATGGTGCCAATTACATCGGGGAAAAGTCCCGGTATTATGAGTTACATCATTTGCTGTTTCCAAAATAAACAAAGAACATACATCTTTGGTTCATCAAGACTTTACTTGGCATAAAGAAAAATAGAGTGTTCCTTTTCTTCGGGGAAGACCCCGGCATTACATGTAGCATTTCCGCAGATTCATCTCGTTCCAGGTTCGTGGAATTGTGGTTCCATCCATGTGCTTCAACTTGTATGAACCATTGCCATTATTTTGCACCACTTGATATGGTCCTTCCCACTTTGGGCCCAGCTTGCCCTCATCTTCTTGTCTGCTTGCCTCGTTTTTCCGGAACACAAACTCCCCTTCCTTGAAACTGATCTTTCGTACTCTCTTGTTGTAATACTGCTCGATCTTCTTCTTGTACCGGGCTTCCCGAACATGAGCTGCTTCCCTTCTTTCTTCCGCCAACATCAGATTAACTCGCAGCTCTGTTTCATTGTCTACATCACTCCGCTGCATATTCCTGTAAGTAGGCATTCCTATTTCTGGTGGTATGACAGCTTCCGAACCATAGGTCAAACTGAATGGTGTTTCTTGTGTGATTGTCTTCTTTGTTGTTCGGTGCGCCCAAAGTACGTTTGGCACTTGATCCACCCAGTTGTGCTCATATCTTCCCAAACGCGTTTTGATTCCTTCCACCAAACTTCGGTTGATTCGTTCTACCTGCCCATTGGCTTGAGGATGTGCCACAGATGTTTTGACTTGCTTGATCTGCATTTGCTCGCACCATCCTTTGAAAGGCTCATCGAAAAACTGTTTACCGTTATCCGTCACCACCTCCCCAGGTAACCCGAACCTGCATACCACATTCTCCCAAAAAAACTTCAACACTTGAGCCCCTGTGATTCGTGCTAGGGGCTTTGCTTCGACCCATTTTGTGAAATAATCTACCGCTACTAGCAGAAACTTGACTTTTCCTGGCCCTTCCGGAAATGGTCCTACTATATCCATTCCCCATTTAAAGAAAGGCCACGTTGCCGTTACTGATATCATGTCACTTTTCGGGAGTTTAGGAATCGGTGCATGTATCTGGCATGAATCACACTTTCTTATTTCTTGGTATGCATCTTGATGCATCGTGGGCCAGTAATACCCCAAGTTCATTATTTTTGCTACTACTGCCCTTGGTCCCGCGTGCATCCCGCAGGATCCTTCATGTACCTCCCTTATCACATAGTTCGCTTGTAGAGGCCCTACACACCGGAGCAATGGTGCTAGGTAGTTTTTTCTGAACAATACTCCTTCTACCATGATGTATTGAGTGGCCTTCATTCGAATTTTCCTTGCCTTCCCTGCATCTTCGGGCAGTGTGTCATTAACGAGATACTCTACCAAGGGTGTCATCCATGTAGCTTCCTCTTCTTCAACAATGACATTTACTTCTACCCCTTCGTCAATGGACCTTCTTTCAATTGCCTCCAAGAAAATGTTGTTGGCCAATGTTTCCAAGGTTGACCCCGCTATAGAGGCCACTTTACTAAATATATCAGCCCTCTTATTCTTGCTTCTCGGTATTTGCTTGATCTTGCAAGAGTCAAAATCTTTCATAAGAATTGTCACCTTGTCCCTATACCTTTTCATCCGATCATCTTTTGCTCCATATTCCTCATTCACCTGATTAGCTACTAGCTTTGAGTCTACATAGATTCGTAATCTTCCCACCTTCATGTCTTTAGCTAACCTTAGTCCTGCCAAAACCCCTTCATATTCTGCCTCGTTATTAGAACTTTGAAACTTCAAACGGATAGCATAAGCAAACTCCTCCTTTTCCGGACTAATTAGGATGACGCCTGCTCCGACCCCTTCCTTGCTGACTGCTCCGTCAGTGTACAACTTCCAGGTGGTTCCCTTCGTTCTTTTTCTTTTTCCCAGCACTGTTGCTGGTTTAGCCAACACTACCCCCTGGTCCGGAATTTCGTTCAGGAAATCTGCCAACACCTGCCCCTTTGCCGTTGTTTTTGGGGCATACTCTATGTCATGGCCTCCAAGCTCAATCGCCCACTTTGCTATTCTTCCTGCCATTTCCGGACGAGTCAGTATCTGCTTTAATGGCTGGTCCGTGATCACCCTCACTTTGTGTGCTTGGAAATATCTCCCTAGTCGCCTCGACGTGAACAAGAGCGCTAAAGAGAGTTTTTCCAACGAGTTGTAGTTGAGTTCAGCTCCTTGCAACACCTTGCTGATAAAGTAAATAGGCAATTGTTTCTTCTCTCTTTCCACCAATAGTACAGCACTTACCACCTCTCCGTTTGTTGCTAAGTATACCAACAAGGTTTCTCCCCTTCAGGGTGCCGTTAAGTACGGAAGGTCTACGATATACTTTTTCATTTCCTGGAAGGCTTTATCTGCCTCCTCCGTCCACCTGAAATCCTTCTTGTTCATACACTGTTTCAGCGTTTTGAAGAAGGGTAACGCTCTTTCGGCTGATTTTGAGAGGTATCTCCCTAACGCTACTATCTTTCCATTCAAACTTTGCACCTCCTGCAGCGTTTTTGGTGCCGCCATACTGGTAATAGCCTTTACTTTATCCGGATGAATCCTGATGCTTTGTGGCATGATGATATGACCTAAAAACTTACCTTCTTCCACCCCGAACGAACACTTCTTGGGGTTCAATTTCATATTTACTTTCCGCAACACCTCGAATATCTCTTTGATGTCTCGCAACATTGCTTATTCGGTTTCGCTTTTGATCACTAAATCATCCACATAAGCTTCCATATTTCGACCTATATGATCCTTGAACACCCTGTCTATGAGTCTTTGGTACGTAGCACCGGCGTTCTTGAGTCCAAAGGGCATCTTTTTATAGCAATATATTCCCTGATCCGTGTGGAATCCGGTCTTATCTTCATCTTCTCGAGCCATCTGTATCTGGTGATAACCCTTGTACGCATCCAAAAAACACTTATATCGGAATCCCACCAATGAATCGACCTTTAGATCTATCTCTGGTAATGGGTACGCATCTTTAGGACATGCACTATTGAGATCTTTAAAATCTACGCACATCCTCCACGTCTTATCTCCTTTCGGAACCATGACCGGGTTAGCCACCCATGTCCGGTATCTAACTTCCCGGAGTATCCCTGCCTTAACCAGTTGGTCGACTTCTTCACATGCTACTCTACTTCTTTCTGGTGCTAAGACTCTTTTCTTCTGTACCACGGGTTCGGAGGTTTTGTAAACGCTCAAATGATGCTCCGCTATCTCCCTTGGCACTCCCGTCATGTCTTCCGGTCTCCATGCAAAGACCTCTCGATTTTGCTTTAACATTGCCACCAACCTTCTCTTGGTTCCTTCCGTGAGGGCTTTTCCTATAGTGACCATCTGATCCGAAAAATAGGGGTTAACTTGGATCTGTTCCTCTTGGGTTTTGCCCTCTTCCATCATCAATCTTTGTACTTGGTGGCAACCTTTGCTTCCCTCCGAGGTAATAGTAGCTATTCCTCCCGGGGTAGGGAATTTCATCATCCCATGTACTGTAGACGTCACTGCTCCCAATTTTTTTAATCTTGGCCTCCCCAAAATGCAATTATATGGGGATCCCGCTGCTACGACCAGGAAGTTCATGCACACAGTCCGAATCTTATCACCTTCGGCCAGTTGCACCGGTAAACATATCTCCCCTATGGAAAATTTGGTTTGTCCTGCAAACCCTACCAATGGTACTTCCTTCACTTTCATCCTTCGCTTTAATGCCGGATCCAACTCTCGGAAACACTGCTCAAACATAATCTCCGAAGCACTTCCATCATCTACATAGATCCGGTGAATCAGGTGATCCGCTACATGAGCCTTGATAAGCATTGGATCATCAGTGGGATTTACAACATTCAGTGGGGGGAATGCTATGACTTGGTTCATCCAGTCTTTTGACACTTCTTTCTCTGGCTCGGCTTCTTGACTAACCCCATTCATTGCTCGGATCATGTGAATTTCCCTTGCTTTCCCCTTAGGGTTTTTATCATTTCTTCCCTGCTTGTTTCCTCCTCGTATATCCCGAACCAAATGGTTAAGCTTTCCTGTTTGGACTGCGTCTTCTATTTGTTTCTTCAACGCATAGCAATCATTTGTGGCATGCCCCCTATCCATGTGGAAATCACAATACCTATCCAAATTTCCCTTTTCCGGAGTTCCAGGGAGGGTTCCTGGGGGTGGCTTTACTAGATTAATCCCTCTTTCGGTGTTCATGATCTGCATCTGTGTCTTTAGTAAGCTAGTGAAGTATACATTCCTCCGACTCTCCCCTGGTCCGGAAATAGGATTGCTCCTCGGAGAAATGGGGGATATGGGAAACTTCCCCCCATATCTCTGAGCTCTATTGGGCGAACCGAATGACCTTCTTCATTGTATCAACCTAGGTGTCGGCACTCCCGACCCTTTCCACGATGTTCCTGAGTTTCCTGCCATTCGTCCTCCTAATTCTTCCGTTCGTCCCGATGCCTCCTTTCCTTTGATAAATTCCTTCACCCTTATCATCATTTCTTCCACTGTGCTAGGGACTCTAGCATTGAAAGATTCTATCAGTGTGGGTGGTTTAATTCCTTCCATGAATCCTTAGACCTTCATGGTTTCCGAAGCTCCTTTCACTTGCAACATCTCTTTTTTCCACCTTTCCACAAACTCTCTGAACCCTTCCCCATCTCTTTGCTTCATTTTATGGACATCTGTTGGCCCTTTCACGTATTTTCGTTGTTGCGTAAAGAACGACCCAAACACCACTTCCAACTCTTTGTAACTATCTATTTGTCCGGGCTCTAACGCTTGAAACCATATCCGCGCTGGCCCGACGAGTGTCTGTGCAAACATACGACACCACACAGGCATTGACCATAACTCAGTCTCGGCAGCTCCCGCAAATGTATTAAGGTGGTCATCCGGATCTCCGGATCCATCATAGGTTCTAATGATGCCGGGCATTTTTGTCTTTGGTGGAATTGGGAACCTAGCTATCCTCTTTGTAAACTTGGAAGAGAAATCTGACTGGTATGGTAAGCTCAGATCCTCATCTTCATCCTCCGATTCTTCTCCTTCGCTGAAATTTAGCTTCCTCCCTCTAAATATCTCCTTTCGGGGCTCCTCACCCATCTTGCCTTTCCCCTTTTTCAATGATTCCGTACGCTCGTGTTCTTCTACCAATGCCCTCAGCAGATCTATGTTATCCTTCACAAACTTACTAGAAAATTCCCCATGGGTTCCGGTTTCCTTCTCAGCGTTCTTATCGGAGTTCTGTCCATAGTTGGTGATTAAGTTAACTGTATCGACTGGAGTTTCCATTTCAAGTGGGTACTTCCTCCGGTCCCACGGATGGCGCCAAAATGTTAAAGTGTCCAACAAATCGCGACAAGTACCAGCATCGGTATACAAGGAACGGTTATAGACTTGACTGAAACGCGGTTGAAATTTTTTCACAGCAATTGAAGGCTCAACGCCATTGAAGTCCGGCGTGTCAAGGATCGGTTCTTTCTCTTTCGGGTTGACAGTTTTGCTTGAAGTGCCTTTGGATAAAGTGGTCTTCTTAGAGTCCGTTACTTTGATGCGGGATAAATCCTTCTTAGAACTGGAGGCTTCTTGGGTTTTTAGGAGCAAAGTTTTCTCTTTTCTTGACTTAAGGGAGCTGTCCCCCTTCTCGGATGAAACAAGAGGAGCCTTGGCCGGGACAGTCTTCTTAAGGTCGGAGGATGATCTGCTGGAAACAACAACGGGGGAGGCCTTAGAGCCCTCAACATCTTTCTTCAATGAGGAAGAACCAGGCTCTTTAACAGGAGTTTCGGAAAGCTTTGTCTGCTCAGTAGAAGGCTTGAGAGGTTGATCAACCTCACCTTCATGGGAATAACCCTCTTCTTGAATAATTTTTTCTACCTCCGATTCAGTGGCCCCTTTGGGAGTTGCATGACAGGAGCGATCGGAGTAGGTGGAAGGGGGCTCAAACATGGATGGTTCCTCGGATTCGGCAGTATCGGATGAAGAAGAGGATTCGTCCGATTCAGTAACAAGACCATACTCTTCCGATTCATCTTTTTCGGAAGCAGCAAAAAGCTCTTCAGTATCTGGACTGGATTCTTTGTTAGACAAGGGGGGAGCCGAAGTAGAAGCAGGCTGCTCCTTAGTCTTGGAAGCTTGAGAGGTGGGGGGAACTCTGCTAACAGTTTTTTGCTTCTTGGCAGGAGGATTCTTTGTCACCTTCTTGGGCTTCGGGGCCTTTCTCTTCCTCTTCACAGTAACTTTAAGCATGAGAATATAAAGTTCTTTAGAACCAAACTAGTCTTTTATATTTAACGGCTTTTATTTTTAAATTTTAAAACTTTTGAACGAGCCCTTTAAACCCCGTCCCCAAACATACCCGTTATTTTGTTTTTATGGGCCTTTAGTTAATTTCTCTTCAAGTTATCTACAAAAGTAGGCTTACTATAGATGGGCCTAGTCAATATTCAAATAATCAAAAGTAACAAAAGACTTGTCTGTGTTTTCTTTAAATTCTTTTTTTGTTTTTGTTTTTATAACAGACTGGGCTATTCAAAACATGAGAAAATTAATTGAATAGCTTAATATGGGTGTGCAATCTTTAAAGTTTCATATTTCTTTGGTTTAACCATTATTTTGTATGATTTAAGTTGACTTCATATTGTTTTGATCCTCAAAGGCCGAACCTGGCAAGTTTTTGAAAGGTATAGGAGATAAGCTAAAAAACGAAATCATCTAAAAAATAAAATTTAGGGGTTAAAATATATATTTTTTCTTCGATATAAAATATAAGATAACATTTTATAAGAGTTAAGACACTAAAAAGTTGAAACTCCAAGCATTAAATCAGCCGGGAAAAATAGAGGGGTTAAAACATGAAAAGAAAAAAAAAACTTATTCGTTAAGAAGAGATAATTGCATAAATGTCATAAACGTTTGTTCAGATTTTAATTTTCATTACCAATTTATTTACGGGCTTATCATGTATGATGTTTGCACCCATTAACTTGGGTGTAGCATAGACAAAAAATAATTTGAAAAATTACGTTTTAAGCCATTAAAAACAAATTTATAAACATTAAAAGCCGTTATATTTACCTATTACACACGTATTTTACACCCTTACTTTAACCCTTGCAATACGTAAATTTATGTACAAGTGTAAGCCTTCCAGGTATTAACCACGAACAAAAATATAACCATAATGTACCAAGTTTATAGGTATGGAATTATGGATGCGTATGGGGTGTAAGGCCCAATATATACAGCCCCCTAGTTGCTCCTAGCCCATTGCCCACTTTAACTTCTACGGTGTATCTATATCTATATATATTATAAAATATTTTGGTATAAAATGTTGAAATTTAAATATGACAATATTACTAAATTAACATTTTAACTAAACATTTATTAAATAATTACAAACATAACTCCGTAATACACATACCATATATACATAAAATTTAAAATAATTAAATGTCTTTTACTATAAACTTAAAACAACCAATTTTTAGTGTGTAATATTTTAAATAAATAAAGTTAACCTTTATAATTTCTAACTAATTGAATGTTAATAAACGGAAAATCTTCACCGTTCGTAAAATTATTTGTAACAAAATATGTGTCATCGATTAATATTTTTATTATCGTCGCTACATCACGCGGATATTATACTAGTATAAACTAGGCATTTGATTGTCAAACTTTCAAATCTACAAAATCAATTTAGATATATTCATCAAAAATTGACAACAACATTTTATTATGAGAAATGACATTAGGAGGATTTTGTTAAAGGATATATTATTTCTCTTTTATTATTTTACTAGATTATTGTCCCGCGATAGCGCGGAAAAAAATAAAAATTGAATTGTAAACTTTATGTTTATGTAGATTTTAGGTTATTATAAAAAGACAATGTTATACGTATAATAACATATATATACCTTTACGTTTATACACATGTTAGTTATAATAACATAAACACTTTTACGTTTATACACATGTTTTAATATTTTTTATTAGGAGATTTTAAATAAAAATTATGTAAATTATAGTTCAAATTGAGTGAAATTTTTTTAAGTAAATTGGAATTTTGTTTTTATTTAAGTAGAGATTGGAATTAAAGAGATAATGTAATTATGTTTTGTAAAAGAGTGTAAAATGAAAATAGTGTTTGATAAGATCATCAATTTGATCTAACGGTTGAAATCAAATAAGTTAACCCATCTAAGGGTCGTTACTTCGCCATGTGGCATTTAAGGCAACACCCGATTCATAAATAGGGTCGGGTTTCGGATAGAATAGTTCCAGTTTGTCGGGTTTCGGGTTTGACCCGATTGACCTGAAAATTACCGTCGAACTATATTTTAATCCAAAGGCATATGATATATATAAGCTAGAAGTCTGAAAGAGTTTCATACATGAAGCGATGTGGGACAAAGTAGGAAAAACTAAAGGCATATGATATATATAGGCTAGAAGTATGAAAAAGTTTCATACCTGAAGCGATGTGGGACAACTAAAATGAAAATAGTGTTTGATGACATCATCAATTTGATCTAACGGTTGAAATCAAATAAGTTAACCCATCTAAGGGTCCTTACTTCGCCATGTGGCATTTAAGGCCTCTCTTTTATTATATATTAAAGATTTGTTTTTTAAAGATATAAATAAAGCTAAAAATTAGCGGCATATCTGACAACCACATTTCCAAACCACTTTAGCTGGAAAAGTTGGTCCATCCACTATCCCCCTATATATTATCCTTCTTCTGACTTTTTCCTTTTTTTTTCTTTTTAATTTATTTTCCAATTTGCCAGCTTTAACTTGAGAGCGAAACAATGAATATTAAAAATATAATAAATTAAAATTAAATTAAAATTAAGATTAATAAACTATATTCAGTAGCGTAAATCATTAAAATTTAAACTTCTTCCACTAACATAATAAATCAAATTGACAATATTACCCTCAACTATTCATCCATTTCACATACATCATCGTTTCTCCTCCGTTTTAACCTTGGCGCCATATTTGTACAACCGGAGATTCGATTGATTAACCGAACACGACGTCCTCAAGCGCCGTGAGTTTATACTTTTAGAATCTTCGCAGCTCTAACAACCGGATTCTCACGCGCTATCGCTTCACGTCCAGCCGCCTTATAATCAAAGCTACACTCATGACGATCAGAGTATCGATGCTCGGAACAAAACATTTCACCGCAACGGCATCGGAAGCCTGTCAATCCGACTTTTCGCTTACAACCTGAGCACCGGTTCACCACGCGCCGTTTCAACACGTTGTCGGAACTCTCCACCACCGTTTCCAGCGGCTCAATCGCTTCTAATTTGCGTTTTTTAGTCAGATCCGGTGAGATACCGGAACTCGATCTAAAGTCAACGATAACACCGGATTTCAGATCTGATCGGTCCGGCGAAGAGGAGATCTTTGCGCTAGCTGCGGCGGTGATTGGAGGTGTGCATAAGGTTAGGGTTTCGGGAACTTTGAGCTCGGTTTCTTCTTTCTCTCTCTTTTGAGCCATACCTGTTTTTGTTGACGAGAGAGTTTTGGAGAGAGAAAGAGGTGTGGTTTTAGAGAGAGAAAGGGGTGGGGGAGAGATTAGGAATAACTTTAAAGCTATGAAAAGTGTGGTGTGAAATGACACTAATACCCCCTTTTTCTCTGACAAGTTGCATTCACCACTGAAAAGATATTGTATAGCCTGCCAAGCAAATTATGCTCCATAAAGTATTGCGGATTTAAAAAAAAGGTTTTCTAACCATATTAAAGTTAAATATGTGATAAAATAGCGAGTACTCTAAAATAGCTGAAAAAATATCATAATTTAAATTGCTCATGTTAGCGGAAATAATATGATGCAAAAACGTGACACAATATAAATCTTTTATTTAAGAACGAGAATGTGAAGCGAAACATTTAATTTTCACAAAAAAAAAAAATGACGCGGTAACATTTCACAAATTTGATAATTATTAACGACCATAAAATATTTGGTACAAAAAAACCAATCACAACATTTTATTTCAAAATACACTTTAATTTTTCTTTTCTTTAAAAATTAATTATTTAAAAAACCATACATTTATTAAACGAAAAAATTACGCAATTAAAACAAGCATTAACTCCTCTTTCAATAGAGAACCAACTTCATATATTTTTAACGAAATTTTTTCGGGTTTTAGTCCAGGTTATAGAAAATTTATACTATCAAACCACAGTTTTATCACATGTGTTTGACTTAAAATTTTCGTGTTTTTCTTTTTGGATCTAGTTAAATATACACATATAACATATCTATGTTTTGAAATTCACATTTGGTGTTCAAATCACATGTGATATTACTTGCGAATATCAACATTTGACAAAAAACGAAAAAATAAAAATTTGTCAAAATTCAATTTTTTTTTCCGCGTTCATATAGATTATACCTCATATAATATTTTTGTACTTTTAAAATTCACATTTAAAGTTTAAATCATGTGAGTTATTGACTTATTAGTTTTGAAAAACCTATATTATAAAATCACATATAATTCACATTAATATCACATGTTTTATTAGTACTATAACATGTGACTTTGTAAAACTTTTTATTTGTTTAATTGTATTATACATCATATAATGATTTTAGATTTTTAAATCCACATATAATGTTAAAATCACATGTAATATAACATTTCAAGTTGTGTATCTTCAAAAATAACTGGTATTAAATAATCTTTTTCTATAAAGTTATATCATAAGTGTATTTTTGTGATTTTTGCTATAGCTAAGTTACAATACATATTTTGTAGAATTATTACAAAATTGAAAATAACTTTTTATATCAAGTTTTTAGTTCAATTTTTAATTTTCTCAACCGGCAATTGTTGTAAGATATTGACTATATAGTTTCATACATAACAAATTTTATTTGTTTTAAATACATTTAGATGTAGACTAAAAGTTTGGTAAAGAATTAGAACCACACTTATTCCACCTTTCGGCTTTTTCTCGTTTTTTTTTAGTTTGATCCAACTTGTATTGATTAATTAAGTAGAGACTTTTACGATACCAAATAGCATTTGATATCATAATATTAAGATGTGGACGTTAGGTTGCATTCGGCTATTAAGTTGAGGTTGATGAGTTAGTTTAGAGGTAGAGCTACTTGGAGTCTTGATCGGTCACTTTTTGAGTTTCGGTAGGGTGAATGTATATCTTAGAGGTATAGACTTCGAGTCAAATTATCACACAATTACATGTAGCGGAATATAGGATTACATAGTAAATAATAAATCGGATATAAGTAGTGTACCTTATTGAGCAAGCGGAATAATGAAAACCTAAAGCAAGGTTTTACTTACGGTTGCGTACACGATACCCTCTTTATCAACAGACCAGTATGGTAATACTTGTTTAACGCTTTATACAATGATTGTCTAGCAGCAACTCCTTTTTTTCCTTCTTAACCGATTGGCTAAGGTTTCTTATAAACCTTTAGTCGACTATTGATATTGTAGTAATCAAGGTTTAGGTTTGTGTAAATCTTTAGAGTTCAAGTCGTACTACAATAAGGAAACCTCCTTATTTACGTAATAAACCCCTCCATTTAATAAACATTATACTTAACCATTTAAGTAATATTTACTAAATATATTAAAGAGTTAATTACATAATTGGTCCCTGTGTTTGTTCCAAAACAACGGGTTCAGTCCCTGAGTCACAATTCGTTCGGGTCCAGTCCCTGGAGCCTATCTTTGGTTGCACGTTTGGTCCCTCCCTCTAACAATCGTTAAAAATTATCGTTAAATGTCACATGTGACTGGCACATGATGGGTAAAATAGTAAATTCGCAGTTCTTTTCCCCCTTTATATAAATCCTTCTTCTTCAAAGAAAAAAAAAAAGTATATGTTTTTTGTTTTTCTTAAATGTCAACGAATGTAAATCGTTTAAAATTATCTACTAAGATTTTTCTTAAATGTCAACGAACTTTATTCAAATGGATTAAACTTGTCTACCAAAATCATGGTTGATAAAATACTTTCGATTTGAAAATTATAATAACTCAAAAATTCATTTATAAATAATGTTCAATAAACCGATAAAGTTTGGCAGTTAAAAACCTGTTCAAACCAATATTCAATAAATCGATAAAGCTTAACAGGTAAAAACAAAACCAGCTCAAACCAATGTTCAATAAACCGATAAAGTTTGACAGTTAAAAACCGTCTCAAACCAATCGATGTTCGTTGATAACTTGACTCGATTTGTTTTTTGAACGACAAAAATACAAAAAAGAAGCTTCGATATTGCCATCACTCCATGCCTATATCCAAATATATTAAAATTAACAAGAAGTTAAAAAAACCAATTAAATAACAACATACTTCAAGCTTACCTACTATGAAGGTCATCTACATTTTAATTCTCACCATAAGATATTTGGTCATTATTGATTACATGATAACAAAAGTGCTACTTTTTCATATGATATTTTATCAATTTATAATAATGTTTTAAGAGATATTTTCCTTCGTTTGGATATTTTATAAAGACAACCTCTCGTAGTGTTATACAAGATTTTCCTACATTAATCTTCAGTTTAAATGTTGTGGTATCCTATGAATCCGTGCCCTTACTGGGCTTTAACCCGGTTTTGTTGGGCTTTTGACTAGCCCAGTCCAATAACACATCCAACGGTTACTAATTTTTTTACGCGTGTCTAACCACGTGTCTTTCTACTGCTTCATCATCTCACACACACACAACATATTCATTCATCCTCTAATAACTTTCTTCATAAAACAGAGTCGTTAAAGTGTATAATTAATCAATCGATTCTGTAAAAAAGGGGTTTATTCATTCAATTTGAATAATTTCAATAATTTGAATAATTGAAATAATTGTTGATCGTTGATCGATGGAGGTTGGGGTGGATAATAACTGGGTGATGGAAAATCCGGCGGTGGAGGGAGATACACGTGTATTATGCTTTGTCTTCATTTTCTCTGGTTTTTGTTCTTATCCACCGATATTTCTGAATTAATTGGGATATTTCGATGGTATGATTGATATGGTAATCATATTCTTCATTGCTGTATTCTTGCGTTGGTTACCGAAAAAGGAGGTCCAAGGGCACCTCCTAGGAACAAAATGGCTCTTTATGAACAACTTAGTATCCCTTCTTAAAGGTTCGATGGTAGTTCCACTGCGGTGAGTCATTGATTAAAACGACATAATTTATTCTACAATTTTAATTGATTTATGTCAAAATCGTTTTTTTATTGATCGTAGCACATATACCTTAGGTATACTATTACTGTCGGTGTTTCAATCTGTCAACAGAGAAGGAATTAGGGATGGCAAAAATTACTACGAGCTGGAGTTATGTTTCAGACATTTATCGTTTAATTTGTGGGTTGTTGATGGGGAAGATGACATGTTTATTCGGGTATACAATTTCAACACAATGGATAAAGTCAAAATATTCGAGGCACATACAGATTACATCCGCTGATTGGCTAACTTTGAAGGGCCTGCATTACTACCAACTGTAAGATTTATAATCTGTCATTTTTCTGAGTTTTTTCGCAGCTTTTAGCTTATTTTACAAATTATAAAGTGTAGTGATATGAAAATTTTCAGGACCCTGCCCAAAGAGAGTTTGTAGAGGAGCTATTCACGTATACCGACACGTTTATGAGAATAGTTATCACTGCAATCAAAGGAGATGTGAAAGAAGCTGGTATGACTCAAAATTTATGTATTCTAAATTACTAATTTGGTTTTTGCATCTAGAGCTGATTACAATCTTATATGTGAAACAGGTGTTGCTTTCGATTACTTGGAATCAGCTCTTTCAAAGTATGAATGCCCGTTTTTCCTTCCAGAAATCAGTTTGGTAAGTGCTTCTTTTTGTAAACACTTATTTCATGGAAGAATTAATAAAGTGTCACTTCTTGATGCCAATAATTTTATATATTACTGAAGAACAGCTTTATGAGTTGTTTTCTCGAGCAGAAGAATTAAAAAAGATTGTTATGGGTTTCGATAAAAACTCAAAAACGCGTACTTTATCTTAATTTCTTATAATTGTAGATGTGACAAAACGGGTGGGGTGTGCATATTTGGTAACAGGTCGAATCAACGGGTCAAATAAGGTTTGGTTAACGGATTCTTTAAATGGGTCGGGTTGGATTGGTGTAAAACACTTTTTGTTAATCGTATAATTTATAATATAGTCCGATTATTGAATGACATGATTTGGGAGGTTTTATGTACTAAAATACATTTCGGGAGACTTTTGACAACCTCTTTGACACATCTCATTTTAAGCTATTAACCAAATTAACTCATTTATCAGTAAATGGGTCGAATTTGACACTTTTTTAACGTAGCACGATTTCCTATGCTGATTAACGTGGCACGAGCCTAACATACATATATGTAGAGCAATGAAAGTAGGAAAGGATATTTCAAACTATGTGACTTCACCGGCAATGATTATTGTTCAAGCCTCAGTTTATAATGTTTTAGTGTCATCAAGTGTATGGACAAACTTCCTATTTTAAGTTTGTTACGAGTCTTGGAATCCATATAACCTACTGTGTAAGTAGACAAAAAAAAAACCAACAAAAAATGTCATTACTGTAATATTTACACCTTATGTTCAAGAAAAGATATGAATAGATGTTATGTAAAAGAATCCTAATATACAACTAATGCTTATTCTTTTTACTCCAATGGAGTGACATTGCTGCTCCAGGACTCACCTGTATGGACTTGTATAAGGATGATAAACCTCATATGTGAAAAGGCTTTCATATAATATCTAAAATTACCATCGTTCTCTTGGCTTTCCGTCTGGGGACACAGGATCAAGAACTTTTTCTTCCTTCTGCTTTTCATTCTTAGTTTGACTCATTTTAACATTTTCATCGTCTTCATCATTCAAAATCAGGAGGCATATCATCATCATCATCATCATCATCATCAATATCATCAAAGTCATCATCATCATCATCATCATCATCATCGGGTTTGTCCAGGACACTTTATTGTATTTGTACAAATTAGATTATTTATTTATTTGGTATTGTAGAGGGTTTATGTTGATAATTACGCTTTTTTATGATTTTGGTTTTATTTGCTTTCTATATATCTGCTTACTTTTAGGTTTTTATTTGCTGCGGTATTCGGTAGGGAATAGGAAAAATGTAGATACCGTTTTCCGGCTCCTTTCTCTTTTAGATATTTGGGTTTTTGGTGTTTATCTACTATGTGGGTTAGCGATCTTAGGAAGGGTGTTCATTGGTCTGTGCAGGAGTCTGTGGCTAGATCGACAGCAGAACAAATCAACAAACACCCCACAGCAAGACAACTCCTATTCGAACCGACAGGTAATCATACTAAAAAAGAATGTAACTTCAAATTAAAGCATCAATTACCATCATTCTAACAACACATGCACTGCAGATGATACCAATCCAATCACACATTCACCAAAAACTTCAAAAGAACCGGCAACAGAAGATACAGATGCAGACACCGCAAAAAAACGTAAATCAACCGCAAAAACAGGTACACGATTTTTAGAATAAACAATAACAACAGCTGACCTAATAAATCGTATTTACATATTTCAGACAAGTTGCAGAATCTGAACCCAACTAAACGAGAACGATTCCCCGAGTAGACGCTCAAGAAGAATCGCAGGCAGTCCCAACGAACTTCATAAATCGTATTTTTGTGATAACAAGTAACAAAACTAGCTGCAGATACTCCTAACGGGTTTCATAAACCGTAATTTTGTAATAGCAACTAACAGCTTCTGTAACTATACTATCACATCCTCTGTAACGACTACTACTTAACGGGTCTCACAAACCGTACTTTTGTAATAGCAACTAACAGCTTATGTAACTATACTACTACGTCCTCTGTAACGACTACTACTATCGTTACCAATCAGCCTGCTATGAAATATGAACAAAAACAGGACGGCGGACTCGTGCAACGCACGAGTATCCCCTAGTTAATGTTTCTTTTTCTAGATTGGGTAACATGTATCTCTTCAAAACCTTCTAATTCGACCAACGAGATAAAATAACATACAACATCTTATCCATATGATAGCTTAATAGTTGAGAACAAACTTTGTCCACGACTCACCAGAAGTCCCGAAAACTGGACGAGGAGAAAGGGCGCTCGGCAGGAGGAGGATTGTACAGTGAGATTAAGAAAAATATCAAAGGCTTAGACACCGTTTTATATTCTTCAATTGTTGTCTAACGTGATTTATTTCATAATATTGATTGTAAGACGGTTGATGGACACCCACACCGACTTAATACATAACACAAACTTAAGGTAACTCGATGACTATAATGGTATGCATTCAGTAAACCACCATGACGAGATAAGTTTTGAAAGTAAATTGTTGAGATATCTAGATAGAGAAGTTAATATCGATTATATGTAACCTTCTTTGTTATAAACACTAAACAAAATTTAAATGTATTTGTTGCGAAAAGCTAAAGCATTAATTGGTCATCATAACAATGTCAAAATGGATCTCTATCTTTTTTATACATTTTCATTTCTGAAAAAAAAAAAAAAAAAAACAATGTTTGTATATATATATATATCCTTTGATAATAAGGATTTTAAACTATTGATGTATATTTTCTTTTTAACTATTTATAGACGCCATTTTATATTATTGTAAATGAAATTTGTCAATTTGCCCCTTATTTCTCGGTGCAAATAAAATCCAAAAACGACTACATCATCTACTGCATCATGTTGCATTGGAAATCCCATAGGGCACGTTAAATATTTGTTAATCATAATAATAGTTTTTTGTATTATTTTTATTTGTTTCGATAAGAGTTAAGTTATTTCGTTTTTTAAACGATACCCATTTATATCATCAATAATTATCCCGTAAAGGGTTATAAAATAAGTCTCTATTAAGTCTTGAAAAATTGTCTTCCCTACACACACGTCTCACACCTCTTTGGGTAGTTTAGTTATCGTTTAAACAAAGAGGTCTAATAACCATTTTGGTATTGATTTCTTTCCTTTATATGGGCATCTCATCTTTCCCATTCGGTAATTTGTATTGAAGGGAGTATGTCTTCATTGTTTTAACGACATTTAGGTTAGTATTATCTATACGAAATCTGATGTATGTGTTTGTGTTTGATACTTTTATTGTATAATAAATTGTGTTTACTAATTAATGGAGATTTTTAAATTACCAAACGACATTTGATCTGTTAATCTTTAGAGGAGTGTTTGTTTTAGCTTATATAAAGTGTTTATAAGTTTATTAGCTTATATAACACAGATAAACACTTTAAAGTGTTTGTTGATATAAGTTGTGTGCATTCGTCTTTGTATATTTAACTTGTTTCTTGTTTACTTGATTCAAATAGTTCAAAAACATTTACTATAAACATGTTTGATAAAACATATTCGAATTGAAAAATTTAAGGCTTGAAAGAATGCAAATCCGATTTTTTGTTGTATTATAAATACCATTCATGCATCAGTGTTTTCTTTTAAAATATAGGTTACGTATTCAGAAGCGAGTGTTAATGACCTCCTTTCCTAGAATTGTACGCATTTGATAAAACAGCTAGCGACCGTTAATCACCTCCTCTCCTAGAATGGTACGCATTTGATAAATGACCGTAACGTGGTAAGTTCCAAAATGTAATATTAGGATTTCTCTATAAATTTTTTATATACACTAATTTCTGTTAAATAATAAAATGTTTGTATATATCCTTTATGTATGATTTAAAACTCTAAGTCACGTTTAATCAAGATGTGATCCATTGATGTATAGTTTTGTTTTTACCATTCATAGACACTCTCGTATCATTGTGAATGATATTTGTCATTTAGGCCATTAATTCTCGGTGCAAATAATCCAAAAACGAATACATCATCATCTGTTGCATCATTTTCCATTGGAAATTCGATAAGGGGTGCTAAAATAAAAATGACATTGTTAGTAAGGACTGTTTTATGTGAGAATTTTTATTTTTACGAGAATTTAAAAAAAAAAATGTCAAATAACATGTAAATATGTTCATTTGGTGTATAAAAACTATTTGATGTTAAAAATATAGTAAAAATATAAATGACAAATTAAAAAAATTATTTAAAATCACACGTATTTATAACTGTTCACATGTGAATGAACAAAGTGTACATGATTGAACAGTTTTTGTAAAAGTTCTAGCAAAAAAAAAGAGTTATCGTTTGAACCATTCAGGTGTTAGTTAAACATAAAAGTTTTCTCTGTCCGGATTTTATTATATAATGATTTTTTGATACGTTTTGTTACACGGTTTAAATGGTATATTTGGTCATTGTTATCGAATCTTATTTCTTGTCATCCAAGATATTTATTTAAAGAATATTTATTTAATGAATTAAGTAAACATATATAAGTAACACATTTAGATGAATGCCCGTTATAACATTTCATGTTGGCGGGGTTAGTCGTTCAAAGATTCTATAACATAACTTGTTTATTTTCATGTCGTTTTCGTATCAAATGTTGGATTATATAAAGTATTTTCGCTCCTATATTTTATCCAACAGAACAAATAATTATTTTTATTATTTATAGACACCATTGTACTCCGTATTATTCGAAAGATTATTGTCATTTTCCCCGGTGCAAATAATTTTAAAACACCCTACATCATCAACTGCATCACCTTACATTGAAAATCTCATTCGGGGTGCTAAATAATAAAGGACACGTTCTTTGTTTTTCAATTATGATGGCCTAGTTTACTTTACCTTTTATTATGTTAAAATTACAACTTACATAACTTTATGTTTATTAAATTTGCCTGAAATATTTAAGTTAAGATATGAATAACTGATTATCACCTTAACGTGATTTTAGAATTTTAATTATATCGCAATACCTTCAATAAATACTGTATAATCTTTTTTTCGTTTCATTGGCGGCGACGGCAGGTCACTCCGGCGGCGACGGCAGGTTACTCTGGCGGCGGGGCCTTCTCCGACAACAGGGGAGGGGGTTTTCGGTGACTGCGATTTCATCAAGATAATTTGGGATGACAGTAGGTTTCAAACAGAAGAATGGAGCGGATAGTTGGGCTTGGCGACAGGGAGACACTAGTAAATCCATCAATAATCCTTATGCTCGTGATGTGGAAAAAGTTTCTACTTCTTTCTTTATCACAAATTTTCCACCGAGTCTAGATAAACAAGGTCTGTGGCAGTGGTGTAAGGGCTTTGGAAAAGTTGTGGATGTTTTTATTGCAAGGAAACAATCAAGAATGGGCAGGAATTTTGGGTTCATTCGTTTCTTGGGGATTGAGAATGGTGATTCTTTTGCGCAAAAACTGTCAAAGGAATGGATTGGGAGCTTTCATGTGTTTGTTTCATTGGCTCGGTTTCCGAGATCGAAGGTCATCCAGAAGGAGTATACGAACCCTGTTCCACTTTCGAATTTTGGAAAAAGAGGGTCATATGCGAATGCTGTCAGAAATGATTCCCAGTTTGTGAACAGAACGGGAATGGGAGCCGGGAACACGAATGAGAATAAGTCTAATATGGGCAATGCAAATAACCAGTCGGTCAAGAAAGTGTGTCTTCTGAGCAAGGATTTACTATGTATTGATGATTCCTCGGAAGTGGTGATGGCAAAAGTGCGGGAAGCGTCTGCTATGGACAAATTGTATAAACTGCTACGGGAGGAAGGATTTGATGAGCTCTCTATCCACCATGTTGGAGGCTTATGGGTTTGGATAGAGTTTAAGTCCCAGCGTGCATGTCATAGGTTTAAACAGAAGACTTCTTTGAAGGCATATTTTACGGAAATCAATCCGGTAACAAAGAATTTTGTGGTGGATCAACGTATGGTCTGGGTGGAGATTGAGGGATTACCTTTATGTGCCTGGGGATCAGAGGCGCTTAAGAAGGTAGGGAATTTATGGGGGACGTTTATGTTTTTTGGCGATGACACGGAGGAAAACATGTGTGTAGGTCGTATGTGTATTCGTACTAATAGTGTGAATTGTATAAATGACTTGGCAATTGTGGTGATAGAGGGTGTGGAATATACAATTCGGGCACGAGAGATTGGTTTATGGAAGGTAAAAATTGAAAAACAGGAGGAAGATGTGGAAGGGCATTTTGATGGCGATGAAAGTGAGGAAGAAGAAGACGAGTCAGATTCTTTTGAGGTTTTTGATACCTTGAAGGGTGAGTGGAATAAGGATGGGAATCGGAATCAATCTGAAAAAGATAAGGAGAGACCCGAAGTGAACCAGGAAATGAAGAACGGGATGTCAAACGTGGAAAAGAGGGCACATGAAGTGGTGCCTGATGCAGTACAGTCGTCTACTAAGGAGAATTCGAATGGGGAGAAACTCGGGGAATCGGATCAGGGGTCTAAAGAACCTGAGTTTGTGCCTTATGTTTCGCAATCTAAAGAACAAGAAGGGGAGATTAGATCAGAGGAATCGCGTCTTAGTGAGACTCAACCAGAAAAAGTGGATGAAAGTATCTCGAACACGGATGACATTAGTTGTGCACCGGGGTTTGAGCACATGAGAGAAAAGTTTAAAGCACAGGAGTCAAATAAGGTGGAGGATGAGCAGTCACAAACGTCGAAGCGAGAGGAAAATGTGGATCCATGAATATATTATCCCTGAACATTAGAGGTGTCGGTAGTGCTAAGAAACGGACATGGGTCAAGGAGATGTGTTTTAAATATGCGGTGCAATTTTTGGGTTTACAGGAAACTATAATGACCAAGACAGATCTTTTTAAATTAAAGGCGTTGTGGGGAAATTATAGGTTTGATTTTGCGTGTAGTTCGGCGAGAGGTCATTCGGGAGGGATAATGTCAATGTGGGATCCAGGGGTATTTTCTAAGACTAGAATTCATTGTCATGATTATTTTGTGATAGTGGAAGGTGCTTGGTATAAGTTTAATGGTACGTGTTATGTTATAAATGTGTATGCTCCCCAGTCTGTGCGACAAAGAAAAGAGGTGTGGGGTGCCCTGTTGGAGTTTATGAGGGGTAAAGATGGGAAATTTTTTGTTTTTGGAGACTTTAATGAAGTTAGATATGAAGCGGAGAGATCTGGTTCAGTGTTTGACCAGCACGGTGCAGTTGCTTTTAATGAGTTCATTGAAGGAGCTGATTTGGTGGAGCTTGCCATGGGAGCTCGTAATTTTACGTGGGCTAATAAGGTTGGGACTAAAATGAGCCGGTTAGATAGATTTCTTGTGTCGGAGTCGGTCATGGAAGATTGCCCAGGGTTGTCTTCTTTAGCGTTAGACAGGAGATGGTCGGATCATAACCCGGTCTTGCTTATGGATACTAAAGAAGACTATGGCCCAACCCCGTTCCGGTTTTTTCATTCATGGTTCGAAATTGATGGGTTTGATGAGATGCTTGTTACAAATTATGATGGGATTGAAAGAATAGATAGTAATGCGTGTATAGCATGGAAAAATAAGCTCAAGTTTATTAAGGAGAAGACCAAAGAGTGGATAAAGGTCTATAAACAGGCGAAAGAAGAAAGGCGTCTTTTTCTGAAAAACTCGATCAATGATGTTGATGCTAGGATTGAAATTCTTATGGCTACTCCTTCTGATATTCAGCAAAGGGTTACCTGGTTGAATGAACTTGAAAATATAGAAAGGCTAGAAATGATGGATCGGATGCAACAAATTAAATTCAAATGGGCTTTGGAAGGTGATGAAAATTCCAGCTTCTATCATGGGATCTTGAAGCAACAAAGACGATACCAGGCTATTAGGGGAGTCATGGATGAAGGCGAGTGGGTGACTAACCCGACTCAGGTTAAAGCGATCTTCTTTGATTATTATAAAAGTAAATTCCAACAGTTTAACGCTTCGATTCCAGATATTGATTCCGGTCGATTTAATCAATTAACGCGCCTGGAGTCGGAAATGCTTGAAGGGCCGGTTTCTTTGGATGAGATTAGAATTGCGGTGTGGAATTGTGGCAGTAATAAATCGCCTGGACCCGACGGCTTCACGGTGGAATTTGTGAAGAGGTATTGGGATCATGTTAAAGATGATTTATTGAAGTGCGTGTGTGAGTTCTTTGAGAAGTCGAGGCTCCCAAGAGGCTGTAACGCCTCTTTTGTAGCCTTACTTCCAAAAATTTCAAACCCTCTTTATGTGAAAGATTACCGCCCTATTTCACTAATTGGGTTTCAGTATAAAGTTATAGCGAAGATTTTGGCTTTACGGCTTGCGAAGGTGGTTGGGAGATTAGTCAGTATGGAACAGTCAGCTTTTATTAAAGGGCGTCAAATTCTTGATGGTCCTTTAATGGTTAGCGAAATCATTGATTGGTATAAAAAGAAGAAGAAAAAGCTTATGATTTTTAAAGTCGACTTCGAAAAAGCCTATGATTCTCTAAGTTGGGATTATTTAGACTTCATTTTGGACAAGTTCGGTTTTGGTAATAAGTGGCGGGGGTGGATACGCGAGTGTCTCTCAACGGCTAAAGCTTCTGTGTTGGTCAATGGAAGTCCGACTAACGAGTTTGATTTATATAGGGGTCTTAGACAAGGTGACCCGATGTCACCGTTCCTTTTTATACTGGCTATGGAGGGTTTGAATATTGCTTTTGAAGAAGCCATTAACAATAATCGGTTTGTTGGAGCTCGAGTTGGGTACAATGATATGAAAGTGTCACACTTGTTCTATGCCGATGATGTTGTAATCTTGACTGAATGGGACTATCGCAATTTGGAGGGTATCACAGGTGTTTTGGAGGACTTTTATAAGGCTTCAGGTCTGAAATTGAATATACAGAAGTCAAATATCTATGGTGTTGGGGTGATTGATAGGGAAGTGGAGGATATGGCTATTTCTGCAGGTTGTGCTGCTGGTTCTTTTCCTTTCACGTACCTTGGTTTACCGGTAGGTGCGTCTATGGGAGTTTGTTCTAGGTGGGAACCCATCATTTTAAAGTTTGAAAAAAGGCTCTCAGCTTGGAAGGAAAAAATGTTGTCAATTGGGGGTCGGCTAACTCTTGTTAAGGCGGTGCTTAGTAGTCTTGGTATTTTTTATATGTCTCTTTTCAGAGCGCCAGATACGGTCATCACTAAGATGGAACAAAAGAGAGCTAGGTTTTTTTGGGGTGTGTCGGGAGAAGAAAAGAAAATTACTTGGGTATGTTGGGATCAAGTTCTTGCAGATAGAAATAAAGGAGGGTTAGATGTTGGTAGCCTTGCGGCGTTTAATCTTGCTCTTCTGGTAAAATGGAAATGGCGATTTTATAGTGATGGTGACGGTTTATGGGCCAAAGTCGTGAAGAGCATTCATGGTAATGATGGTGGTTTCAAGAGTAATGGGTCGAGAATCTATAATTCTGGTGTTTGGTCAAGAATTATAAAAGCTATTAATCACTGTCATGAAAAAGGTTGGATTTTACAGTCGGACTTGAGGTTTTCTATTAGATCAGGGGATAAAATACGATTTTGGGAAGATATTTGGTTGGGAGAGCAACAACTAAAGCTTAGATTCGATCGTTTATTTCGTCTTGCCTTGGATCCGGATTGCCTTGTGTCGAATTATAGACACATGGATCAATGGCGATGGGATTGGAGGAGGGAGGTACGAGGGGGTGCTGAAACGAAGCAATTAACTGACTTGATTTCCTTGTTATCTCAGGTGAGTATTGTAAATACGCCAGATGTTCTTACTTGGAAAGCTCAAGCGGATGGTCATTTTACGGTAGCGTCAGCTAGGAAACAAATTGATTCTATTAAGCTCCCATCGCTGGGAATTACGACTAGATGGTCTACTTTGATTCCTAAAAAGATCAATATCTTTATGTGGAGATTACTTTTTGACAGACTTCCGAATCGGTTCAATATCTCGAAAAGAGGTATTGACATTCAAGTCATAAGTTGTCCAATGTGCAATAGAGGGGTGGAAACATGTGATCATAGTTTTGTCGATTGTAAGGTAGCGAAAGATATTTGGAGGGGAGTCGAGCGTTGGTGTCATATTGTTCTACCGAACCGAACTTCTATTGCGGAATGGTTAAGCTGGATGGACGATGGTGGTGTTGCTGCGAGACAACGGGTTAGGCTGAGTGTTATTGTTGCGACTGTGTGCTGGTTGATTTGGAGATATAGGAACGATGTTGCTTTCGGTGAAGCTAGGATTAAAAAGTCGGAGCTCTTAGATTCTATTCGATTTTTTTCTTTTAATTGGTATTTTGCTAGAAACCGCAAGTCTTGTGTTAGTTGGAACACTTGGCTTGCGAATCCCTTGTATAATTGACGTTTTTTATATTATGTTATATATTTTCGGGCCTTTAGGGTTGGGGTGATGGCTATGCCGTAGCTCCTTTCCCCTAGGTCGTTTTTGCTGTTCAAAAAAAAACAACAAATATATCTAAAGAGTCTTAGTAAAAATAGCCAATTAATAGAGTTTTTGCACGATTGAGATAGTCATTTAAAGCCGAAGCTTTATCCCTACATGAGTTGACGTCATTGAACTGTCAAAAGAAAAAAGGTCTTACACAAAGCACGTGCATGACTGACACAAATGAAGGTTAGACAGTCAAATGTATTGTGTCACGTGGGATGTCAGCAAAGATGTTTGAGAAGATACTATACCTAATGAATAATAAGGTGAGGCCAAAAGAACCCGCTATTATCCAAGTTGACAGAGAAAAAGAGCGTATGGGCGCCGTAAAGAGAAGTAGGCTATTATTCAGAGGATAATAACCCGAAGCCGAAAGCAGCATTACTTCATTAAAGGGATCCAAGACCAACCTTAAATATCTAAATCAAGAACATTCTTCGCATTGAATATCATTGATTCCTTCTACCTTTTACATCCATTTATGCATTCAAATCATTAATATTATCCTATATTACTCCCAAGAAACTCATGTATATCGATTCTCACGTCCGAGCCTTATCGGGAGAATCTCCTCGATAAGCTTTAGATTTTGTTTTGTGTGAACAAATTAATTATTAAAAACGAGTTAAATCGTAACAAAAGATTCAAACAAGCAAGATCTAGCCATTTCAAGACTCGAAAATTTATTAGTTCAACATACAACAGATAAAGATAAACGTCATAATAAAAATAATTTGATGGTCCATTAGATTATTAAAGATGGATGGTGAACTGCCATTAGTTGGGGGACAATGAGGTCATGTCTACTAATGAGAATTTATACAAAACTTGATATAAAAAATTTAAATAGTAATTAAATGTATTTATATAAAGATTAAAGTCATGAGAACTGTTTTTCTTTTGTTCTAAAAAATTATATGATTTTTCCTTTCTTTTAATTAGAGGATTGGTTTATACATCTATTATTAAAATACAAATTTTGTCGTCGAGTATGTTTTATAATAAATTATGTCACGTTTCGTTATATTACATTTTCATTTCGTTATTATATCTATATATATTAATATCATTTTTATTTTAGACCATCGTATTTAATTATTTGATTATAATCCCTCAAATTTAATTAGTTAAAATTTGATTATTACATTACTTTTCGTTGTTATGTTTCCTTTCTATAAACGATTATTTCTGCGACGAATCGTGGAAAATTAATACCTCCTTTATATCATGGTCCCGTCATTTTATAGTAAAGAAGAATGATCTTTAAAATTATTCGGTACCATATTCATAAATATTACTTATAAAATAACTATTTTACCTTTTTATTAAAATACATACAAACTTCCTAATACTTTATCGAAATGATATATATTCATGTCAAATACAATAAAATTGCTTACCGTCGACTTCGTCATCAACCCATCTCTGATAGTCGTTGTCTTCTCTAATCCATATCCGATCATACTCTCATAGATTATTTTACACATTGCACAAACCCCACACAAAACACCTAAATCTCTTATCTCCTCAACCCTAATGTTACACTATTTTCACATTCACCTTCTCCGACTACTAACACCCCTCGCCTCACTAAACCCTACACATGACCCTCCACTCGACAACTATATTAATCATCCACCCTTAATATTTATTTTAGAGTCTTGTTCACATCTTCTTTAAAAATCAAATGATTTCCTCCTACCGCTAACTATATTCTAGCAGTTTTTTTTTCTTTCAATTCCGCTTAACTTTTCATTATTAAACTTATCCTTATAACTACTTACATTTAATTCTATAAAAAAGTAGTAATATTTGGTAAAAATATATATATTTTTTAAACATATTAGTAGCAACAATTTATTTATTTATTTTTGGGTGTGGAGTCAAATTTGCCATAGCCCATCGTAGTTATTTGAAGGTTGCAAACTAGGCCGTTTATAATAGACTATTTTTTTCAAGCCCGTTACCCTATCATTAACCCACTTAACATCAATATAACCGGGTTAAATATAATAACTAAGAGGTGACAATCCATTAAACAAAGATTTTTTAGTATGAGTCAAATATAAATAATTATATTATTGTTAGTGTATATTAACTTACTAGATTATTGTCCGCGATAACATGGATAAATATAGAAAAAAATTGAATCGTAAATTTTATGTTTATGAACTCGTTCTTTTAAATTATTATGAGAATACAATATTACACGTATAATAACAAATATACATTTATGTTTATACACATGTTGAGTTTATAATTATTATAATATATATACATTTACGTTTATACACATATTTGAATATTTTGTATTAAGTGATTTTATAATAATAATAATAAGGTAAATCATACTCCAATAACAGAAAATTGTTTTTTATTGTAATGGTAATGAAAGTGAAGAGAAAAATACAATTATGTATTGTAAGAGGATGTAAAATGAAAAAGAATATACGATGACATCATTAATCTAATATAACGGTTGAAATTAAAGTATCTAAGTCATCCAAAGAATATTATTTTACCGTATGACATTTAAGACTAATCCTTTATTATATATTAAAGATATTTGTTGAGCTATATAAAGCAAAACACATATTTTAAAACTGTGGTTATCATCTATTAGATATGTATTATATTATTGATAAGTAAATATTCCGTTTTGTTAGTGGAATGAAAGGAATTGGTTCTTCAAATTAAGTGGTGAAACTATGGCCGACAAGGGTTATCATCAAAGTGTAGAAACCCATTTACCTTTGAGAATATTTGTTCGTTTGATGTTTTGATAAAAATAATTATGTTTTAACCACTTTTTGATACTAATTTTAGTTGTCATAAGTTATGTTTTGACATTTTTTGCATATTGGTCCATTTTCAGTCTAAAAATTGTGACAAGTTTATGGTTGAAGATTATAACCTTTTGCTATAAGAATTTTTACTTTTTTAATCTTCTATTTAGCTTATCAAAAGAGAAAAACTTTACGATTAATTCTTTTTGGAGAAAATACGTAGTCCAATTGAGTTGAGTTGCATAATAATTTATCAGAATATAACGACAAATCGATGATAAATGTATCATTTTAGTTTTTTATCATTTAGTTTTTGAAGCTTAGTTCTCAATTAACTTCCATTTACATACAAAAATATAATGTACGTGTTTGAATGTATATTTAACTTTATTTTTATATTTTTTGGATTTTAAATTGGTTTTTGATTTTATATAGTAGAACTAAATAAAAATTAATAAGTTAAAAACATATATGTTGATCTAATAATATCAAAACAAAAACAATCAAACTACTATTTAATAACGAAAAATAGCAAGTCACTACGTTGTGTTTGTAAAATAAAAATATATAGCAAACTATTAAATTGCGTTTTAAATTTTTGAATCATACAAAACCATTAAGTTCCGTTTTAAAAGTTTACAAAGTAAAAACTGTATTTAGGTATCTTTAGAAAAAAAATAAAAGAGAATCAGGCAGTTTCAAATATTTATTTATAAACTTATATTAGATATAAGATTTTTTGGTAATTTATTAAATAATATGTCACGTAGTGAACAAAAAGTATGGACGAGGTGAACAGAAAAAAAGTTAGTATTATATCATTGAGAAAAAGTAAAATAGTAGTATCATGTATGTAATTTATATTCGTAAAGACATACAAATAATTTCAATTAATTATATTTATAAATTACTTCACATATTATATATCTGTTTGTTATAAATTTAGACTTTATAAAGTTTCATGTAACGTTTTATTTCTAATTCAAAAGTTACAATCGTAAGCATTTATTATGTATTTTTTTAAAATACATAAAATAAAATGTTTAAGAAAGAAGAAATAGTTTATAATCTTCATTAATTTGTTTTGACTATTGTAAAGGTATGATGATAAAAAAAAAATGGATATAAAAATTAAGATAATTAAGTTGTAAAAAAAAGAATTAAAAATTAAATTTTATGGAGTTTTTTTTTAGTTAAATGGATAAATGTTATGTAGAAAAAATAAATGATTAAATTTAATAAATTATTAAAATTAAGGAACTAAATTTACCTAATTTAAAAAAAGATTTTTTTTTAATATACTATATTTTATACATGTGTGGACATACGACCAATTAAACCTATTTTTTTTATATAAGTTGAATATTTATATTTGTTATTCACAAATTGTATATTAGGTTTAAAAAGTTACATGTAAATTAGACGTGTTTACTTTTTGAATAAAACTAAATTGCACAATTGAATAATTTAGATTTGACGTCATGGTTTGTTTAATTGATTTTTTTTTTTGGATCAAATTGGTTTATAATCGAACAATATTTTGGATTTTAACTTGAGTTTTGAGTTCATATATTAATTTGGAAAAAGTAAAAGAGAAACGATTCTTATTATTTAGTTTTTGGGAATCAAAAAGTTATTATTAGTTATTAAGTAAGTTGTTAAAAATGAATTAAAGATCAATTTTATGGAGATATTTAGTTAAATGGTGGAGAAATACAAATTATTAAACTTAATAAATTATCAAAAATAAAGAACTAAATTGACATAATTTTTTAATTTCATTACTACTGTAATATGCTACGCCCTATACTAATGTTGATATACGACCAATTTAAATTAGGGTCAATATTTATATTTAATATTCACATTTTATATTATAATTAAAAAGTTACATGTAAATTAGACGTGTTTACTATTTTAATAAAATTGAATGGCATAGGGAGGGTACTAACTTTAAAGTAAATAGCCCATATTAAAGTTTCACAATTGAATAATTTGGATTTGACAACATGATTTGTTTATTTGATTGTTTGGATTAGATTGGATCATAATCAAATAGTACTTTGGATTGGTTTTGAGTTCATAAAGTAGAATTAAATATAAGTTAATAAGTTAAACAAATAGTTGTTAATAAGTTAAAAACATATTTGTTGATCTAATAATAAAGAAACAAAATTTATCAAACTATTATTTAGTAATGAAAAATAGCAAGTCATTACGTTGTGTTTTTGTAGAATAAATATAGCAAACTAATATATCGCGCTTTGAAATTTTGAATCATAAGTGACCATTAAGTTTCATTTTAAAAATTTACAAAGTTAAACCGTATTTCCGGAAATATTTTAGTTAAATGGTGAATATATTGTAATTTATGGAATTGATAATAAAGTAAATTTCGACAGTTATAAGTAAAATGAAGAAAATAGCGTGATGATAATGAGAAGATGTTAAATGTCGAGCCAGTAATGAAATAAACAAATGATTGAAATGAGTTTTATGTTATAAATTATCTTATTTATTGGGTATTCATATCTCAAATCAGTTAAAAGATTTTTTTTCTTCAATTTAATAAATAGTAAATCGGTAAACATGTAGAAAAATAGGGTGATAATGATAAAAAGATGAGAATTATTGAGGTAAGGAGAGAGATACGTAAATGATGGAAATTAATTATTTCTTAAAGCGTTAAATTGATTTTCTTTGAAAAATAAGGGATTAATATTAATTTTGAAATATTATTATGTTAGGAGAGATATTATTTAGTTAATTAAATTTGATTGAAAATAAAAAATTAAATTGACTTTTTAAGAAAATTGCTCCTATTGTTCATCTTTACCCTTTTCATATTTGACCACTACAACCCATTATCATTGTTAGATTTTGATTAGATCTCAAAAATAATGTAATGGAAAAAAAAAGATTAACTTGTGTTTGTTTGGATAGTCCTTTTATGGTTACAAATGGTTTATGTAATATGAAAGAAAAAATTCAAGAAGAAGCATAACAAATTGGGTTTTGGAAATTTATTTTTATGTAATTTCTTTGTTGATTTTGATAAAATAAAGAAAACGGTTTTGATATGATGAACTTGAATGAAATTGAAGAAGACAATATGGAGGTTGAAGATGAAATGGTTGAAAAGACAAAAACGTTGTCATGTGAAATGCACATAGACGATTTAGGAGGGCACTTAACAGCCGTTAAGGCAAAGGACATAAATGTTAAAAAAGATGTAGACCATAGGAACGATCAATGTAATTGACTCTATATTTTAACTTTCTCTATTTTCTTTCAATCATATATCTATTTCAATACGTATTGATTTGGATCCAAATGAGTTTGATGATTTTATATATTTACAAATTAAAAAATAACTTTTTTGGTACATATTCACATATCCATTGTTATTTTAAAAGTATCCGTATATAAACACAAACACCTATAATAAACTAGTCAACTATATGATACCAAATGATACGGAGTATATTTATTTAGATAACATAAATATAAGTAACATAAAAATATATACATTCATTTTTTTAAACACTCAGATTAGGTACATATATATAATAGTTTTTTAATCGATTAAATGGAATTAGATATATGTATCAATTATTAAGAAACTACAAGGAACATGCAAGTCACTAACATTGAAGCAATCAACAATTCATAAAACCAAATTACATTTATTTAATTAACAACATTTAAAATTCCAACGTTGGTGCTTCTCACATGCTAAAATTCTTATGCGTTTTGCAATTCCATTTTAAAAATATTTTAGTTTCTATTAGTTATATGTAACATTTTCTTAATCACAAGGGTGGTGTCTTAGTAGTAAAAAGTTTGGTATTTAAAGGTGAAATTTCTGGAGGTTTCAAGTTCGAATCATGGAACCAACAAATAAACCCTCTTGTGGCTAACCCTATTGTGGCTACGGAGGTTGACCTGCGATGACTCTTGGCTACCTGTAAAGTGGGTGGTCGACCTAGAACTAGGCGGCTCGCAAAACGAGTTGTATATTTAGGTTTAAAAATAAAATAAAAAATAACCTCCCTATGTGATATGGGTAACCCCAAAAACGCTAGTTACATTTTCATAGGGATGTTTTGTTTTTAGTTTGATCATAATTTAATTCATTGTCCTTAAGTTTAAATGTTCCACCAACACTCTAAACAATATCATTTGATTTTACTTGTGGTTTAATTGTTAATATTTCCATTTTTTTCTATCGTAAATTACAAATGAGATTATTTTGATCATTTTTCCTTTTTCATCACTCACTTATAAACTTTTCCGCACCTTTTCTAATGAAAGAGAAGAGAGAGAAATTGACAAAAAAATCCTTCATGTATAACGATCAAAATTAACAGCGACATTAACAAAATGTAAATGGTTAAACCACCGATGAAACAAAACGAAGTTTTTTCAACTAAAAACTGAAATTACGCCCAAACAAAGCAAGACCGATGCAATTTTTTCTAAAAATGATTATTTCTATCTAAAACATGCCAAAACACACACTTTGAATTTGCTAAACATAACTTTTAAACTTAATTCATTTTAAAAAGGTGTTTCCTTAAATTAAGGTACCATCATGTGATACTTTGTCTCTTGTTATTTTCTTTCTTTAAGCCTTTACACGTGTGCCGTAATATAAACCAAAAAGATTATAAACTTACAAGCAGTCAGTCATTGACATGATTGATTAATATGTTTTCCTCAAACAAAATCGTTATATGCTATCGCTATAAGTATATTTGATTTTTAAAAAACCTAAGCATTGTTTATTTGGGTTCGAGATTTTGGACGGTCAGTGAGAAAAGTAAAATCTATTTTAAAATACACTATACATATATATGTAGTAAGCGTAATTAAACATAATTTTATGTGATGAAAAACAAAATGAACCTATATATGTGAATTAAAACTGAGATTTAGGGGTGTTTGTTTTGGTTTATGTAATTGACTTATGAGCTTATGTAAATTTTGATATGCTCGTAAGTCCATTTTTTCCGGCTTATAAGCTTATGAGATTAAATAAATCATAAGCTCAACTTGATAACTTTATAAACCGGAAAAATTGGGCTTATGGGCTTATCAACATTTACATAAGCCCCATTATATAAGCCGAAACAAACACCCCTTTAAAAAATAGAATACAAATTATTTTTTATTCATATATATATATATATATATATATATATATATATATATATATATATATATATATATTTGGTGCCTGCGGACAGATGAAGAGAATCTAATGCCCAATTATTATTTCACTTATTTTATTTGTTTGTTGCATGTCGACAAGTTAATCTGTTATCATCCGGTTTCATCACTTTTTATTAAAATAAAAGGCATAGTAAAATAATTAATGTTTGTTACTTACATGTATGGTAATTTTATTAAGACTGCGTTTTCTAATATTTTGATGTTTGGTTTCTCTATTATTTAGAATTCTTCATATAAATATTATTTAGAAATGAGTTTTGTTTTTCGGCTTCAAGTCAATGATCGTTGAGTATAATTGCCATTTGGGTTCAACAAGTTGAGTGAGATTAGATGAATGGTCAAGGATGGTTTAGTAGTGCTTTCTATAATATGTGTTGGTTATTTGATTGCTAGCGGTGTTTCGTAATGTAATTGACCAGTTATCAGTACTTCGTGATAAAGATAGAACGAAGTTTCTATAATACTTAGTAGTTTTGAGGACTGGAGAAATATAACACAAGACAAATATCAAATATTCAAATCTTGTTAAAAAAAAAATTCTTAGTCTTTTATTACTTGTTTTACTTAATTCCCATATAGTAAGGTAAACATATGATCAAGTGTCAACATAGATAAAAAATGTAAACTTTTCATTAATCGCCTTGAAGGGGCAAAAATGTCATTTTTAATATTCTGCTAATCCCCCTTTTTCTTTTTAATTTAACAATGTTTCTTCGATCCATTTTTTAATTTTCATTTATTTATTTTTGATTCCCAAGAAAATTGACGATCTTTTATACTAATTTCATGTAACATTTTGGTGAAAACCATAATATAATTTAATACGCAATGAAAGCTATAAGAAAACATACAAATATATAAGTACGAAAGAAAAGTCATGAAAGTTGTATATTTATATACACTCCAACTGAATATTACATATATTTTTGATGCACATTTTAAAAGAAATTCAATACTCAGATTAAAAATGATAAAAACTAATACATAACAATTAAATATATAAAAATGAAAGTAATAAACATTAATGAAAATAAACAAATTTTTCATAATTATTTTTTAATATTATGATGCATACGAAACTGTGATGTACACGAAATTATGATACACAAGCTTCAACAAATTTATAAACATACAGAGAAAATATATATTATAATTTATGATGCACAATGTTTAGTTTTGTGTTTCTGATTCACACTATGAAATACCAACTAAAAACTAAGCAATTTAAATTTAAGAAATTTGATGCACACTTTCACCATAAAAAAAAAAGTCAGAATCAACACTTTTTTCTTCGGGTATCAAGGGATTAAGGTTTTAAAAATCTTATCATTAAAAATTTAAAACAATGAAAGGTTTTAAGAAAAGAGTTTGAGAGACATAATAATGATGCACAATATTCTTATTTTTTATCATCCAAACTAAATGAACTTATACATAATTTAATAAAATGGACAAAAGAATTAACATGCATAGAGTTTGTAGAGTTTCTGTAGTGGGATAGTTATACCATATTGGTAAACGAATTCAAGAAAAAAGAAAAAGAAAGGTTTGTAGAAAAAGAATAATTAGAAATACCATAAATGCCCTTTTAATATTTAAATAATTTAGATGTCCATTACCATGTCAAATTCTTATTGGCTTCTTATTTTTTTTTAGTTTAAGAATTTTCTTATTTAAACTTTATTCAATAGTAATATATAGATATTTAAGATAATGAAGGTTAAATTTAACCATAGATTTGAAAAATACATGTAAAAACTGTTTTCATGTATCGTTTCTTCAAATAAAAAAGTCTTTATTGAATGATAAATAATGATCACTGTATATATTCTAATGTATGCACCTATTCCTTCCACAATGAATGATTTCCGATAAACTCATTGCGTCTAATAATCCTTCACAAATAGTTAAAAACAAAAATCGAAACCCCATACCTTAAACACATTTACCCATGATATCATCCAAGACGAATACCAACTAAAGCTATTCTTGATTAATTCATAATAAGATTGCTATGGATGGGAATAATAATGTATAATCTTGAAAGTTGAAACTAGAGATGTAGTATCTTTTATAATTTGCTTTAATTATATAATGCACGAAGTGAATATTTATGTAATCACATTAAACTATATATAAATAAAAATGGGCATCCACTCCTTTATATACATTCCTTGTCTCATATATATAAAACGTATACCATCACCATCACACCACTAAGAATGGAAGCAACACCATTGCCGGACAGCCACCTCAATGATCTCCGACCGATTAAAGTTATCGGAAAGGGAGCAATGGGTACGGTTTTCCTCGTTCACAATCTCGTATCCGACCCATCTGCTCGTTCTCCCTTCGCTCTCAAAGTTGTCGAAAAATCATCAGTTCAATCCGACCGCCGTGCCAAGTGGGAAATCTCGGTCCTCGACAACCTTAAACACACTCCCCACGCCTTTCTCCCTGTCTTAATCGGGTCATTCGAGACACACGAGTTCCTAGCTTGGGCTATCCCGTTTTGTCCTGGTAGTGATCTTAACGTAGTTCGTCATTGTCAACCAGACAACGTTTTCTCGGTTAATGTTATTCGGTTTTACCTAGCAGAAATCGTGTGTGCGCTAGAACATCTTCATAAGATGGGGATAGTGTATCGAGACTTAAAACCCGAAAACATTTTAATCCAAGAATCGGGTCACGTCACTCTCACGGACTTCGACCTCTCACGTACATTATCTCGGAAGAAACATGACAACACTTGCGCCACAGGGTTAAAGAAACCCAAAAGCGCACGTGTCTCACCTATGACACGTACCAATGAACGAGCAAACTCGTTCGTTGGTACTGAAGAGTATTTATCCCCAGAAATGGTTCGTGGAGACGGTCATGAATTCTCCGTCGACTGGTGGGCGTTGGGGATACTCGCGTACGAAATGTTGTACGGTACAACTCCATTTCGAGGAAAAAATCGTAAAGATACCTATGGGAGAATATTAATAATGCAGCCAAAGTTTAACGGAAAGTTAACGCCGTTAACGAACCTTATAACTAAACTTCTAGAAAAAGATCCCACGCGCCGTCTTGGGTACCAAAACGGCGCATGTGAGATTAAACAACACCCGTTCTTCGTTGGCTTAAGATGGAACTTATTGACGGAAGTCATACGGCCTCCGTACATTCCATCAAAAGATAACGTCGAGCCGACGACGTTGAGGGCAAGTGGTATTAATATAAAGGAGCATTTTAACAAGTTAAAGGAAGTTTCGTTAGAGTTAGATTCTCCATCATGTAATGTTTCATTAACGGAGTTCTAACAAACACACGTGGGGGTTGATACTTGGTAGCTGTATATAATTATGTTTATATTTATGAATAACAATAATGGTACGGATAAGATTTAAACCTGTAAATTTATTAGAGACCCTCTGTAGGGTATAGTATAACTAGTTATAATATTTATTTTCATGTTCGTGTTGTTTATATTTTTGACAATGTACGTATAATGTTCGTGTTATACAATTTATAAATGTGTTATAGTAGCTACTCGACCTGTCTCGTAATAAGTGTATAATATATGTAAATACTTAACTTAAAAGTGTTATAGTTGGCTAGTTTCTACTTCAATCCGTCCTGTAATAAGTGTTTATAACGTATGTGATACACAATTCATAAATGTGTCGCAATTATTCTGTTAAGTATTTTGTAAAAAGGTTATACAACTTGCATTTCAGCCCAACTGATGTTTGATCCAAACAAAAGGCGTAGTGTTGCACCCAAACCGGCCCATATCCGGGAAAAAACTACTAAATATAGATCATTGGTACATATATGATAAGTCTACTAGTGATTTTGTATTTGCTTTGTAGTTTGGATCAAATTAAAGTACATATTCGGAAACAATTGAGTGTTGCATTATAAATTTGGCCCGCTTACTAAAGGGTTTGTTGTCCTATTAATCAATTTAGATGTTATGGGTTCAAATCACGTAAATAATAGGATTGTGAATTTTGTGGTATAGAATAAAAATATAATGTAAATACTAAATACACCGTTACATTATCTAAACGTAAACCATTCTCTAAACTTAATCCGACTACTCACTTCTTTTCTATAACATATATACTAAACTTGAACCGCATCAAACACTGACTTGTCAAAACGTAAACTGTTGAATTTAGGGTTTAAAAATGGATGAATTGAGAGTCGTGTGAACATGTACAGATCAAAATATTTCGGTGGTATACTCGAAATTTTCGATCGGATAAAACTCAATGATTTAAATAGATGAAAGTGCATAATTTTTTGTGTTAAAGAATTTTGTAACATACCGGTTTTCTTAACCAACGAATTGGGAGTTATGGACGGTTTTATAAAACTGCATATTGCAGTTTTATTAACCATAAAACGGGTCAAAACTGAATCCATCATTTAGGGTCAAAAACGGGTAGACCCCAGCCAGGGGATTTGCCCCTTAAACCCCACCAAGGGTTGCAACCCTTGGACCCCGCTATCGGGACCGCTCCACACTTTTCCAAAACTTGTTCAATATTTATCAAAATTTTATTGGTTTAGACAAATTAATCTCATTACACTTAAATCATATTGGTGACAAAAACTCACCAACAATCCTCCCCATTTAGTGTAATCTTAATTAATTTAAAGTAAATTAATAACAAACAAATTGTTGTATAAATGAAATGTCGTGACGATTGAATTTCACATTAGTATAAATTTAATTCATATAATTGATATCAAAGGTGTTACTAAGAAAGGAACCCTTTCTATTCATATTGAATATAATGAAGAAAGTATATACAACAACTTACACATTCATGTTTTAACTTGACAACATATTTTACTAGCCTATGTCCTATCCTTCAATAAGCATATTAAAGCTAAGTCTCAAACTTCTTGAAGCAGCTAAACTTTATGCTTATCTAGGTAGTTCTTCTTTCTCGCACCTCCACATGAAATTTTTCAAAAACTATTAAGAAATATATTTTCAACCTAACTCACTCGCAGTATTGAACACATATCTTGGGATGTAATACACAATGTGTTCCTATTTTTAGATATGAAGCTTTCCACATTGAATTCAGCATCTAATACTATATTAGCTGGGAATTTGGTATCTTAATATGAAAGATTTCAAGTGGACTTTAAACCCATCCCTGCAGCCGCCTTGGGCACAAGATCTCTAGCTAACCCTTTGGTTAAATGATCAGCTAAATTCAAATCAGTTTTCACAAACTCTACAGATATCACATTCATTCATAATAAGCTCACGAATCATGTTATGTCTAACACCCAAGTGTCTAGACTTCCCATTATACACATGGCTATAAGACCTTGCCAAGGTAGCAGCACTATCACATCTAATAAATATGGTGGATATCGGTTTTGGCCATAATGAAAATTCATAAATCAAATACCTAAGCCACTCAACTTCCTTTTTAGCTACAGACAACGCTACAGATTCAGACTCCATCGTTGAATTCATAATACACGTTTCTTTTTGGATGCCTAAGAAATGACACATCCTCCAAGAAGAAAAACCCAACCACTAGTAGAGGAGTGATCCTCCATGTTAGTGGTCCAGTTGGCATCAGAATTACAGTCTATAGGAAATACATTGTAGAAGAAACCATAAATCATGGTTCCTTTTAAATACTTAAATACTCGATTCAAAGCTTGCCAATGAACCGAGCTAGGATTACTAGTATATCTACTAAGCCTTCCTACATCAAATGTTATATCAGGCCTAGTACTTATCATTGCATACATAAGAGATCCTACAGCTCTTGAGTATTCAAGCTGAGACAATGGATATCCTTTATTAGACAGTAGCTTAATAGTAGGATCCATAAGAGTACTAACAGGTGAACATTTTTCAAAATGGAATTTATTCAATATCTTCTCAATATAATGAGATTGAGAAACATAAATTCCATTGTTTCCTCTATTGATTCTAATACCAAGAATCACCTCAGCCTCCCCCATGTCTTTCATATCAAAACTAGATGATAAAAACTTCTTGGTTGTATCAACTTTTGTAGATCGGTACCAAATGTCAACATATCATCTACATATTGACAAATTAGAACTCCTTTACCATAATTATCAAATTTGCTATATACACACTTGTCAACTTGGTTTATTGCAAAACCATTAGACAAGACCACATCATCAAACTCTTGATGCCACTATTTTGGTGCTTGTTTTGGACCATATAATGACTTCTTAAGCTTGCACAACTTATTCTAATTTTCAAGCATCACAACCCCTTCAGGTTGTTTCATGTACAATCTCCACATCCAAATCGTCATTCAAGAATGAAGTTTTCACATCCAATTGATGAATCAAAAGATTATGATCAAAAAAGTCAATACCTTCCTTTTGCCTAAAGCTTTGGATAACCAATCTAGCTTTTTACTTATCTATAGTGCCATCCAATTTCATCTTTCTTTTGAGGATCCATTTACAACCTAAAGCTTTGCAACCAACACGTAATTCAACCAAAACCTAGGTATCATTATGCATGATTGAATCAATCTCATCATGAATCGTTTCTTTCAAGAAATTTGCATCTCTTGATGCCATGGCTTCACTAAAGGTCTTTGGATCTCCTTAAACAATAAAACAAAATTGATGTTGAGACATATTCCCATCTCTAGTTCCTTCAAATAGACACGGATGAAAATTAGATCCATAAGACTTAGCTTTTTTCAGGTCTAGAGCTCCTCCTAAGTTCCGATGATTCAGGAATATCACTCGCTTAATTTGAATCATTGGTGAGTGCTTTCTGAACCATATCCCTAGGTCCAGGTATAGATGTAAATCTATCTTCATCAAATATTGCATCTCTTGATTCTATAACAGTATTAACTGAAACAAAGTCATTAGATTTTATAACATACAATCTATATGCTTTGGAATGCTCAGCATACCCAATGAGGATACAATCTATACTTTTTTCACCCAAGTTTTTCCTTTGGGTTTAGTGAGCCTCACAACCTCTCGACAACCCCAAACGAATTGGGAGTTATGGACGGTTTTATAAAACGGCATATTGTAGTTTTATTAACCATATAACACATCAAAACCGAATCCGTATATGGACCCCCGCCAGGGGTTGCACCCCTTGGACCTCGTTATCGGGGCTACTGCCCCCGAACCCCTGTCGTTTGGGGGCTTCACCCCTAAACAATCAAGATAAGTTCGAACAAGTGTGCACCTCACATTTTCCCGAACTTGTTCGCTATTTATCAAGATTATATTGGTTTTGAAAAATTAATCTCATTACACTTAAATCATATTGTTGACACAAAAGCACCAAAATAACCCATTATCTAAACCTAATCCGACATATCACTTATTTTCAATTACGTACTATACTTGAACTGTATCAACTAGTGAATTGTCACATTATCTAAATGTTAAGACTTGAATTAATCTATATAAATAATTAGTTATACAAACAGTTAAATTATCTTGTTACAGTGAAAGAAATGATATAATCAATCGAGAATAGCTCAATTGATAAGTTTCACACAAGAACAACTTGTGGAATTGGCCTAACTCGAGAGAAACTCTCTAAGTCGTAATACTCATTCAAATGATCAAAGATACCAATGACCTAGTATTTTCATTCTTTTAACTAACTCAACTAACTACTGAAAGATGACACAAGTGGTCCCCGAAATATGAATACGGATCTACTCACTCCCTAAGTAAAACCGACCCATTACAAAATAGTATGTCATTTTCTTACGTATCACTAAACGGAACCATTAATTATCTAAACCTAAACCAATTCATGTCACACAATAACCTTTGTTTCGGTCTATCAACACCTAGGGGTATGTTTGACGTAAATGGGGCTAGAAGCGTTGGAATCTGGAGCTTTTATTTCAGGACGTTTTTTTTTAAAAGCCTCAAGCTCTTTGAAAGAGTTTTTGATTTGGGGCTTTTATTTTAAAGAGTAAATTACATAGATCGTCCCTAAGGTTTATATGGAATTACGGTTATCGTCCCTAACTTTGAAAAGTTGCATGGATCGTCCCATTGTTTAAAGTAATTACGCATTTCGTCCCTATTTTAGACGTCCGTCTAATTTCACCGTTAGCCTTCCCTCACGTGTTAAACACGTGAGGGTATTTTAGTCTTTTCCCCTCTATCATTTTAATTACCCCTCTTTCTAAACGATTTCATTTTGTATCCTTAGTTTTAACCTAACACTTCGTCTTCCTCCTTCCTCTTTCTTCATCTTCCTCGCAAAATTAGGGTTACAATAATTATTACAGTCAATCGATGTTCTAGGGTTCTACGATAAAAATGGTGATAACTGAAACTAGGGTTTGACTACCAACCGATAATATCGATCTTCTACCACAGTTTTATGGTAAGTTTTAATTTTTCATTTTAGTAGTCATTAACAACGTAATGGTTACTGACACCAAATTATTTCTTATTTCAGAAAATGACAACACACATTTTACCATGAAGATTCATCACGGTGGCAAGTTTTCAAGTTTCCCTGATAGGAGGTATATTAATGGGCTTGAATCGTATGTTGATCTTTTAGATATTGATACCTTTTCAGTTCATGAGTTGGATGATATTATGATAGAATTAGGCTATAAACAAACTGATATTATGTATTACCATTATGAGATTCCTGGTACTGATTTGGACTTTGGACTTGAGGCACTTGCTAGTGACCAGGATATAAATAGGTTGTCTAAACATGTTGTTGAACATAAGATGATTAATGTGTACATTGAACATGGTACAACTAGTTTAAACACCTATTTTATGGTAGACCAGAACACACCACCAAAAACCAATGTTAGAATTGAAGAAATCCTTGATGACACACCAAGAAGTACTGTTAGAATTGAAGAATTACCTGATGACACACCAACTAGAATATCAAAAGGAAAAATCAAAACTTCTAAAATGTTGTTGTTAGAGTATGACCAAGTTAGTGATCCAACTGATAAGGGTAAAGGCAAAGTTGCTGACTTAGATGATCCTTTTGTGGGCTTAGATGATTTAGTGGATGATAGAAATTACAAGGGTAAAAGCAAAGTTGTAGATGAGGGTAAAAGCAAAGTTGTAGATGAGGGTAAAAACAAGGCTGTAGATGAGGATAAAAACAAGGCTGTAGATGAGGATTTAGATGACAGTGACTATCTAGTAGATGAAGAGAATATGGTGAATGAGGTTGCAGTAGACATGAGAGACTTTCATTCAAATATTGATTCAAATGTAGAGTTTGGTGGTGTCACAAATAGGAGTTTAGTAACAGATAATGATCCAACTGTTGAAGAAATTGAAGTGGAAGTTATAGACAATGATGCATTTTCTAGTGCTGAGGATTCAGGTGATGGTATTGAAAACATTAGGAATAGAAAATTAAAGATGTTGAGGAAAAAGAAGGCTGGAAATGACAGGGGTGTAGATGATGAATATTTTTATCCTGGAAAAGATTTTGGTTCAAGATTGGAGGTGACTGAGTTGGTCAAAAAGGCTGCAATTGAAACAAGAAGGAATTTGAAGATTATAAAGCAGGACAACATTAGGGTAAGAGCTATTTGTACAGGGAGTATAGTTATTTTTAATGATGAAAATGGGCAATATAAAACTGCTGTGCCAGCTGCAGCTGCTGGGCCAAGTGAGTCTGCTGGGCCAACTGAGTCTGCTGGGCCAAGTGTGTCTGTTGGGCCAAGACCAGGTAGTGGGCCAAGTAGGGTAACTAGATCTAGTGGGCCCAGTAGGGCAAGTGGGGAAAGTGGGGCAAGTGGGGGTAGTCAAAAAAAGAATCTTGGTACAGGTAGAGTATTTAATGTCCCAAGAAATGAGGGTAGGTGTCCTTGGGTAGTGTATGTGGCCAAAGTTAAAGGGGAATCTACTTGGGTAGTAAAGACATTTAGAGGTCAACATAGATGTCTCCAAACTAGAGAAGTTAAAGCATGCACAGCTGGTTTTCTATCCCAAGAGCTTGTTTCCCAAATTGAGTCTAACCCAGATATACCAATCAAAGCAATCCAGGATCAATTGCAAAAAAAATATGCAGTCTCAATTAGCAAAATGAAAGCATTCAGGGCAAAGTCACAAGCATACAATAAAGTGAGGGGTGATTACATGGCTCAGTATTCTATGTTGAGGGATTATTGTGAAGAGTTGAGTAAAAGAAATCCTGGTACAACTATAAGATTGGATGTGCATCCTGAACCAGATCCAGAAGTTGACAGCAGAGCTTTTAGGAGGATATACATATGTTTGGGGGCTTTAAAAGAAGGATTTAAAGCAATTGGAAGGAACTTGTTAGGATTGGATGGGGCATTCATGAGTGGTCCTTTCCCAGGACAGATTCTTACTGCTGTGGGACTAGATCCAAACAATGGAATTTATCCATTAGCATATGCAATAGTTGAAGCAGAAACAACTGATTCTTGGCAATGGTTCTTGGAGTGTCTTGGAGGGGATCTTGAACTAGGTGTGATGTCTAATTTCACCTTTGTTACTGATAGACAGAAGGTATGATTTTTATTGATTTTTGCATTTTTTTTTTATTTATACATTTTTAATGAGTGACTTACTTGTTACATGGTATACTCCCTGCAATTGCCAAAGTGTTTCCATGTGCTGAACATAGGTACTGCCTTAGGCACATACATGAAAACATGAAGAAACAGTGGAGAGGGAAAAAATATAAAGACCATTTGTGGAAGTGTGCATCTCAAACTAGTGTTCCATACTTTGAGAGGGCAATGGGTGAGTTAAGAGAGTTCAATAAAGATGCATACAATTGGCTACTTGAAATTCCACCTCAACATTGGACAAGGTCCCACTTTTCAGGTTTGAATATATTTTTGATTTTAGTTAATATGTTATAGATTTTGAATATTATGTTTGAAATATTTTTAACTGCTCACATGAACACGGATTGCTAACTCAGATGTGTTGTTGAATAATATGTGTGAAGTATTCAATAGGCAACTCAAACCTGGGAGAGATAAGCCCATTATAAGTTGTTTGGAGTACATAAGAGAGTACTTAATGAGAAGAATTGTTGCTGTTAAGGGAGTAATTGACAAATCTGAAGGGCATCTTACACCAACTGCTACTAAATTGTTAGAGGAAATCAAAACAAGAGTTGTGCAATGCACTGCTATATGGAATGGCAGTAGTAGGTATGAAGTTTCTGCTCCTTTCTCAGATCAATCTGTTGTTGATATGCAGTTAAGGCAATGCACTTGTAGAAAGTTTGAAATTACTGGCATACCTTGTAAGCACATAACTGCTTGTATATGGAACATGGCACAAAATGACACAAATGTTGGCATACCTGAGAGATGGGTTCATCCATGTTACAGACTATCTACATGGAAGCAAGTTTACAGCTTCCATGTGGAACCTGTAACTGGTTCAATTATGTGGCCTAAGTCTGAAGTTCCTACCTCTATAAGAACACCTTACCATCATACTCCAGTTGGTAGACCAAAGAAAAAGAGAAGAAAGGGTGAATTTGAGATGGATGACATGGTTCAAGGAGGTAAATTGACAAGGAAATGGAAAACTGTTACTTGTGACTCTTGTAAGCAAATGGGTCATAACAAGAGGTCATGCAAGGGTCAATTTCCAGGTAAGCAAATGTGATTATCTTGGTTAAATTTTTACATGTTAGTTGTAAGCAAATGGGTCATAACAAGATTTTGTATTCTTTTGTTAGAATGGAGTCAAAAAGACAAGAATAGTGGAGCCCCTGCAGCTGGTGTTGGAACAAGTGGAGCTGGTAGTCAAAAAGGGAAAAAGAGTGCAGCTGGTGTTGGAACAAGTGCAGCAGCTAGTGGAGTTGGTGGTGTTGGAATAAGGGCCAAAAGGAAGAAATCAATTGGGCAAAAGGGGAAGGGTACCAAGAAGTGTTAGTGTTAGGTGACTTGAAAACAACTTTATGTTAGTGAAACAACTTTGTGTAATGTCTTTTGTGTAATGTCTTTTGTTTAGGTGACTTGAAAACAACTTCAGAACACCTTTATGGTTTTATGGTATTATGGTATTTATGTTATGTGTAACGTCTTTTGTTTGTGTTTCTGCTTGTGTGTTAGTATATAAACAATGTTAGTATATACTAGAATCAAAATCAAAAATATATGCCAATACATATAACCATAAACCATCCTTATACATATAACGATAAACCATTACAACTGAGATAAACCATTACAACTGAGAAAAGGGATACAATACAGGTGCCAATACATATAACCATAAACCATTCCAAGTGAGAAACACATAAACTATCCTAATACAATCATTAAAATACAAGAAACTAAGAAAACCATCCAACTGAGAATCAAGAACACCTTCAATCTTCTTCGTTCAAGTTCCAACTGGTAATATTTGATTGCATCTTATTCCTTGTCGTCAATAAACCAGGGATTATAATAGTTGATCGAGCACACATTGGAGGATCAACCCATCCAATAAAACGACAATTCGATCCCTATCAAAAAGGAAAAGGGAAATTGATTTGAAATCATTGATGGAAATCAAAAAAAAGAAAAAACTAGTCACTGATGGAAATCAAAAAAAGGTAACTGGCCATTTGGGGGCAAGCATAAAAACGACGACCCGGATTTTGTGAAGTCCATGAAGTGCGAACAACATCATGTCTTCCACACCAACAATTCACCATGAAGGATTGCGAGGAAGGAGGAGGATGAAGTATTAGGTTTAAATTATTTGAAATTGATTTGAAATCGTTTAGAAAAGGGGGTAGAAAAGGGGGTAGAAAGAGGGGTAATTAAAATGATAGTAGGGAAAAGACTAAAATACCCTCACGTGTTTAACACGTGAGGGAAGGCTAACGGTGAAATTAGACGGACGTCTAAAATAGGGACGAAATGCGTAATTACTTTAAACAATTGGACGATCCATGCAACTTTTCAAAGTTAGGGACGATAACCGTAATTCCATATAAACCTTAGGGACGATCTATGTAATTTACTCTATTTTAAATTAAAAGCTTGAAGCCTTTCGCCACCAAACAAGTCTTTTATATTTTGGGGCTTTTATTCTTGAATTTAAAAGCTTGAATCCCCTAAAAACACTTTAAAAGCCCATGCCAAATGTAGAAAACTATAAACTCAACCGAAAACCACAAGAACACCACCAAACTTTCAATCTTTTCTCAGAAATCAATAATACTTCAATACAACTGAATCAACTATCAAATACTAATAATACTTTCACTAAACTATCAGACCAATATTTTATCCCAAAAAAAAAAAACTATCAGACCTAAGACTAAGACTAATTAGAGTTTCAATAACAAACCCTAATTTATAAATTTGAGAGAGAGGTGTGTTCCTTTATTCACCAAGTTACGTCTCAAAATGAGATGTAATACACGTTTTATACTCCAAACTAACACTCAGCACCCTTGACTTTACTTTGTCCAGCATCAGTCCATCAACTTGACATTACAGCTTCACATTTTCATAAATGACACTTCTAATCCTTGAACTTTAACCTACACAAACCAAACTAAGTAAGAAAAGTTGTAAACCAAGTTAAGACTGATTTATACATATTTCAACACCAAACATACCCCTAGTATTCATAAAATAACTTAATACATCTTATCTAATACTTACGAAAGATGGAATATATATGGTAAAAATTTGTTCTTAGTAAATTTAGGAATATTATGAAATTAAAAATTGAAAATTATTGTACAAGAAACTACCGGGAAAGATCATGTAATAATTACAAGAAACAACTTTCCTTATATTACAAATATTACAAACCCTAAATCTATAAAACTTTAACATTATTACACCATGAACAAACCCTAACATTAATTGTCGTGATGAACATGAACACCATGAACAAGAAGATCAAGAAGACGTCCACAGGTCGAAAAAAGATCGAAATAAAAAAGATCGAAGAAGTAAACAACCGTCAAGTCACATTCTCCAAACGCCGAACCGGCATCTTCAAGAAAGCGGCCGAGCTTTGTGTCTTGACAGGATGCGAAGTCGCTATCCTAGTAAACTCACCCGGTGGCCACTCACCCGGTGGCCATGTTTACGCATTCGGTCATCCCACCCCTGACGTCACTCTCGATCGCTACCTCAACAATAGTAATAATGCTGAAAAAACAACCTCTAGCAGAAGCCCACCATTGGTGATCGAGCAGTTTAACCAATATTACGTCGAAAAATCAATGGAGTTGGAGACGGTGAAGAAGCAAAAAGAGATGATTCAAGAATCGAAAAGTATGATTGTTGATGGATTACCATGGTACCATGAAATTTATGATTTTGATGGGGTTGAAGTGGATGAGTTGAAGCAGTATCTTTCGGCATTGGTGGAATTACGGAGGAAGGTTTTAGTAAGAGCTGACGAATTACAGATGATCAGGAAAGATCCGAAATTGTCGGGTTTGAACATGTTGAGTTCCAACACCTTGGCTCCGAACATGTTGAGTTCGAACATCTTGGCTCCGAACATGTTGGATAATGGTGATCTAGGGTTTTTAAACGATATTCCGAATACTATGATTTCGACTAACAATATGGATCAGGCATATTTTGATTTTGCGAATACTCATTATATGGATTCGATGATGTAAGTACTAGTTTAATTTTTCAAGTTTGTTATAATTAGTTACAAATTAATATGTTTTGATTAACTAGTTTATATTAAGATTAAGATGAGGTTATTTATCCAATTGCTACTAAAATGTTTATCCTTTAATTTTTATTTGGGATTTATTTTTGTATTTTGGTTTTAATTTAGATATTGTACTCATAGATTTGTTTTCAATACACACCATTATACATTTATGTTATTTTGTTGGCATGTACTTACGATCTATCCATTGCGATTTACGTACTAATCACAAAATACATCTTGTGCATATCGGATAGAAACTGTGTTAGCTAAATATTCTTAAACATCGATATATAATTTTCTTTGGAAAAGGCATCGAGTTTTAGAACGAAAATTAGATTGGTATTGTAACACAACCCTTTGAAGTCTTGGTTTCCTTGGCTTGTTGCATTTGAGTTAGGATAGTGGGGATTGGGGAAGGGTATATATGAGCTGCTGAACAATAGGAGTAACCCTCATGTCTCCGGCCCATTCAGTACATATTGGACCAATTCAGGACAATTTTTTTCACAGCCAAACAACTCCTCCTCTGATTTGGTCAGAGGTGCACTCCATTAAGAGCCGTCAAACAGCCCTTAGACCCCATTGTGTTATTTTTGATCGGGCATCATTCCTAAATAATGGTTGCTTAAGTACTTGGGCCGTCGAAGGCCCATAATCTGATCGCTGCAAGAATTATTTACTCACTTTTCTTATTCATTTTCTCTTTTAAGTCTCTATTTGTGGACTTTACTAAGAAAAGTTCGTAGTTCTTGATCATCGAACCAATAAAAAATCTTACACATTTTAGACTTGGTCAATAACATGACGACTTCAAATACGTATACATAACTCAATGCATACCCTTGGCGTATTAACGAGTATTTGTTTTAAGGTTTTGTTCTGACATGTGAAAAAATTGTGTCTTTAGTATAGTCGAAGTATATTTGAAATGTTTAAAATGTTTTTTAGATTGCTAAGATGTAATAACAATAGTAAGCATACCAATCAGCCTATATCATTTCGAGTGGTTTGGATTTATTGATACCATTCATAAGTCAAAAAAACATACTAAGTAAATGATACTCAAAATGTGCTTATTTTGAAAGTATATATGTCCATTCTCTTTGCACTTTTTTGTTTTCCCGAAAAGCAATAGTATATTTGCGGTTCGTGTGTGGCTTGATCATTTAGGTATGGATCTCCTTTCAACTTTATGTTCTCATTGTGAAAAGGCGTTAGAGACAATGGACCAGTCGTTTGTTTTATACAAAAGGGTGCGGGAAATAAGTATTTAAATAGAGAAACATGGCTAGTTTTAATATGATATCGGGTGGGGATGTAATCTGTTTGCCCAATTCAAGAACATTTCAATTTAATAGAAATAAAACCGATCCAACTAATATGACAAAGAATAGAAGACAAACAAAAGGGTAAGCGTATCTTGCGTATGCATCATCTTGGTGTGACCAAAACCATAAGTTATGGTAACCGGCAAACCATGAAAAGGGCATGAAACTAATGAAAACAAAATGTCGAATGACAGTGTTCATATTTACAAAACTACACATTATGGAGAACAATATAGATAAAAAAGAAAAAAAATATTATTCGAAGTATTAGATTTTTTTTCTAAATTACAATTACATAACTAAAGTTTTATTAAAAACGACTCAACAAAAGGGTTTAAGATTCTATCGAAAACAATGACCACATTTTCACGTTATGAACAAGGAATATTAAATATTTATAAGTCCCGACGAGTTAGAAATTATTTTGTTACCTATTTTCAAAGTTGTTTTCTTTCTATTTATATACAACGCGATATGGAGGTCTCTCATCACGTCATCACGATTTTGAGATTGCTACAAACAATGAAACAAACCGAGCTATCACTATATGATAAAATGGAAGAGTACAGCGTGTGGGAATAAATGTTTTCGTCATCCTACATAAAGATCAACAAAAATAGAAAAGTAAAGTTTCTTTTCATAACAATTTGTGTATTGCTAAAAATAGTACAATGAGCTGAAGTAAGAAAATGAGTTATAAATCATTTACATCACAAAACAGGAACTACGAAACAGAGTAGTCAACGTCGACTAACAACCACCTAACAATAAGGCCGCGAAAATCACTTCAGTTTCACTTTACTTTCTTTGGACAAGTTCCTCCTCATACTTTTTCAAACAAGCAATCGGTTTGTTTTGACCATCTTCGCTCATTAAATTTGCTTATTCATTATATGTTCACTTTTTTGTCGAATCTCCCAATTCACACTTCACTAACTAGTGTTTATATTTTTTCCTCTATAAATTCGCCTTTCCTATTTGTTGTTCTTGGAGAAAACCTACGTAAATGAAGTGTGCAATGCTATTCGAAATGCTTGTTATTGTGTTAATGGTTTTGTTATATGATTGTGTAATGTGTAAAGAATGTACCAACATTCCCACTCAACTTTCATCCCATACTTTTCGTTACAATTTATTGAATTCAAATAACGACACTTTGATTCAAGAGGTGAATTCTCATCGCCATTTGACTCCCACGGATGAATCCACGTGGGCTAGTTTACTTCCTAGGAAGGTTTTGAAACAGGAGGATGACTTCACTTGGATGATGATGTATAGGAAGATTAAGAATCCGGGTGGTAAGGGTTTTTTAAAGGAATTGCCTTTGAGTGAGGTGAGATTAGACCCGGATTCAATTCATGGTCAAGCTCAACAAACAAATTTGGAATATTTGTTGATGTTTAATGTTGATAGATTGGTTTATAGCTTTAGGATCACCTCTGGTTTGCCAACTGCTGATATACCGTATGGAGGTTGGGAGTCCCCTGATCAAGAGCTTCGTGGTCATTTTGTAGGTTCGTTTTTTTCTCAATTTTATATTTTGTTGCTCTTATAGAGACTTCTGCCCATTTATGTCGTGTAGTTGCTTCTTGAGTTTTGGTTGTTTTAAAATCCCTTTTTGAACGTGTATGAAACCGTAATTTAGTACAGCTTCACCCTCATAAAGTTTAGTCAAACGAGCAACTTTTCAACTGCTAATAACTCATGGGTACTATGTTGTATGACACATTTTCGCATTACACGGCCTACTCTACGCCGGATTTTGAGTTTCCGTTGTTGGAAAATTTATTACTAATTTGACCCCAAAAAGAAGTAAGCTTGATCTGTTTCTCATTGTAAAACTTCATTAGTTCTAAATCTGTTTCTAACCTTAACATGTTTGCCATATGGAAGGACATTACTTGAGTGCATCGGCTCAAATGTGGGCGAGTACTGGTAATAATAGCCTTAAAAAGAAGATGAAAACGTTAGTATCTGCACTTGCTGTTTGTCAAGAAAAAATAGGCACAGGGTATCTCTCTGCTTTCCCATCTGAATTTTTCGACCGTTTTGAAGCTATTCAGCAAGTTTGGGCTCCATATTACACTATTCACAAGGTAAAGAAACAGATTTTTTTTACTTGCACGATAGAAACAGAACAAGATTTGTACGTAGTTCATATGTTTTTATTGTAAGTGACAGATAATGGCTGGTCTGGTGGATCAGTATGTTCTGGCTGGGAATAATCAAGCTCTAAGTATGGTGACACAAATGGCCGACTATTTTTGTAAACGTGTACAGAATGTGATTACTCGATACACTATTGAAAGACACTGGTTATCGTTAAATGAAGAAACTGGTGGAATGAATGATGTTCTTTACAGACTATACACCATTACAGTATGTCGAAAACCTTTCACCGTGCTTTCTTTTCTATAGTGAAGTGAATGCATTTAACGTTTTATTGTGAAATTATATATATTGAATAAGACCTGTTTTGGATTTTTAGGCTCGGATTTAAGTTGAAATTACTATAATTTCTTCTGTAACATAACTATTTCATATGTGCATCCAGGGAGACACGCAACATCTATGGTTGGCTCATCTTTTCGATAAGCCTTGCTTCCTTGGACTGCTCGCTATAAAGGTAACATTGATATATTTTGCTAGGAATTATGCCATATTCCATTGTCTCTTAATAACGCTTTAACAATTTCCATTTCGAGACATCCCAAAAACGACAGCATTTTCATTTCTAGAAAGTTTTCAAGTTTCAAACTTACGATTACCTATTTGCCTAATACTTTAGCAATTCATTTAATTAGATATCGATACATATGTTGTGAATTTCATGGACCTTAGAAGGTTGCTGTTTTTATTTTATTGGGTGCATTTAGGCTGATGACATATCTGGTTATCATGCTAATACACATATTCCGATTGTTATCGGAGCTCAAAGGCGGTATGAAGTAACTGGTGATCCTTTGTATAAGGTATTTTGGATTTTAAAATCGCCGGTATCATTTTCAACCCAAAGAACGAAAGGCTTCTCTTCTTTTTCATATTTGACTACTGTTTTATGATAAATTTCCAGGAAATTGGGACATTTTTCATGGATGTCGTGAACGCTTCTCACATGTACCCAACAGGAGGCACATCAGTCTTGGAGTTTTGGTAGAAATATTTTAAATATATATATATATATATATATATATATATATATATATATATATATATATATATATATACAAACTGACGGAAAATGAATCTTAATTGTGCATTCAGCATGTTCACAATTTATTGAGTGAAATGTGTTTGACGGTCTCAGGTCAGAGCCTAAAAGACTTGCAAGCACCTTACAGACGGAGAACGAAGAGTCTTGTACTACCTATAACATGCTAAAGGTGTTTGCCTATAAGATAAAAGAAATTCCAACTCTTTCATTTCGTTTGTTGATTATTTTCAAATATATGATCTTGTGCATAGGTGTCACGTAACCTATTCAGATGGACCAAAGAAATGGCGTATGCGGACTACTATGAACGAGCTTTAACTAATGGTATTCTTAGCATTCAAAGAGGGAAGGAACCCGGAGTTATGATATATATGCTGCCATTAGCTCCGGGAGCATCTAAAGCTACAGGATATCATAAATGGGGTTCAAAGTTTAATGATTTCTGGTGCTGTTATGGAACAGGTTTAAATTTTTACTTTTTCAAAATTCATTATCACGATTTTACATTCTTATTTGACATTATCGTCACTTTGACAAAATATCTTTGTTTTCCATTTGAAATGGTTTCTTTAGGGATCGAATCATTCTCGAAAATGGGTGATTCAATATACTTTGAAGAAGTAAGAAAAGATCACAAGCTTTACATCATCCAATACATATCAAGTTCCGTTAACTGGAAATATGGGCGGGTTTTTCTGGCTCAGAAAGTCGAGCCTGCTGTTTCTTGGAATCCTCACCTTCGAGTAAACGTTTCAATTTCCTCAAAGAAGGTACAAACACCATCAATTCTCGATAATACTTTTGTGTTATTGCTAATTAAGGACGTACTTTTATTTATTTACAGCAAGGAGTTACATCTACCTTGAATTTCCGAATACCATTCTGGACAACTTCAAATGCAAAAGCAACACTTAATGGCAACACTATTCCTATAACAGCTCCAGGCACTTTCTTATCGGTCTCAAAACAATGGAGCTCAAATGACGAAATTAACCTTGATCTTCCAATAACTCTAAGAATGGAGGCAATTCAAGGTCACATCTTAATACCTCATTCGATAAAATAATTCGTAATATATTCTTCTGAATACTCATTAGTATAAATATCTTCAGATGATCGGCCAGAATACGCTTCACTCCAAGCAATTTTATATGGTCCATATTTGCTCGTTGGACTCACCAATGACGATTTTGACTTAAAACTCGATTCATCAACTTCACTTTCAGATTGGATAATCCCAATTCCGAAAGATTTCAATTCCCAATTAGTTTCTCTTTCTCAACAATCCACCGACTCAACTTTAGCTCTATCACATATCACCAACACCATCACAATGCAGGAATTCCCCGAGCCCGGTTCAAATTCCTCAATATTCTCAACGTTTAGACTCATATTCACAGAACCCAAATACAATATTTCTCAAGCTGTTATGTTAGAACCGTTTAGTCTTCCTGGTTCGGTCCTTGTACATCAAGGAAGAGATGAAACTCTCATAATCAATAATAACTTTAATAACCGGAATGCATTTTTCTATTTGGTTAATGGTGATGAAGGAACTGTTAGATTAGAGGCTCAAAGTGAGAAAGGTTGCTTTGTGTCCAATTCCAACGGAATAGTGAAACTGATGTTTGATTCTAGTGGATTAGATGACGAGTTTATGAAATCGTCAAGTTATGTGGTTCGTGAAGGAATCAGCCAGTACCATCCTGTTAGCTTTGTGGCAAAAGGGCTGAGGAGAAATTTTCTTTTGCAACCGTTATTTAGCTTGAGAGACGAACATTACACGGTGTACTTTAAGATTAACACATAAAAACAATGAATGTAAGAGTTATGAGAAATAAGTAAGTTTTAGGTTTCCTTAAGTACTACATTTCTAATATGTAACGATGAATTCTATGGGAACCTACATCGCCAACTTACTTTCTATTTTTGTTGCGAGTCGAGTAATTTATGTAGCCAAGTCTCATGTGTAGCAAAATTCACTAGTTATCATAAGTTTTACTATCTTTATTCTTTATAGACTGTCTGCATACGATTACTAGTTTTTCACTAGTTGTACAAGACTTTAAAGTTTAAAACTAGTAACTAACTATACAATTAACATTTGATTACACAAACTTTTCAAGAATCTACATCATGTCCATAACTATTTTTAATAATCTGCGCTTTTCGGAATAACCTTCTTCGGTTGCATCGTATTCGCTGCAAGTTTTACAGTAAGGTCTAAAAATTAAAAAACCTCAAGAGACAATACAAAAAATTACCAAAAAAGAAGGTAAATGATGGGCGTTTGTTTAAACAAGATATTCTGTTGTGCATTGATCATGATGCATGTGGGTTGCATGATACATGTGATCATGGGTCTCACTGTTTCAATTTTGTAGGTCCAAGTACTACACAACAATATTAACTCCTACTGAAACCAATACTATCTATTTATGAGTATAAAATATGGATTTTGATTTTCGTTTTCCTATTCAAGTCGTGGTAGTGAATGTGATGGTGGCCGGTGACGGAAATAAAAGATCGACCAATGGTTATTCCTTTTTAGAAAGACAAGTATTACGTAACATCATACACTTATTCACACTTATATCTTTTACATGATTTGAACACTCAGTTCCACAACTATGGATCCCCCATTCCGAAAGGTTACTGAGTCGGGCGTTAGGTTTAAGGTATGGACCAACATACATATCAGCCGACGGTGGTTATGAGCTTGTTAAAATGAAGATGAGAAAGGAATGTTTTTGGAAGTACTTTTAAAATAACAAAAAACATTTATTTAAGTACATACTTGATACTGAAAATAAATGTAATTAAAAAAACGTACAATCATAAGATTCGCATAAATATTAAATATTTATATTATCGAAATTCAAATCTCCCGCGCATCGTTAACACTTTAAACGAACTCCTCAAAGCTTTACCACCATAGCTTAATCTCCGTCATCGTTACCGTTACCATTACCGTTACCATTACCATTATCCCTAACTAACACGACTTAAGTGGCTTACCACATAAACAATCATTATAAACAAACGACGACGCTTCAAGATGTTCAAACCACGAACCAACCGGAATTGCACCACAAAGATGGTTATGACTCAAATCTAAATGACCGATATACGAAGCCGACGATATCGACTTCGGTATCCGTCCTTTCAGCTTATTATAAGCTAAATCAATCATCATAAAATACGATCTCGGACCAAAAACATCAGGTATGTTTCCTTCAATCGCATTTCTACTTAAATTCAAGATACTAATGCTCGAATTCAATAATGAAGCTGGTAATTTACCGGTAATCATGTTTCCGTCGAGGTTTAAAGTTGCGAGTACCGCCATTTTACCGAGAGATTCAGGAATTGGACCGGAGAATCGGTTTAGTGAGAGATCGAGATCTGATAAACGGTAGATGTAAGAAATCGTGTACGGAATTTGTCCGTATATTCGATTTCCGCTAAGTAATGCTCGGCTGAGCATTCTAAGCTTTCCGAAGTTAATCGGAATAGTTCCGGATATTAAATTGTTTCGGAGATCTAAATGCATTAGCGAAGATAAATTCGCTATTGATCTTGGCATTCTACCGCTGATTCGGTTATCTGCGATATTTAGCACAGATAACCGAGTCAGTTTGCCGATATCGTACGGGATTTCTCCCGAGATTCGGTTTCCTATTAAGTCTAGGATACGGAGGAATGGAAGTGAAGTGATGCATTTTGGTATAGTGCCGGAAATGCCCTTCCAGTCGGCTATAATTACACTTGATAGCCTTCTTAAGTTGCAAATAGCTGGAGATATTGTTCCGTTCATGAACCCGGTTCGATGAGCTTTTTGAAAAATCGGGTCTTCTGACTCTCCACGGAGGTTTATATCTGCGACCTGTTTTGTAGTTGGGTCGCAACTTATACCGTACCATTTGTGGCAACAATCGTTGCCTTTCCATGTGTTAAAAATGCCTAAGTAAGGCTCGTGTAAGGCTGCTTTGAACGCCAGTAATGCTGCCCGATCTGACGGCGGGCAGCAGTTAACGGCGTTTGAAACAGCTAGTACCAAAACAACTGTAATCAAGAATGTTGTACTCATCTTTTTTTTTATTATTTGAAATGTGTTTGCATATGGGATGAAGTATGGGAGAGGGGTTTTAAGTAGTGAAAATGTTGGAAGGTAAAATGACGGGATTGACCCTCACATGTGGTGTGTGAAGTAAGGTGGACAGGTTATCATGGGTAGGGATAAGATGGGGATTGGGGAAATAATGCAGAAGAGGGATTGAATGTGATAGGAGGTAATATCGAACCGCGTGGCATGTGCTTATCCAGTGATGCAGGTCCTATTTAATTGTGTGCACGGTCCGGTATATGTATACATACACACGTATTCTTGAAAAGAGTAACACGTAGTACTAAGGTTGTAGGTTCAAGTCCGACTAGATGACTTTAGCTTAGACTTGGCATTGAATTGTTACTCGACGACCATTAAAATTGTAGGATCAGACCTGACTCAAAAATATTTTTGACGTGAGCTTGAACTCGGTTCAAATAGCTCCAAAAACACAAACTAAAACCAAAATAGTTTCCGCACTACATATTAGGCTAGATTTAATGCTATATATGTTTTTAGGTATGTATTTTAGTTGTTAACCTAAATGGTTGGATACACATGAGGAAATAATCAATGTAGACGTACATGCCCATTAACTAGATTGAAGAACTGTTTCTTGCCTGGAAATCTACATTAGGAGCATTTCATGTTCCATATAATTTAATGGTTGATCTAACATATGGAGTATAACTTTAAAAAAAAAAAAAAAAAAAGTTTTATAAAAAGAGAGTCATATGCTAGTGTGGTTGGCCATGTGGTTAAAGGATCAATTTTTGTGTGTTTTATGTTTAAGGTGAACAACGTATGAACCAAAAAATATTAAGTGACGGATAATTATTAAGAGTAGTCTCTCAGTTTTTAGTCAGTTTTGTGTTTGATGACGTGACGCTGAATCAACAAATCATTGGGAATGGTCTCATGTTTAATACTAAATGGGCAAACAAGTGATGATCTATAAAAACTAATTTACTAAAAACCATAAAATCAGATATTAAGTTTCAGTTCATTCCACTGTGCTTTTACAGTTTCATGATATTATGAATTTCAAAAAATATAATTTTGATTAGTTTTAAAACATGGATACATTTGTAGAAGTATGGAAGTGCATGAAATAGATACTATGAATCTATTCATAGTACCGAAATTAATAAGAAGATCTTTGCTGGCAAAAATATTTGTTTCACCAAATTTAGATCACTTCTCTTTACTAAGTTATAGTCTCATACGAAATATCAATGTTCTCATAACGGAACCACTGGACCACCGTTTCAGTGACTATACTCTATAGGACCAATGTTTCAAACTCGTCCCACACCCTCGTCAATGGAATCAATCCCCAAAATTTATGACCATTCCCCTGTTGAGTGAGTCTTGTTTAATAACTACACCTTTTTTCTAACCATTGCGTAACTTATATTTTTCGTCCTCCTTGTTATTGCGAAAATGCAGACAAAGTCCTAGTCATTTCACAAAATGCGCTTGATTAACGTTCTTTTGGGAACTTTTTAGATTTTCATAAAATAAAATGACTAAAATGCCTCCATTCTTATACTGAAAAGTTAAAAACTATATATAGACGATAAATGTACTTTCAAAATGTAAAAAACTACATACTTACTAACGGATCTGATTTCTGTTTTCGATTAACTAATATTTTGAATCATGGAACTCCAGTTCCCTTGTATTACGAAAAAACTTACAAGTATTAAAATTGAAATGAGCAACCCAGATTAATTTACATTATCCATAGTAAGATGATGAGAACGATTATTTGAGTTAGCAGAGTTTGGTGGAGCACCACATTTGTCCGTTTATGAAAATATGAGGACCAAATGATAAAGTTTAAGGGTCCCGTCACGCATCAAAAAGGTGAATAAAACTAAAATTAAGCATATGCCAACAAAAATCAAACACCTCACTCACTGGCTACCTATCACTGCCTTGGGAAACTTAACCAACTTGTCTCTTCCATTCATCTTAGATAATTTATATTGAAATGATAAAGATAGCTCTATGAACGGTTTATAATGTATGTGGATATGCATTAGTTGACTGTATATTAGTAAATCTGACTTTCTATATTTTTGGGATTTTTTTTTTATAAATGTACAACAAAGTTAAACGTGTAATAACAAATTAACCACAACTCATAGGACTGTCATTATCATAACTCTTATCATGTTATGCAAAATTAAGACTAATACCTAATTAGGGATAAAGCTAGAAAAGTTTTTCAGAGAACATATTATTATTAAAAGAAATTGGTAAGATAGGAGAAAGGGTGCTATACCATTACACTAGATGATTACTTTTTGTGTAAATTATCAACTAATTCCTACATGATTATTTTTTGTGTAAATTACCGACTAATTCTTAATAATAGTCTATTTTGATGGGGACAAAAACTAAAAAATTGTATTTTTTATCATAAATTATTTTGTTTTATCAAAATTTTCACGGAAATAACTATCCTTGGCCCCCTCTAAAACCGCCATGATGCTAACTGGATTACCTAAAATTGGATTTAACTAATTTGTGTTATAAGGCACATGTTAAAATAAACAAGACGGTTTAAAAAAATAAAATCTAAAAGTACATATTGAATATAGATTGAAGCTTGTAAGGATATTATGGTATTTAACCAATTTAGCACACCAAGTGCCGTAACTGTGCATAGACAATTATTTGTATCATGATGTATTCCGTATTCTCATTCTCACTATTTACAAGACAGAAACAAGAACTAGTATCCAATGCACATTGTCATATCACCTGTTGAAGTTGTCAACTTAGCGATATTGTTACTAAACGAGGGGGTTATTCACGCATTGCAGCGACTCATTCGTTAAAGAAAAAAAGAATATTACTCAAACATTTAATAAAGAAACAGCTTGACTATGTGATTTTATAAAAATAAACACTAACAAAAAACTTCATTCTAGAAAAGTAAAATTATTCTTTTATTTTGAATTGTGACTAAAGTTGGCTCGGCTTGGCTTGAATTAGCCGTTTGACTTAAAAATGACTTATGAATAGTGCATTTACCAATTAGTAAATGTTTTAAAAAAATGACTTATGAATAGTGCATTTACCAATTAGTAAATATTGGTTCTCAAATACAAATACAAACGTCTTATAAATAGTGAGCTTATCGGTTGGTAAATGTTAATTATATTGCTGGCTCGGCTCGGCTCGGCTCGGCTTGAATTAGTCATGTAACTTGAAAATGACTTATGAATAGCGTTAAAAATGAAATGGCATAATGTTAATAGAAAGAAAAAATACAATAGAAAAAAAGTGTTTGTGAAAGCCCACATATTAAATGTAGTGGGACATTCACTATGCATCCAACCCGTGTATTATTGATTTCGTATCGTTGCTTTCTAGTTTTATAAAAATAACCCAAATAACTTTTTTCTTCAATTGTCATGTACACAGTTCCATGTTATACAATTCAGCAAATAGGACGGAAAAAAAAAGATAGGTTTTTTTTTCTATCGAAAGGAATTTTATTCCGAACAAAATGATTGTTAAATTTCAATCATATTATTATTGTTTGAACATTTCTGTAGGATTTTCTTAGTCATCGCGTCTTTATGAGTGTGTTTAAACTTACGAATTATAAATTTAAGGAGTTTTGGTTAACGAAAGTCAAGGAAAATTTGTGTAGTTTCTTTCATTGTCGTTATTTAATTTGATCACCCATTACTTGTATTTGAAAAGTAACTTCTTTTAACATCTTTGAAGTTTCGATCAATGTAATTTCTTTTGTGACCACAAAAAAATATAAATAATAATCAAATTGTATGTATATATCGATACAACCCAAATTTGAGTAGGGTTCATGGATCAGAAATTGTATTTACGGGTCATGATGAAAAAACGGAAATAGAATGGCCAGAAAAACAGTGTTTGTTTTTCAATATTTATATTTTATTTTCCTATTCAAGATTTTAAAATAAAAATAATCATTTCAAATATTAAAGTGTTCGATAATAAATGGTTAAAGTATCTTATTTTATAAATATCTTAACCTCTTAATATAGTCATAAAACATGAAATATATAAATAGGGTCGAGAGTCCTACGAGTTTGTCAGCGATTAAAATTGGATAAAAGTTTTTATGTAAAGAAAAAAGTATTAATTAAGTTTAATTTTTTTTGGCTTTTTTTTAATAAAGATATTTATCGACTCAAAATTTTTCATTTTATTTGACCTGTCTATGCCATACATTATGTCATTCAAACCATACCTATACATGTGGTTTTTCATTCGGTTCTGTCAATCTCTTTTTATATGTATGTTTCATTGTTTCTACACACCCCTACTATAGTCCATGCGAAATCATAAGAATCATATTCATCAATTATAATATATTTATGAGTAAATTTCATTTTTTGTCTTTTATGATTTTTTAATTCGTCGATTTCGTACTTAAACTTTCTTTTTTGCAATTTTTGTCCCAAATATGTTATTTTTCATTTTTTTTTTTATCATTCGGTCTAACTTTAATTAGTGTTCTCCGTTAAATGCCACATTGAGTAACGAAAAATACCATTATTATTTATTATAACGGAAAAACTAACGGAAGGACAAAAAAACGAAAAATAACATCTTTGGGACAAAAGCACGTAATAACTCCGGACATCGATCGACGATAATTTTCGTCTCATTTCTTTTATTTGAATTTCAAGTAGGAGTATCATTAAGTCCACCCATTGTAATCGTTTTCTTTGGTAGTATTCCTTAACATTTTGCCTATTTTTTCAATAAAACTTATAGAATTACCCCAATGTGGAACTAAACCATTTTGCCAAGATTTTTAGATTTATAAAACCCAAATGTGGAATTAATTCAAAAGTCAATAGAGTCAATAACAAAAAACAAAAAAAAATGGTTTTTGGGCCGAACTAAATACACTATATGGTTTTCGTTAAGGTACAAGTATGTAATACGTTTTCAATATAAAACTTTTTTTTTCTTTGCTAAATAAAACTTAAGGGGTGTTTGTGTAAGCTTATTTATTTTTTTTGGCTTAGACTTTTGATTTATAAGTTATGAAGTGTTTGGAGTAGGTTATGAGTTTATCAGCTTATAACAAAATAAAAATGTTTGATAAGCCCATTAGCCACACAAAAGGAACTTATAAAAACCCCTTACATAGTCGTATAAGTCTAAACGAATAAGCTTAAACAAACAAATAAAATGAACTTATCTCCTCTTACATAAGCTAATATAAGCTAAAACAAACACCCCCTTAATAAACCCCCCCTTAATAAACCCCAAGTTTGATGTCCAAAAAAAACACAATTTGGCGCCAAAACCCTAATTTTCCCACCATTTTGTTCTTCACTCAGCTTTTAAACATCTAATTGGTGTATAGATATCTAAGAAATGGAGTCCGGTTCAGGGTCGGGTACAGGCGGGTTATCGGGTATGGACGATTACGAGACTTTGATTTCAACAACAGATGCAGATCTCTTGAAGCGTTCATGGCGTAACGAAAAAGCCGCACCCGAAATTCTTCAATTTCAGTCTTCTTTAGTTCAGAGATCCAGAGAACAGATTCAATTAATGGTAACTTTTTTATACTTTTAATTTTCAGTTTGTTGCTATTGAATGTATCGGGTAACCTTTTCATCATTTATGCTTATGTGTTACCTATATAAGTTGTCATGTCATCCACTATATCAGCGTCCCGTCTTGGTTTATGGTTTATAGCTAGTCAAATACATATAATAGCAATGGATTAGGGGCGGAGCCAGAAAATTTTTCACGTGGGACAAAGTAAAAGAATATTTATTAAGTGAATAAATTTTCGTCGTTCATTTTGAGCAAAGTAAAGATTTTTTATTTTTATGAGGTCAAAGCTTTAAAAATAACATAAATATAACTATTTTTTACATGTTTAGTGGAGTTAAGTGCCTACACCGACTCCGCCCTTGAATGTATCAGAAATAGCAATTTGGCTAAAAATTAAATAGATTTTGTAATAGTATTCCTTTTTGCCAAATAACTTTTGTTTCATCAATCAGCAGTCAACCGAGAGTTTTCTTTTGCTGTATTTGATCTTTATGCTCAAGTTTTTGCGTATCTACAATAGGGGATGGACTGAGTTAGGTGATGTATATATTCTGTCTGTGAGATATGTATTTGGCTATCCTCGTAAATAAAATATGTTAGTAAAAAGTTATAAATTTTAAAGTACGAAGAGTGGAAGAGTTAATAAAAATGTGTTTCCAGTAAGCACAATACGCTAAACAATTTTGGTTTTTTCGAGAGACTAAACTGAATTATTTGTAGCGGTATAGACTATGCTTTAAATGTTAGTTGATATTAAGGTGTTTTTGTACCACTCGGGTGACAGATACCCTCTTGTTCCCCTAACATCAGTTAGTGTTTCACTCTAATTTGGCTTCAATAGCTTTGTTAACCCCAAATCAGAGATCTTAGCAGTCCGCGACTCGTCAAAAAGAATATTGCTAGGCTGTATATTACGGTGTATAAAGAGTGCCACCATCGTACACATAAGAGCAAGGAAACCAAGTGTTGTAGCTATATATTCAACCAAAAGGTTAATTTCGGCGAAGTAACCCCGACGACCAGACATGTTTTTATCTTCTATCCAGGCTGTGGAAACCGATTTGCTGTTATCTTACACAATAAAACTCAGACATTTCTTTTGTTGTGGTAATCTTGTTTTTTTCTCAGGAAGATACTGTGGAAGATTTAATAAAGAATGGTGAGGATCCACTTACTGTTTCCCTATATCAGATGGATATCGACAGGACTATGTTTTTGTTGAGGTCATATCTAAGGACTCGTCTTCAGAAGGTATCAGAAACTGAATTTATCGTTAACATCCATGTTCAGTTTATTATTATTGTTTTAGAAAATCACGAGTTTACGTTTTAGGTGGTGTTTGGAAAGTGATAATGTCATGCTGAATAATTGAAATCATATTTCATGTCGATTTAATCTGTGTTACAGATAGAGAAATTCATGTTTCACATCGAAAAAACAGCCGATCTTTGGACAAGGCTGTCTGAACAAGAGCAGGACTTTGCTAATCGGTAAGAAATCATTCCTCTTCTGACTTTTACCCTGCAACTCCACAATAAACATGTCTCTAAAAGTTTGTGGTCAAAATCTTTTTCTGTTTCAGATCCATTAAAAACATGAAAGAGCATCTCGAACAATCTGTTTTGTCAAAAATGCCTAATCGTTACAAGTCTCATTCAAGGCAATCTGAAATTAGTGAAGAGGATGACATGGGTGAGTTTTTTTAACTCGTTTAAGGCAATTTGAAATTCGTGCAATTGTCATATCTGCACGATATCTCATATTTACCCTCTCAATGAATTTCAGTTCCAGAACCAAAGTTAGATTCGTTTATCATCTGCAGAAGCCGGAAATTTTTCGGAGGTCATCCGGTTGATGATAGGTAAGCATTATCCCTTTATTTCTGTAATGGTTTATAAAAACAAGATTACTCGATTAATTTTTTGACACGGACCATGTTTGATATGATGCCAGTGGAGAAGCAGACGCATTGGACATGTATCCTGGGGACATATATGCAATGCGTTACAAGTCGATTAAACCACTAGTCGAAAGTGGTCAACTTGATTTGGTTTGATTCTTTTTTTGTAGCTCATGGATGTTATATATTTGCTTAGCGTAATAGTGACCTTTAGTTTTAATATATATTTAAGCACAAATGATATTTGTTTGTTTGGTATCTGTTTAAGCAACGAAGTTAATTGTGAGCTTAATGTATATGTTTTGCTGGTATTTGGATATGTTACCATAGTCCCTAAGACGTGCATATATATATATATATATATATATATATATATATATATATATATATATATATATATATATATATATAATTTTTATTGATTAGTTTGGTTTAGTTTTACAAGAATTGAATATAGAAATGGAAACAGAATTGAGATTAAGCTATATGCTTATATTGATTAATGGTGAAATACACAACTAAGCTTAACTGCTCCTTCCATGTAATATGATTTTCATAGCGCTAAGCCGCTAATCGTATTCGTGTTCGACACCAAAAGGGGTTGCTTAGTTACCATCAACTTATGTATCGTAAAAGTTTGTTGGGTTCGCACTGCTCTAGCAGGAGTTTGAAGAAGGTGACACGGTTAAACCCTTTGAGTCCGTCAATCGTTGTTGAAACACTAATAAAAATCACCACTACATTGATACACACTTCATTTATATCATATTAATTAATGTAGAATTTTGATAAACATATATAGATTTTCAATTACAGTCCTTTGTATTTTCGGAATAAAACTCTTTCTTGCATATAATTATATTTTGTACATAACCCTACGGGCTATGTATGTTCAACAACACTAATTAATGTATAACCAAATTATGCATGTAATAATTTTTAAAAAATAGTAAATAGAATTATTATTTAACAAAACTCAATAAATATATCATTAACTGTAAGAGTACCCGGTATGTTAATCACGATTATGATTCTGAGATTTTGGGTGGTATGATAACGATGATTGTGGGAGTTGTGGAACCCAGTGTTTTTTTTTAAAAAACATTTAAATAAGATAAATATAACATTTTATTAAAATAAAAAACAAAACTACAATAATTAAAATAAAAATACAAAAACATACAATAAAAAAAATACAATACAATAATTAAAAAAATACAATACAATAATTAAAAAAAGCTAACGTTGTCGATAGTTATCCGAAAGTGTCGAAATGTAGGCCACGAGATCCTCCCAGAGTATGATGTGTGTGGTCTTGTCTCTAATCTCTCTGTTAATCCGGATACGTTCGTTGACTCTATCGTTATAAGTTCTTGGAACACCCGTAACCGGAGGAGCATTCCATTCTTGGGAATCACAAATCGACCGTCCGTTGTCTTCAACAATCATGTTGTGTAATATAATAACCCCATACATAACTCTTCTTAACTTGTTCATCTTGTAAAATCTAGCTGCATGTTTTATAATACCCCAACGACCTTGAAGAACATCGAATGCCCGTTCGATATCCTTTCTCGCACTCTCTTGAAAACGTTTGAATTTTTGACGAGGTTCGTCAAACGGGTACGAGAAAGCTTTAACAAATGTCGACCACTCCGGATATATACCGTCTGCAAGGTAATATCCTTTATCGTACTCGTGGCCGTTGACGGTGAATCTGTAGTCTGGGGATGAGTCGTTGAGCATATCATGAAACAACGGCGATTGTTTAAGCACGTTGATGTCGTTGTTCGACCTCGCGACACCGAAGTAAGCATGCCATATCCATAGATCGTACGAGACAACAACTTCCAACATAATCGTTGGATAATCATGGTCACCTCATGTGTATTAGCCTTTGTATGCATTTGGACATTGATCCCAACGCCAATGCATACAATCGATGCTACCAAGCATACCCTTAAACCCGTGAACCTCATCGTGTTTTTAATATAAACGATTAACATCATCTTGTGTTGGGACTCTTAGATAAACGTTTGTATAAAGATGGATTACACATTTTAAAAAATTATCTACGGATTCAGATGATGTTCTTTCTGACATTTGTAAATATTCGTCGAAGGCGTTCGGAGTAATCCCATACGCCATCATACGAATAGCGGACGTGCATTTATGTAAACAACTAAAACCCATTTTACCCGTTGCATCGGGGCGTTGTTTGAAAAATTTAAAATAGTCGAGCAAAGGTTCTACGGAGTAATTAGATATACCTTCGACTATTCTGAGGAAAAGAGATCTTCTCATCCGAAATCGTCTACGGAAATATTCATTCGGGTATGTGCTTTCGCCGGAGAAGTAATGTCGTAACACGTTTTCGTTTGCTTCGGTCCGATCGCGGTTAATATAACGCCTTTTTTTTTCACAGTACGGCATGAACTTTCCGCCTCATTTTCTTCCATCTCCATTTGTTCCATAGCTTGTGCCGCCTTGACTAGAACTTCGATCAATTCGGAGTCGTACGATAACGAATCCGTAACATCGTGATCGGTTGACGAATTTGAACTCATTTTTTGTTGTATATAGTTTTTAGAAAAAGATTGAGATAGAATGAGATTGAGAAATGGTGTGATTTTTTGGTTAAGTTGTGGGGGTATTTATAAGTGAAATTGTGGTTTTAAAGAAAAAAAAAATTAAAAATACCAAACAATTAGAAATCTAGCCACTGGTTTTAAATTTTTTAATTTTTTTTTTAATAAATTGACCGTTTAAAAATACAACGAGTGGGGGCGGTATGATAACGAGGCACAAGCCTCGTTGTGGAAGCCACAACGAGCGAGAATGCTCCCCACACCGGGTGCTCTAATATAAACTATTTTTGTTTGAAAATAATCATAAATCAATTATTAATCAAAGAACATATGATTAATATTGCTTCAATGGTTATCACCTGGCACATTTGTGTGAGATGTCACATGTTCGAAACTTAGTACTGAGGTGGGTGACCTCCCAAGAAGATTTTCTACTGAGACTCGTGGCTCTTTCAGCAGAGGTGTTTCAATGGGACCAGACTTCGTACAAACTGGGTCAGTTGGTCACAAAGTGACATGGATTTGTATGCAGACCGCCAATCAACCATTTTTTCAATAGTTGTTTTTAGTGATATGATCAATATATAATCAAATAAGTCCGGGTACTCGATATGGGACTCCTTCACGACAAGATACGTGCTACATTTGCCAGTATTCATTTCTTTAGCCACATGGTGATCACTATTCACGATATCACCATCACCAATGACCAAAAACTCCCTACTCTTTCAGACTCGACATATTTTTATCTCGGTTTTGGTATAACAATATCATGAATGGTATAATAGTAATGTGATATGAGACGATTGACCATACTGAATACCTTATAATAAAAAAAATACATATCATGGTCCGCCCCTAAAATATATAGACCCCGTGTGCTTATAAACAATTTTCTTTTAGAACACTTTTTATGATGATTATGTATAGTCGCATATTCCGCAAATAGTATTATAGTATTATCCAACATAATATTGACATCATAAAGAGACGACAAGTTGAATAATGGATGTGAAAGCGGCTATTGGCTGCATCGCACTCACGCCAATTAATACCGGAAAATAACAAATCCAAATACTCCCATCTTCAAAGCTTACCATTTCCCACCTATTTCAACATTTTACTTTTCTTTTTAAATATTTTTATGTATTTGTGTGTTTTAAATGGACTCAAATCATAATCAACAGCAGCAACAAAGCATGAATTCTGGTTTGACACGATACAGATCAGCACCGAGTTCGTATTTCTCGAATTTGATCACCACTGGTATGTATGAACAAGACCAAGATTTTACTCCGCTTTTTAACTCTATGGCTTCGATTCCTCAAACAGAACATATTGTATCGAATTTAGATCAATATATGGATTCTATGAAACAACAACAACAACAACATATGATATATCGAAATCACGAGCAAGCTCAGAAAGCTGTTGTTAATCATGACTCGGTTGGAATGAATCTTCTTCGTCAAAGTAGTTCGCCACCTGGATTTTTCCAACAGAATAATATGGACAATGGTAGTTTCTATAAATGATTTTAAACTAGTTTTGTTTTTCCGGTGTGTAATGATTTTTTTTGTTATTAGGTTACTCTATGATGAGGTCGATGGATAATATTCGACGTGTTAATGGAAGTGTTCCTGACTTGCCGTCTGATAAGAGGCAGAAAAGCCGAATGGCTCGTATTCCTGAAAATGAGGGGAAAATTAGCAATGGTGGTAATGTTGCTAGTTTCAATGGTGGTTCTTGGGATGAATCGGGAATGTTGAATGATGAGTTCATGAAAGAATATGGAGAAAATGATCGAATAAATTCATCTAAAGGGAGAATTCATGCTTCTACTGGTTTGACTCATCAATTGAGTTTGCCAACGAGTTCGAATGAGTTGTCTGGAATGGAAAATTTTATGCAGTTTCAAGATGGTGTGCCGTTAAGAAGCAGGGCTAAAAGAGGTTGTGCTACTCATCCAAGAAGCATTGCCGAAAGGGTAAACATTCTGCTTTTTTAAACAGAGGAAATGTTATTAAACTGTAATGATATATTATGAACCATTAAATAACTCGTAGGTAAGACGAACACGAATAAGTGAAAGAATGAGGAGGTTACAAGATCTTGTCCCCAATATGGACAAGGTAAGATCATAGTAGTTGTAATTTTCATCTTTCGGTATCCACTAATAATGTTGTGGTATTGATGCGTTTGAATTTTATATTTGCAGCAAACGAACACAGCAGACATGTTGGATTTGGCTGTCGATTACATCAAAGAACTTCAAAAACAAGCTGTGGTATGGCGTTCTTCTGAGAAACAAGTCACTAATATATTAACAATCGGGGTTATAGTCCTGTATAATACACTAATTTCGTCGTACTGTTCTAATGTTTCAGACACTTTCAGAACATCGCGCGAATTGTACATGTCCACATAAGCAGAAACTGTCGTAACACAAGTTTAAGCATAGGTATGTCTCGTTTGAGTCATGATATATAAATGGAAGCAGTCGAGGAACGAGAAGAAGGTGAAATATTTAAATTTCTTTTAATAATAAAATAGACCAGAATGAACAATGCACGAGTATTAGTCTGCAGGGGTATAATAGAACTCCATTTCTTATGTAACATTTACCCAATTGTATAGTCATTCTAAGTTCAGCTAGCCGAGGTTGTGGTCAAAAATAAGATCAAGAGCAACCTCGTTATTAGACCTCCAATCATTGTTATTATATATAGTTACTAGTATATTATGTTTTGTGCCAAGTCGATCAATCGTGTTATATGTTACTAATTATACTTTCTAGAGATCAAGCGATTAGGTTTGTAATTATCTGTATTTATCTTTTTTATGTTATATAAACAGGATACAGTTGCGTTTAGTATATACTTTAGGTGTCGAAAATTATATGTTCTTGATGTGATGATGTGATTTGATGAGATCTTTCAAAAGAGCCTATTAATCCGAAAAGTCTGCACTTATCCTCTACTTAGACATGGACATTCAAGGACTTAATGGTTTTATATATTGTCACGGTATGATTTAATTTCTATTTCTAGTAATATGCTTTTGATAATGAGCCGTTGTCGTGTTATGGGAAAAGTAGTTACCTGATGTTGAAGGAATGGAGATAGAGATGGGCTGTGAGCCATGAACCGTGACTACCACTGCACTCGTTGTCAATGGGTGTCTCTATCACATCATGATGGGGAACCCCTTTATGTAATGCTTTCTGAGCCATAAATTCCGTTGGCAATAAGGCGTGAACTAACTCTTGGTGCTCTTTGAGTTGAGTGAAAGCATGTGACAATGGAACCAATTATTTTCGACTCATAAAAGTGGAAGGGAAAAGGGTAAAAAGCATAGCGGAGTTTTCTCCTTTTTAAAATTTGCTAAGTAACTTTCAAGTTCCCGAGTTACTTACAACGGTAAAATCTTAGATTCCCTTTGAGCAAATTCCATAAGAAAAAATTTCAAATGAATGTATCTTGATTGTATTCCTTTTTAAATTTTATGAAGTACAAGATAAGTTATCTTATACTATAACAGTTATTTATGAAACTATAAGGCCGACCTCAATCGAATGAACCTCTTGGCATCATCGGTTCGACCCGCACTAGTTAAAACTCTGATTAAGCTTGAATAATGTTGTTCGGTTACTTCAACTTTATATCTTTGAGTCATGAGATGAAAGACTCTTTCAGCTTCATCTACAAATCCGGCCTGCTCACATACACGCAAAACAGCTTTAAAAGTAAACTGGTTAGGCAAAAAGCCTCGGCTAGTCATCTGTTTAAAAAGATCAATCGCCTCTCGATAACAAGAATTGTATCCATAAGCCTCAATAATGGCAGTCCATGTCATGGAGCCCTTGACGGGAATCAGTTTAAAAGCCGTCATCGCCTTTCCGGTTTGACCACATACACCGTAGAACCTCACAATTTCTGAAGAAACAAAAGGAATCGAGCCTAGATCTTTCTTCAAAACCTGCCCATGAATCTCCTTGCCGAGCTTCAAAGCTTTAAGTTGTCCGCAAACACTAAGCATTCTTGAAGTCGTTACCGAGTCCGGGCGGTATTTTGACTCCCCCACCATGGACCGAAAAACACCAAGTGCTTCATTCAAACACCCGTTTTCTACATACGATTCAATCATCGCTGTCCAAGAGATGACGTTTTTCCGATCCAAATTATCAAATAATCTAAGAGAATAACCATGAGAACCACATTTAGCATACATCATCATCAATGACGTAGTTATCGATGCTTGTTGAACAAAACTATTCTTAACAGCAAAACAATGGATTTCCTTGCCTTGTTTTAAAGCTTTAAGCTTCCCACAAACGGGAATGATAGTGTTAATGGTAACAATATCAGGCTTAAATTTTTCTTGTTGCATCCAAACAATTGATCGCAAAGCTTGTTCAAGTCTACCGTTTGCAGCATACCCGGACATCAGTGCAGTCCAAGATATCGCATTCCTCTCTTTTGATCCATAAAAAACCTTTCTTCCCGAACCCATATCCCCACATTTACAATACATGTCAATCAAACCCGATTGAATAAACAATTGTTTCGAGTACTCCTTCGTCTTAATCACATAAGCATGAATCTCCTTCCCAAGTTTTCTACACGAAACATGGCTAACCACAGGAAGTATCGTGGTCAATATAACTGAATTAGGATATATTTTTTCTTTTACCATCCATCTTATGTACGCAAGTGCTTCGTATTGAAGCCGGTTATGTGCAAAACCAGCAATCATTGCTCCCCACAACACCACATCTCTCTGATCTCCACTAATCTCTTCAAAAACCCGACAAGCAAGCCTAGGCTTCCCGCATTTAAAATACATATCAATCAAACAAGTAGCTATTATCGAATCATCAATAAACCCATTCTTCACCAACAACCCATGTGTCTTCAACCCTTGATACAACGCCGAAGCACCACCAAAACTTTTAATCAAACAAGAAAACGTATAAACATTCAAGTCAACCCCCAACTCCCTCATGGTAGAAAACGTCTTAACAATCTCACTATACTTTTTCCCACCCAATACCACATTCCCCCTAAGCAACGCGTTCCAAGGATAAACACTCTGCTTAGGCATTTCATCAAACAGTTTGTGTGCATCTTCACCCGACCCACAAGACGTGTACATATTAACCAACTTAGTACGTAAAAACTCATTATTCTCAAGCGCGTTGATTCGGATATGAGTGTGGATGATTTTACCAATGGCTAACGACTTAACTCGGACAACTGAAGCGATTAAATGGGAAAATGTGGTTGGGTTAACGGGTATACCGCGTTTGTCTAAGTAATCGAGTATCGTAAGACATTCATCGAGCTTGTCGTGTTTGGCGAAGCGTTGGATGTCTTTGTAAATGGCGTTTGGGTTTTTTGTGTGGAGTGGTAATGATGATGGAGATGGAAATGCATCTGGGTTTTTTTTGTTTTTTGTTTTGGGTGTTTCAGATTGACATTTTATAAGTTTGAATTTAGTGTGGTTTTGGTGTTTGATTACAGGATTTACATGGAAAAGATGAACTCTGGGTAAGATGAGGCCTTCCATTACAAATGGTGAACCTTCACTTTTATTTTCTAACACTTTCAAAAACTAGATTTTTTTCTTTTTCTACCCTTAAAAGTTTTCGATATTTGCTAGATGACAAGACTTTTTTGTGGTATGTAATCGAATCGTTTATCGATAAACTAAACTATTGAATTTTTTTAAAAGTTAACAAGTTATCATATGTCTAAATAGATAACGACATAACGTGCATCTTATAATAGAAGGAGACAAAATTCATACACGGATACTCGGAGACCCTGATACCCTATATATCAATGTTTAACAAATATTTAAACTTTTAATTATCTTATATTACAAAAAGTAACCGCCATATTACCTCTCTTTCACACATTTATATATTTGAATACATTAAATATAGAAAGATATTTATGTAATAGGTCTGACTAATCTATTGTTTATAGTATTACCTATGTATGTAATCTTTTACTATTTGTTTTAAACAATTATTCTGAATGTCAGTTATTTTAAAATTTATTTATTTATGTAATAAATAATATAAATAAAACCAAAAATAGATACCAAAATATAAAATTTCATTAAAATAAACAGACAACCATTTCTTTTGTTTTACAGATTGACAACAGAATCTCTAACGAGCTAAACCAGATCTAACTAGCATAAACCGAAACCGAAACCGAAACTCTAAGCCCTTTCACCACGAATCCTTCTGGCAAGCTGCATATCTTTGGGCATAATCGTAACTCTCTTGGCATGAATAGCACACAAATTAGTATCTTCAAACAGTCCAACCAAATAAGCCTCAGACGCCTCTTGTAAAGCAGCAACAGCAGAGCTTTGAAACCGTAAATCGGTTTTGAAATCCTGAGCAATTTCCCTCACAAGTCTTTGAAACGGAAGTTTCCTGATCAAAAGTTCGGTACTCTTCTGGTACTTCCTGATTTCTCTGAGAGCAACGGTTCCGGGCCTGAATCTGTGTGGCTTCTTCACTCCACCGGTTGCTGGTGCGGATTTTCTAGCGGCTTTTGTTGCGAGTTGCTTCCTTGGGGCTTTTCCTCCGGTTGATTTCCTTGCGGTTTGCTTCGTTCGCGCCATTTCGATCGGAATAGAGTGGAAATGAGGTGAGATTATTTGAATTATTTGGGAATTTTTTATTGTGGTGATTTTGAAAGTGGGTTTGTTTGGGGTTTTATAATTGGGGGTTTTTTGGGTGAGCGGGAAATGTGAAAATTTGGTTGATTTGAAGTTGTTTTGGGAATTGATGGGAGACGTTGATTAATGTGGAATCTGACGGTGGATACAAGAATTGACACGGATTCTGATCCGTGTGATATGCCTTCACCAAAATGGACTAAACATTGTATTTCCTTTCTAGTATTATGACTTGTGTAGTAACCTTATTTTTCGGTTCTAAAGTTTACTTTGTATGTGAATTAATCGATGTCTTGATGTTTATTTCAATTCTTGTTTAGTAATTTGGTTTAGAATTACTTGGAAATATTGAATTATAATCTTATTTTTGTGATCACTCGAGTTAGGATTTAGTCCACTAATGTTTGATTGAATTGTAAAATTTCAATCAACCATGAAATGATGTTCTTAAGATGTAAACAATTTCGTTCAAGTTTGTTTTAAAAGACGTTAACAATCTCTAACGAATTTTGTTTACCAAAATGTCTTAATCAAAATAAGCTTTTTGAAATAAACTTAATCTTCCTAATTTAACCCAAACAAGCTCCTAGATAGATTGCATTACCGTGTTTTGAAAACTTTTCCAAACAATATTCAATATTTCACATAAGCTCGGAAGAGTTAGAACATGTAAACTATGGTTTGGCATTGATAACAATTGTGTTCAAATATTGAATTGATAAAACAATTATAAATTTTACAATTCAATCAAACATTAGTGGACTAAACCCTAACTCGAGTGATCACAAAAATAAGATTATAATTCAATATATCCAAGTAATTCTAAACCAAATTACTAAACAAGAATTGAAATAAACATCAAGACATACTTTAATTCACATACAGAGTAAACTTTAGAACCAAAATATGAGGTTACTACACAAGTCATAATACTATAAAGGAAATACAATGTTTAATTCGTACGCAAACTGATAAAACATGATGAATTCCAAGCTATCTAGCGTTTCCAGTCGTACTCTTCTTGTCTCCCCTAGTCTCTAGTGTGTCAACCTGGTGAAAACATCGATTAATTCATATACAGAGTAAACTTTATAACCGAAATATAAGGTTACTAGCCAAACATGGCTAGTACACAAGTCATAATACTAGAAAGGAAATGCAATGTTTAATTCGTACGCAAACTGATAAAACATGATGAATTCCAAGCTATCTAGCGTTTCCAATCGTATTCTTCTTGTCTTCCCTGGTCTCTAGTGTGTCAAGCTGGTGAAAACTTAATATTTCCTTTTGATAAAACGTGCAAGAAAATTTCCAAACCGAAAACCCGAATTTTAAGGAGGTCCGGGCGGGTATCTAAAACAACACAAAAAGGCCCCGATGGGTCATTTTCTTCATTTTGTTCGGTTTCCGTCAACATTTCTTCGCGTTTCCAACTCAACTCATGTGTCTCCATCTTCTCCATGTTCCCTTACTCGTATTGCATACACATAAACACCGCAATACCACATAAACCCGCAATAAACTAAAATAAATATAAAGAGAAAAAGTAAACTAAATGCAATGCAAATGTGACTAAAACGAGCCCAAAAAAAAAACATTAACTTTAAATACGTTGTCATTATGACCATTTTTTTTACCTTTGACTCTAGTAGCGGGTAAAAGCCATGTGTAAAAAAAAAAAAGAGGCAAATATAAGAAAAAACCGGCTCTGCGTAATCATGTATCTGATAAGAGGTAAAAAATGGTCACAATAACAACGAATATAAGGTTGATTATTTTTTTGAAAAAAAACAAATATGGTTATAAAGAAAGACAAAGTTGATTGATTTCCTCTATTTTTAATCTTTAATATATAATAAAAGAGGAGTCTTAAGCGAAATAATGTCCTTTGAATGGATTAACTTCTTTGATTTCAGCCGTTAGATCAAATTGATGATGACATCAAAGATTATTTTCACTTTACACCCTTTAACAGTACATAATTATATTTTCTATTTATTCCATCTACAATTTAATAAAAAAAACATAATTTTAATTATTTATAAATAGTTCAATTTGAACTATGATTTACCTTATTATGATTCAAAAATCTCCTAATACAAAGTATTAAAACATGTGTATGAACATAAAGATGTATATGTTATTATAATTATAAACATTTATAAACGTAAAGATATATATGTTATTATACGTGTAAAATTGTGTTCTCATTATAACTTAATATCCATATAAAAATAAACTTTACGATTTAATTTTTATTTTTGTTTACGCTATCACGGAACAATAATCTAGTTTATTTAACAAACTATCATTGCATTTAGTTGTAGTATAGTAAGTTTGAGAGATTTTTGATTATATAAAAAAGTTTAAAAGCCCATTTAGCCTAGAGTCATATTAGTGCGGACGGTATTAACTTTCTAGAGTGTCGTTCAAAAATATAAAATAAAAAAATATATATACTTTCTAGAGTACCTTGTTTAGTTGTTTGTCTATTTAAATTATTGAACACTTATTTTGTATATACTCAATAAAATATTGTTTAATATGATTTAATGCATAGTTTGTGGTGTGTTAAATATATTTTTTGTTTAAAGAAAGAATTAAATATGTTCCCATCTTGATTTATTTATATCATTATATATATTATTTCTTAGTTTTAAAGTTTGTCTAAATATCCCAAGATGTTAAAACATTAATTGAAATTTTCACAGAAACTTTATTTTCAAAATAGAAATTACATTTAATAGATGATCAATTAAGGAAGAATACATTTTTTTTCTTCACTGAAAAAGAAATTATTTAATCATTTATTACTTTTTAGACTATACACATTTTAAATATTTTAAGAATATGACATAAAAATGAGACATTTATTGTAAATTTAATGTTGTAATATGATTACTAACAAATTGTAATCTAATTACAGAAGGCGGGAACTTTATACATTAATGGCTACTCTCACCTTCACCTTCACCTTCACCGAAAAACCTCAATCAAGTTCTTTCACATAATAATCCGCCATGGAAAAGCACACATTTTCGATACGTAGAAACACTAACCCAATCACAACAAGGTAACTGGAAATAACTTCTTTCATCTCTATTTTTTTTATACTTTAAAATAATTCCTCTGATTGAATTTTGCTCATCATCTAAACCACCTAGATCTCCCTGGAAAAGAAGTCTAGTTGAATTAAACGGAAAACTAAGACCGAATTACATTCACGATATGTCTCATTTGCTAATGCAGTCGTACTCCCAAGTAAGAATTTGTTAACTTTTGTATAGATTGTTTTTAAGCTATTATTTTACTAAATTGTACGTTAACCCTATCTTTTTTGTTAATGAAGGTTGGAGTGTGTCCTCATAAATCCTATAACGGTGAAGAGTCTTGCACAACACTGAATGGAGAATTTTTCATCGTTTCTGATGTTAGTATCATTTCAGAGTTTTATGAATAAATTACGGGGCAAAGTTAGTTACTGATAATTATGATGTTTTGTAGGAAAATGTGTTTCAACTTAGATCTGAATTAGAAGCCTTGGGCTCAAGATGGTTAGTGTTGTTATCATTACACTGTAATCTGTTAAATTCAAAATTTAACATGTTTTGTTTCTTTATTTGTTCGATTTCAAGGAGTCGTTAACATTTTTTTTTTGTTTAATTATTAATCCAGGCTAGATATCGCTGCTTTGGAATTCGATACAAAGGTATATATAGTTCCTTCATTGGATGAACAAATATGTCATATGTATTGAAAGTTCTGCTCAAAATTTTTATCTTATAGTATATTCGACTTAAGTATATCCGAATCTAGCCGTTAATTTATCCAGTTATGTGATATGCTTTGTTATTATTAATTTATTCATATCTACAAATGTTAAAAATCATTTAAAGTCTCATTTCAGATTCGTTTTAGATTTAGGACCTAGTGTAGCATATACGTCTTATTCTTATTTTCTTCTTTCTCAGGGAATCAACTTGGCATCAGTGACAAGATCGGGGTGCTTAACAGTGCATGACTTTGAATCTTTTTACCGTAAGAATGATGAATCTGTACTATGCTATCTGTAAACGCCCTTAATATCGTATTGCTTTAACTTGGAAATATAAGTCTCCGTCTGATTATTAATCAGTTTTTCTTATTTTGTTCTCTTTTGGTTATAGACTCAGGGGAAGACAATGAGAAACAATTGCTGCACGTTTCTTTATCCGTTGGTAGCAGTGCTGTTCGTTGGAATCCTGCTAATCAGAATGAGGCACGTGGTTACTTCATTTTCTTCTTATTGTCATTTTTATCCTTTTCCTACTACAGATTAATAAGCTTCTTACTTTTATAAGTTTTAATATTTTACTTGCAAACGTCTTAGGTTGCATGTACATCATCCTTGAGTAATAATGAAGTTCGTATCTTTGACATCGGGCATATTTCTTCTGAACCAACCGAGGTATTTTTCCCTTTTGGTTCTCATATGTTTATATATGCTTGTTATTTTGAAATGAAATGTACTACTACAGAAGGCGCACATTTTTTTTTTCTTTTTAAATCATTTTCCAATATAATTCCAATATGTCATATTTATCATTCTGCAGGTTTTAAGAAAGTTTCCTACTGTCAGTGTTCACGGCAGTAGTGTGCACCAAGGTTTTTCCGATATAGCCTTATTTAATGACGGCGCAAGGTTTGTAAAAGAAAAACTAATTTTGATTAATAACTAAAATCATGCTACATGTTTTTTGATGTGTTTTTATTGTTAATTAGGGTACTTGCATCCGACACATGTGGAACTATAAGTATCTGGGACAGAAGAGTGTGCTATATTCCACAGACAGCGCTTAAAACTAACTCGAATAGCGGCCTTACCAGCATCCAACTAAAAGAAGATCAAGTAAATAATATCAAAATTTTATAAAATATATGCCAACAATTTTTATGCATGTCGATTGGTTTAACGGAACCTTATGTAGTACATGATGAGCTTTTTAAAAGTTAACTTTTTTCTAATTGATTCTATCTATACTTACGTCATGTTTTTATATATTTATTAGTGTGTATATGGTGCTAGTAAAGATGGCTTTATATATACATGGGATCTGCGCGGTGGGAGATCATCATCCGCTTTTCAAAGTCACAACGAGGTGCCCTTTCTCTGTCCATTACAATATGATAGATTTATACTAATATAAAAATATGTGTTTATGATAAACTGTTTCACCCAACAGATTCACTCTTCTTCACTAATTTCAGTAGTGAAGTTAGCATCCTTGCTGAATAAAATCGCACCTCTCAAGGTACGAAACATTATTGTGATTAGTCTTTTTTTACTAAGCTTCATATTCTTTAATTTCATGTTGTATATGCAGTCACAATCTAGGTTTATACCAAAGGAAATAAATTCAATTGACATAAATCCGTCTTGTCCATATCAGCTCGGATTTCATCTTGGCTATGGCTGGTAAGTCAAGAAAAAGGATCATTAGTCGCTTAAATACAATCCTTTTATGTCTTCTTCTATTGTGTTCCAAAGTCACTTATATTGTTCGTTTTTTAAATTTTAGGTCTGGTGTTTTGGATTTGCATAATTGTCAAGTGTCGCATCTCCATTGCCCTCATCTTTCGTACTGTTCGATCAAAATTTTAATACCTCTTTATTATTTCGTTATAAATTCTTCTCCGTTTCAATTTCCTTTTTGAGTTTCATTGTTGTTAGTTGGTAACCCAAAGTAAGTAACTGAAGTATGATGTAGTATTACCATGTTTGCTTATGAAATTAGGGGAGAATCAAATGCTGTAATCCCTAAACTATTTTCGATGAAACCATCTTGGCTACCTGAACACTCGGTAAGATCAATTTTCTTTGTTTCATTAATTGATATTTGTTCCTTCTTAACACATTTATTCTTATATAGTTATCTGTATGTGCAGTTCTATGCAGTTGCGTCAACGTCAAGTCAGGGTCTGCACCTTTTAGATTTCAATCCAAACACCAGCTCCCCATGTCATGTAGATTACGAGTAACAAACTTCACATGCCTTTTTTCTCCTTTTTTTCCCATTACACCTTAAGTAATATATATGAATGCTTAAGCATTTCTTTTTATCGTTGTAGCCACTCCAAGAGTCCAAAAGAGACATTTCAGCGTAAGCAAAACGGATTTGTTCCATTATCTGAAAGTGTTACTGCTTGCACCACTCATCCGCTTAATGGCACCATCGTTGCTGGAACCATGGTGAGTATACTGTATATATACATACTTACATACACTTATACTTAAATTGGCTAATGTGCAGAACATTGTTTGTTTTAGGAAGCCTCTTTATTGATGATTTCTCAAAAACACCGTTCATTCAAGGAAAAAGATGACGATGATGTTGTGCATTCTTGAAAGATTATAGACTTTGGGACTGTAAACACCTTTTTGCGACATGCTTTGTTGTAACAAAAGAAGAGAGATTAGATGAATGTGTGTGGCTTATGTAATAATGTATTTTACTTGAATGAATGTATGATTTGACGATGATATAATTAGAGGTAAAGTAATATAAATTTAGGTCTATTAGTGTGACATTCCTTATTTTGAGGTATTAACCGATTTTCCTCTATTTTATTTTAGTCGATTTTGTTGTGACTCATTATTATTTTTCTTGTGTTTTATCATGTTTTATTTGAATTGTCGGGTTTTATGTGTTTTTGTTGCTTCGTCCTTCGCGACAGAAGCGTCTTTGTTACCTAAGTGCCGATTAGTTAGTATTGTATCTCATATTGTATTCTCAATGTTTTCTTCTTTTTGAAGAATCCTTTTCTAAACTATTTATCTCATTTGAATTTAATGGTTAGGATTAAAATTAAATCCCAATTTTATTTTTATTTTTATATTACATAAATCGTTAATCGTTAGACGAAATAAATTACATTGTTATGATCGTCTCGTTTTTATATTTTATTAGACCAATAGTGTTATATAATTTCGACAATTATTTTTTTTTGTATTGAAATTTCCACGATAAAATCACATATGATATTGATACCAATAAGTAAAATTTTATAAAATATAATTACTATAAATGTATAAATGTATAAATTAATTTAATTTTTTTTTTTTTAAATCAAATTTTGACAACTCTTTTTTTCTTTTTTTTGATATAAAATGTGATGATACGAAATCAATGTGATTTTACTGTATATATCATATGTGAAATTATTATTTATGTAAAATTTGAAAAACTCGTGAGACAATAACACACATTATTTTAACTCTAAATATAAATTTTAAAACACACAATGTTATATTGTGACATCCCGTCATTTTGAGGTATTAAACGTTACCATTATCTATTCTTTTTATTCGTAATTGTTTTGACCCTTTGTTATTTCGCTTTCTATTGAATTACGCTTTATTTATTGGTCGGGTTTTATGTTATTTGGTTGTTTCTTCATTCGTGGCGGAAGCGTTATAGTTACCTAAGTGCCTATTAGTTAGTATTCTCGTGTTTTAAGTTAGGGTGTTTATGCCGTAATCGTTAGTTAAAATTAACGTTATAAAAATCTATTACAAAGTTAGTTCTCCAACTAAATCTGTTACAAAGATAGTCCTCTAACTAATTATGTTACAAAGTTAGTCCATTAACGGGAACTAACATAATCTGTTACAAAATCAGTCCTTTAACGGAGACTTAATGGTAGGGTCTGGTCAGCAGAGGACTGCGCCGCAGTCCACACTGAATGCGACGCAATAAACCGTCTGGCAGACCAAAACACATAAACTTTTTCACTTTTCTTGGAAATTCCACACAACCCATCCCTTATCCACGAGATTATGTGAGGAAACCTGCCCAAAACTGGATATTAGATCCAATATTGAAACTCTAAACACCTTTTTCAACCTTATCCGTCACCTTTTCATTTCTCTTTCATTTCACACATCTTCATACTCTCATTCTCTCTCAAACTCTTTCAATATTTCCAGAGAACTCGAAGGTTAAAAATCCACTTTGAAGAAGATTTCCAAGCTAGAAGTTCACACAAATCATCTCCTACAACTTTCCTTTGCAGTTTCTTTCCATTTTCCTTCCACTTTTGTTAGAGATTTCTAACACCCTTTTGGTAAACTATCATACAAGGTTATTCCTCCACTTTCGTCACCTTTTCCTTGGAGTTTTCGGTTACCACCTCGAAGATACTTGTCTTGAGTTTTTGGTAAGTAAATTCTCCCTTAAATCATCTATTTTTTTTATTTTTTTTGTGAACTTCATTTTATGGTGGTTTCATTTGTGTGTTGAAGCCATTTTTCCTCACCACCACCACCTTTGGGAGTTCACTAGACGGATTTGGATTCTTGCTTTCTTTTTGCGGTTGTCGTCAGTACTCTCTTGACTAGCTTCTCCTTATTTTCCTCCTCTTTATCTTTCGGTTTTAGTCTTATAAGTTGGTAGTATCATATAAAACGGATATTTAGAGAAAACATGAATTTGGACTAAGTTATAAACTTAAAATGTGTTAAAATGTCATATTTAACTAAAAGTAACATGTTGGTATTATTACTATGTAAAACTACATAATTAATATATCAAAGACTTGATAAATATAATTTGGACAATATATACGACTTTGGACAGTTTACAAATCACCTTTAAACTTATCGTAAATCGGATTTCGACAAAACGTCAAATTTGAACAATCTGAAAATCAAGCCACTGCGCCGCAGTAGCCCCTTACTGCGACGCAGCAGACAATTTTTCCTCGAATTTCAGAAACTGTAATCAGATGATTGCGCGCAGTAACTCACTAGTGCGTCGCAGTAGGCCTCAGAACGTATTTTTATGTATTTTGGACAACTAAAAACGTATATATACCTATACTATTATACGTAAAAGTAGTAAATATTATTAAATAAAACATCTTTGGACTCAAAGACGTCAACGCCATCATGAATGTTATATTATTATAAAATCGAACGTTTTTACTTATATTTCGACAAATACACTTTCGTTACAAAAAACGCGATCGTAATCTAAAATCGTAACAAATAACACTTTTCATTAAACTTTTATAAAAATCATTTTCAAAACTATTTTACTCTAATTTTATAAACTCTTATGTTTTAAAACTCTTAAAATGTCAAAGTTTGACTTTTATGTTGACTTTGACTTTCATTCAAAAGCGTTGACTTTGACTTTCATTCAAAAGCGTTGACTTTGACTTTTACCAAGTCACCATCATTGACGTTGACCTTAGTCGATCTCGATTAAACTTTGGTAACCGTATTACTTTTAACCGATATTCCTGTTAGTCACTTTCGGCTCGAAATATCATTCCTTTCTAATGGTTACATATGACGCAAATTATCGATATTTTCCAATCGTCCTTATTCACTCGGAACATCGTTCATATTATCCGTCACTTTGACTCGAATTGTTATCCGTTGGAATATTCTAATAAATCTTATAATATAACGTTAACCAACAAGTCTAAACCATACTAGACTTAATGAGATTCTTAGACTTTATATGTCGTTATTATAGGGCACTTAGACGGTGGAGTGATCGCTCCTTATTGTCGAATCGACTTTTGATTGTGCTTCTCTTGTGAGTTATTCGTAGCCCTCTTTACTTATATTTTAGGGCTGGAAAGCGTATTTTAAACTGTTTGCATATTGCTAAACGTTACTGTTAAATCTTGTTTACCTAGTGGATCAGGATTGCCTTAGATTAGGTGTTCATTAGGCCTCGTTGGGCCCCCTTTATACACTTGTTAGCTTTTATGTCCACGGTTTACATATATATAGATCTATATGGGTTTGACTAAACCCTCATTGCTCGATAGGATGTCCCTATGAGTGGATGTTATGGCCGATTTCGATTATTTGTTGCCTTTGGTTTGACACGCCTTAGGATTGAGGTTATATTGTATGTTTAGGTTCAGTGTATGACTAGTCTAGGCAATGTACGTCGCACTTAGGTTGTAAAACAAGATTTTTTATTTGAAGTTGATTATGATTGTTATTCTTTGATATGGATCAACTTTTATTTAAAATTGCGAATAATTTACCAACATGTGTTGATGTCGTTTTTAACGCTTTTCAGGAGTTTGAGGATTTTTCTGTGATTCATGCCATGCTTTTGTGTGCGGATCGTTGATTGCTATTTGTTGGAACTTGTATTATATTTTTTAGTTCCTAGATGATCCGTATTTGTATTGATGTATTTGAGACGAGTTTTATTATATCATTTTGTATTGTAAACCTTTGGCATGAGCATTTATATTATTTCGATGTATTTTGTTATGGTTGTTTGTTGTAATCCCTGACTCTTGATATCATTAACTGGAACACCTCGTGTTTCCGATTTAAGCGGGGTGTGACATATATGATGTACAACCTTTATAAACCTGGACAAAAAGTTCGAATTTTGATGACTTTTTATTTTTTGCTTATTGCAAAATGTTGAAATTAATAAGGTAATATCACATGTGATATTTATATTAAATGTGAATTTTAAAATTGAGATACGATATATAATGTTTATTCAACTAGAGTAAAAAAGAAAATACAAAAAACTACATGTTAGTCAACTCTAAACCGTTGAACTAAGAGACACAGTCAGTTTTCGCCAACTCAACGTCACATCAACAAACACCAAACTGATTAAAAACTAATTCATTACCAACAATAACATTTTAGTAAGTTTTTCTACGCCCACATATTATTTAATTTTAAAAAAAAATTATTTAAATAATAATAAAAATAACAATAATAACAACGACAATAATAATAATAATAATAATAATAATATAAAATATAAAAAAAATATAATAATAATAATAATAATAATAATAATAATAATAATAAATAAAATAATACTAAAAATAATAATAATAACAATAATAATAATAATAATAATAATAATAATGTCTTAAATACAATTTAAATTTTATAAGATTTTGTTTTGGTTTAATTAATAATATAATAAATGTTTTCATCGCGATATATATATATATATGTATATATATATATGTATATATATATATGTATATATATATATATATGTATATATATATATGTATATATATATATATATATATATATATATATATATATATATATATATATATATATATATATATATATATATATATATATATATATATATATATATATATATATATATATATATATATAGGGAAGAGTTCTTGTAAAAAGTGTTAAATTTGTAAAAAGTGTGAGAAACATTGTGAGAGTGACATGTGGCAAGCTTGAATTTTTTTATTTTATTTTATTTTTTTTAATAAAAAAATAATATTTGAAATAAAAAAAAATCGAAATTTTTTTTTTTTCGAGAATTTTTTTTTTTTTGCTCGAAAAAAGTTATGTACGAAAAAAAATATGATACACATTTATGATGCACATCTATAATTAACATTTTATGTGTGTATCATAGTTGAATATCATAGTTTTTTTGTGTGCATCATTTATATGAATCATATTTTTTGTGCATTATTAATGTGGTGCATCATATTTTGTGTGTGCATTATATGACGTGGCAGATGACGTTATCAAAAAGAATTTCAAATTTTTTTTTTCCCAAATTTTTTTCTTTTTTTACGATTTTTTCTTTTTAAAAAAAAATATTATTTTTTTAAATATCTTTTTATTAAAAAAATATTTTTTTTTCCAAACTTGCCACATGTCACTCCCACAATGCTTCTCACACTTTTTACAAATTTAACACTTTTTATTTGATCCTACTCCTATATATATATATATATATTAAAAAATATTTTTTTTTCCAAACTTGTCACATGTCACTCCCACAATGCTTCTCACACTTTTTACAAATTTAACACTTTTTATTTGATCCTACTCCTATATATATATATATATATATATATATATATATATATATATATATATATATATATATATATATATATATATATATAAAAGAAGAATCAAGTGAGAAATGGATTTTCGGTGAGAAGGTGAAAAATTATTGAATATATATATGAAATTTTATTAGGCAAATTAAATACATTTTATATTTTTATTACAGAAAAACCAATATATATTATTGGTTAGAGAAAAAAAAGAACTAAATATAATCTTTTAAACAAATCTTTTTAAGAAAAACCATAAAAACGAGACATTAAATGTCGTAATATGATTACCCAAATCTTATTATGATTACACATAGGCGGGAACACTTTATTACATCAATGAGTACTCTCTTCCACCATCACCTTCACCGAAAAACCTCAATCGAGTTCTTTCACATAGCAATCCGCCATGGAAAATCACGCAATTCCGATACCTAGAACCCCTAGCCTAATCACAACAAGGTAACTGAAAATAACTTCTTTCATCTCTACCTTCTTTAATACTTTAAAAATATTTTTCTGATTGAAATTTGTTCATCACCTAAACCACCTAGATCTCACAGGAAAAGAATTCTCGTTGAATTAAACGGAAAACTAAGACCAAACTACATTCACGATATGTCTCAGCTGCTAATGCAATCTTATGCTGAAGTAAGAATTTGTTAGATTTCGTTTAGATTGTTTATAAGATGTTATTTTACTAAATTGCTAACTTTTTTTTTTCTTTTGGAGATTGGGGTATTTCCTCATAGATATTATAACTATGAAGCGCCTAGCACATTAGTTGATGAAGAATCTTACGTTGTTTCCCCTGTTAGTATTATTTCAGATTTTTATGAATACGTTATTGGGGGAAAATTAGTTATTGTGAATTTGTGATGTTTTGTAGGAAAATGAGTTTCAAGTTAGATCTGAATTAGAAATCATGGATTTAAGAGGGTTAGTGTTGTTACCGTCTGTTTTATGGATAGAACCATGATCTGTTAAATTCAACATTTAACTTGTTTAGTTTTTTTTTTATTTGTTCAATTTCGAGGAGCCGCTAACATTCATTTTGTTAATACAATTATTAATCCAGGCTAGGAATCGCTGATTTGGAATTCGATAAAAAGGTATAGTCTTTCGTTGGTTGAAATTTTGATTGTAATTTTATCATTCAATAATCTACTTAAGTTTATCAAAATCTAGCCGTTAAAGTATCCAGCTATGTGTATGTTTAGTTTTCATTTATTACCTAGAATTGTTAAAGTCTCATTTCTACTTCTTTTTCAAATTTAGGACCAGGAGTAGCGCATACGACTTATTATTATTTTCTTCTTTCTCAGGGATATTATCTGGCATCAGTGACAAGAAAGGGGTGCTTAACAGTGCATGACTTTAAATCTCTTTACTGTAAGAATAATGAATCTTTACTATACTATCTGAAAACGCTATTAATATTGTATTGCTTTAACTTTGAAATAGAACTCTCCGTCTGATTATTAATCATTTTGTTTCTTATTTCCCCCTTTTTGTCCTAATTTGGTTATAGACTCTGGTGAAGTGGAGAAACAATTGTTGCACACTTCTGTATGGGGTGGTATCAGTGCTGTTTGCTGGAATCCTGCTAAGCAGAATGAGGTATATTGTCACGGGGTTGGATTCTTGAACCCGTGTAGCACTTAGGTCGACGATTTCAAGCGACTAAGTAAGCTAAAAAGACTTGGAAATGCTTACGAAAACACTTGCAAGGAAGATTGTAAAGCTTTTATGTTTATTAGATCAAGGAAAATCTGATGATTACATTGATTCTAGGATTACATATTTATAGTGATCTAGGAAGTTTCTAGATCTAAGTATTTCCTAGCTTATTCTAGATCTATTCTAGATCTATCCATTCTAGATCTATCTATTACATCAGGTCTAGATTTATCTAGGAACTAATCTAGATATTATACTAGAAATATCTTAGGAAAAATCTGGAGAACTCTAGGGGTTAACCTAGAGTTCGGTGGAAGCTTCTAGAATACTCTGGGCATCGGGGAGGTCGTTCCGAGCAGAAAGTGCGCCCCGTTACACCCTCCCCCACTTGATTTCGTGACGTCCTCGTCACGACTTCTTTTGAGGAAATATGTTGATTTCCAATCTTCTCTTCCGATAACCTGGTAACATAAACTCGATTCTTATTTTGAAGTACCAGGGAGTTCTTCGAGGGAACCGGGAAGGCTTCAGCTTGGCGGAGAAAGTCTAGTCCCAAGACTACTTTGAAGTCGTCCATTCTGGTGACTGTGAACTTCAGATCGTCTCGCCATCCTTTAATGCTTGATTTTGCCTTGGCAGTCCCTATGATATTTCTTTCCTTTGAATTTACGGCTTTGATTGTGCCGCTGCTTCGTCGGTACCACATGCCCAGCCTTTTTGCTTCTCGGACATCGACGAAGTTGTGGGTGGCGCCCGTATCGATCAGCGCCTTGGTTTCTTTATTGTTGATTTTAATGTTTACGAACAATAGTCCGTTGTTGTTTGGTTTGTTGTTCGGAGCAGATCTCACCAAGGCTCCGAGATGCCTTATCGCGCCCATATGGGCTTCAGGTTCTTCATCGATTTTTCTTTCTTTTTCTTTTTCTGCTAGTATAGCATTTATTGTTTTTCGTTTTGGACACTCGCTCGTCCAATGATCTTTGTTACAGATAAAGCATGGCAAGGAAGGATTGGGTTTACCTCGCCTAGGGGAGGAATTTCGTCTCGGAGATGGGCTTCGATGACTTACCTCAGCTTGTCCCTGGAGTTCTTCTTCTCCTCCGCCTATCCCGAAAATGTTCTCTCGCAATTTCGGAGAGAGTTCCATAAGTGACTCGGCTGCAGCGATGGCGTCGTCAAGGGTGCGCACATTTCTTCGGTCAAGCTCGACCTGCGCCCATTCTTGTAGTCCGTCTTTGAAATAAAAGAGGGCATCTCTTTCGGACAGGTCTTCGATTTCTAGCATTGTCGTAGTAAACTCTTTGATATAGTCAGAAATCGTACCTTTTTGGTTTAATCTCCTTAGTTTGGCCCGTGCTTCCAGGTCGGCGTTCCGAGGTAGGAAATGTTTCTTCAACTCGGTTTTGAAATCATTCCAGGTTTGGATGGTGCAAACGCCTCTCTCACGCTCCGAGTGTTTTCGTCTCCACCATAACTGAGCGGATTCCCGAAGGAATGTTGGGGCATGACTTATCTTTGCAGCATCCTCCACAACACCCATTGCATCGAAGTATTGATCTAGAGCAAAGAGAAAATTCTCGACAAGGGTCGCGCTACGAGTACCATTATACATGTCAGGTTTCGGTACTTTGAGGTTAGGCCACGACGACCTGCTGCTCTCTCCGCTAGAGTTGGAGTTATTGATACGTCTAGCATTTTTCAACTCCTGTTTCAGTGTCTCCATCTCTTAGCGAATGGACTTGATCTCCTCTTCGACGAACTTCTGCGTTCCCATAATGTTTTGAGATAGGGAATGCATATCTTCTTTGATTTCCCTCTTAAATTCTTCAATCATTTCTTTCGCCACCTTGGTGACTTCCATGCTTTCCTGGACGAACATATCGAGTCCCATATTAACATCTTCAATCTGAGTTTTCAACCCAGCAACTAGAGACTCCAGATTGGTGATTCGAGTTTCTGGATCACTCGTGCCCTCTCCGGTGGTACTGATAATGGGAGGTCGCGATCTGCTTCGACTCTTCTTCCCATGGGGTTGTTTCTCTGGATTTCGTCCCCTGCCTCCGGATTCTATATTCAACGCTTGATCTACTCCTGCCATCGTGTTTTCCTTCCAAGTAATTGAATAGATTCGAGCCTGGCTCTGATACCACTTGTCACGGGGTTGGATTCTTGAACCCGTGTAGCACTTAGGTCGACGATTTCAAGCGACTAAGTAAGCTAAAAAGACTTGGAAATGCTTACGAAAACACTTGCAAGGAAGATTGTAAAGCTTTTATGTTTATTAGATCAAGGAAAATCTGATGATTACATTGATTCTAGGATTACATATTTATAGTGATCTAGGAAGTTTCTAGATCTAAGTATTTCCTAGCTTATTCTAGATCTATTCTAGATCTATCCATTCTAGATCTATCTATTACATCAGGTCTAGATTTATCTAGGAACTAATCTAGATATTATACTAGAAATATCTTAGGAAAAATCTGGAGAACTCTAGGGGTTAACCTAGAGTTCGGTGGAAGCTTCTAGAATACTATGGGCATCGGGGAGGTCGTTCCGAGCAGAAAGTGCGCCCCGTTACAATATGGTTACTTCTTTTTATTTTTATTGTCATTTTTTTTTTTCCTTTTCTCGCTACAATATAATAAGCTTCTTACTTGGATACCGATTAGGTTGCATGTACATTACCGAGCAAAAACGAAATTTGTATCTTTGACCTTCAGTATATTCCTTCTGAACCAACCAAGGTATTTTTTCCCTTTCGGTTCTCATATGATTATAAGTTTATACATGCTTTTAAGCTTGTCATTTTGATAATTTATTCTAGCTTTCCATCCTTTTGTATCATGGGTGATTAAAATGTTTTTTGGTAGGAAAATCTTTCCTTGGTTTATGAAATGAAACATACTGTAAAAAGACGGCGCGTTTTTTTTCTTTCAAAATCATTATTAAATACTTAATCTTTCATATCTATCGTTATGCAGGTATTACAGAAGTTGCCTACTATCAGTGTTGATGGTGGTATTTTCAGGGTGCACGAAGGTTTACTTGATATATCCATATTTAATGATGGCGCAAGGTTTGTAAAAGAAAGACTAGTATTGTTTAATAAATAAAATTAATAGTAAATGCTGCATGTTTTTTTGATGTGTTTATATTGTTAACTAGGGTACTTGCGTCCGACACACGTGGAACGATAAGTGTCTGGGACAGAAGAGCGAGCGATTTTCCACAAACAAAGCTTAGATCTAATCCGAATAGCTTCCTTACCAGCATCCAACTAAAAGAAGATCAAGTAAATAAGTTAAACATTTATCATATATATGACAACAATGTTTATACATGTCGATTTTGTTTAATGGAGCCTTATGTTATACATTTTTCGTAATTGATTATATCCATTTATACTTACTGTAAGTTTACTTTATCAGTTTGTATATGGTGCTAGTAAAGATGGATTTATATATACATGGGATCTACGCGGTGGAAGATCGTCATCCGCTTTAGAAAGTGACAGTGAGGTGCTATTTCTCTCTCTGTTACATCATGATATATTCATATCAATATGAAAATTCATGGTCATAATGAACGGTTTCACCCAACAGATACACTCTTCTCCGCTAAAAGCAATAAAGTTAGCATCCTTGCTGAATAAATATGGACCTCTAGAGGTATGAAATATTATTGAGATATTGTGTTTTTTTTCTTCTGCAAAATTTATTAATTAGGCTTCGTATTAGTTATTTCATGTTGTATGTACATATGGTGCAGGGGTACACCAATATTATACCACAGGGAATACATTCAATCGGGATAAATCCATCTTGTCCATATCAGCTCGGGTTCCATCTTGACAATGGTTGGTAAGTCAAGAAAACAAAATCATATAGCCATTTAAATTTACCCCTTTTATATCTTCTTCTATTCTATTCCAAAACTCTTATATTACTCGCTTTATGAATTTTAGGTCCGGTGTTTTGGATATGCATAATTCCCAAGTGACACATATCTCTGTAGAAAAATATAGATCCAATTATCAAACACAAAGAACTCAATTGATTCGATTATACAAATAGTCAAATGGTTAAATATAACCAAATGATTAATAAGAGTACAAGCAGAATCAAAATACACAAAACACCCCAAGGTGATCGTGATTACAGGTTTTGTGTTTGACTTCTACCAAAGAGACAAAGACAAATTTATTTTGCAAATACAATTGATTTCAAAGACAAGCATGTAACTGACTGGTTCATCTTCATCGTGATGCTTAGATGTGATTTTATACACATTTAACCCATCAAATATGGAAACTCTAGCTGGCAACCTTCTGGCCTTCATACTTACAACTTCAGTCCTTGAGTTCATACGTCTTCATATATGCAGTCCTTTATTTGATAAGTAACGAACCTACAAGAACCAAACCAAGTTAAACATGAACAAAGACAAGATTAGTTTGGACAGATGCTTACCTTTCAACATGCCCCCTCAAACTAAGCTTGGAAGATATCAATCATCCCTAGCTTGTTGCAAAGATGTGTGTGTTGGGAGCTTCCAAGTAGGGGTGTCAAAAAAACCCGAACCCGATTGACCCGACCCGAACCGAACCCGAATAAGCTTATTAGGGTCGGGTTAATCGGGTCTAGAATCTACGATCGGGTTATTCGGGTCAACCCGATTAACCCGAAACTTAATTAGGGTCGGGTTGCGGGTCTTTTTAAGCATCCTTATTCGGGTTCGGGTCAACCCGAATAATTTTTTTGAACCAAAGACATATGATATATATATAGGCAATAAGTATGAAAGAGTTTCATAAATGAAGCGATGTGGGACACCTAAGTAGGGAAAACCAAAGCCATATGACATATATAGGCTAGAAATATGAAAGAGTTTCATACCTGAAGCGATGTGGGACAACTAAGAGTTTCATACCTACTTTAGTTGTCCCACATCTCTTCAGGTATGAAACTCTTTCATACTTCTAGCCTATATATATCATGTGCCTTTGGTTTTCCATACTTAGGTGTCCCACATCGCTTCATGTATGAAACTCTTTCATACTTCTAGCCTATATATATCATATGCCTTTGGTTTTCCCTACTTAGGTGTCCCACATCGCTTCATGTATGAAACTCTTTCATACTTCTAGCCTATATATATCATATGGCTTTGGTTCAAAATACTTCAACGGTAATAACCCGGACCCGAAATAACCCGACCCTCTTGGACCCGACCCGAAAATGACCCGAACCCTAAAACCCGAACCCTTATTAGGGTCGGGTTAGGGTTAGAAAATTTTAGTTAAAACCCGAATGAACCCGACCCGAAAGTTGCCTATTAGGGTCGGGTTGACCCGAATAACACCCCTACTTCCAAGTCCTTTTGTAAATATGTCAGCCGTTTGATCACTTGAGTCAACCTTGACAGTTCTCAACAGTCCACTACAAACTTTTTCCCTTACTACATGTAGGTCAATGTCGAAGTGTTTGGTTTTCTCATGGAGGACGAGGTTGGCAGCAATAAGAATTTTATTATCACAAAACATGTTGACTGGAAGAAGAATTTTCACTTTAAGTTCATTTAGTAAGTTTACAATCCACATGATTTCACAAGTGGCAGTGGCCATGGCTCTATATTCAGCCTCTGCGGATGATCGAGAAACTGTAGCTTGTTTCTTGCTTTTCCATGAGATAGGGGAGTTTCCTAAGAAACATACAAAGCCAGTAACAGATCTTCTAGAGAAGATGGTTTTTCCCCAATCAGAGTCCACATAAACAGAGAGACTTAAGTCATTTTTTGTAATGTGAACTCCCTTGCCAGGTGAGCTCTTAAGGTATCTAAGGACCCTCAAGGCAAGGTCGAAATGTTCTTTAGTAGGAGCATGCATAAATTGAGACAGGGTTTGAACAGAGAAGCTAATGTCGGGTCTTGTAAGAGTTATGTATATGAGTTTTCCAACCAGTTTCTGGTATACAGAGATGTTGTTTAGAATCGGGGCTGTCTCACTAGAGTTGTTGGATTTTAAAGACTCCATTGGTGTTTTTGCAGGTTTACAACCAAGGAGACCAAATTCATCGAGAAGTTCCAAGCAATACTTTCTCTGTGAGAGACATATCCCTTCCTTAGTGTCCAACATTTCTATTCCTAAAAAATACTTGAGTTTTCCCAAATCTTTTATAAGGAATTTTGTGTTTAAGAAGGTCTTGACTTTGTTTATTTCAATTTCATTATTCCCAGTCAAGATTATATCATCCACATAGACAAGAAGCACAAGAAATGTGTCATTAACAGATTTTGTGTACATAGAATAGTCACATTTAGATTGCACAAAACCATTTTCAATAAGACTGTTTGTGAGTTTTTCATGCCATTGCCTAGGGGCTTGTTTGAGACCATAAAGTGATTTTACGAGTTTGCAAACTCTGGTGTCATTTTTGTCAAAGTAGCCCTCAGGTAAGGTCATGTAAACTTCCTCATTTAGGTCTCCATATAGAAAAGCATTATTTATGTCTAGTTGGTATAGGGGCCAACTATTAAAGACAGCAAGACTTAATATGCATCTGATTGTAACCATTTTTACCACCGGTGAGAAGGTTTCATCATAGTCTATCCCTTTTATTTGGCTATAGCCTTTGGCTACTAGCCTGGCTTTGTATCTCTCAATCTCACCAGTGGATTTGAGTTTGATTTTAAAGATCCATTTTGATTTAATTGGTTTTTTTCCTTGAGGAAGATCAGTAACTTCCCAAGTGCCATTTCTAAGTAAGGCTTCCATTTCAAGGTTCATGGCATTAACCCAATTTGGGTCGAGACAGGCTTCAAGAAAAGACTTCGGTTCAGAACTTTTTCCAAGATTAGTAAGAAAACATTGAACATCTTTGCTTAATTTAGAATAATTCACATATTTATTTAGACCATACTTGTGTTTGCTATCGGTAACGAACTCCTCAAATCTTTTTGGGACAGTGGTTTTTCTAGTGGATTTTCTTATATTTATGTGTTCATTTAGGTTGTCTGTGTTGAAGGGATTGCCCTCAGGAGAGTCTGCATCAGCAGTTGGTGTTGTTGTGGTATTCTCATCAGTAGCCTCATTCAACTCACTTTGAGTTGGACTAACAGAAGGATTACCACTGCCTTCACTTTCAGTATCTCTCACTTCATCATAGGGACTTATAGGAGTTTTAGGTGGTTTGAGATCAAAAGAATCGAAGAAGTTAAGGTGGTTTGTTTGATTTAAGACAATTTCTTCTTGATTGTTTTTTGTTTTGAGAGGAAAGACAGTTTCATAAAATTTCACATCTCTTGAGAAGATGATATTTTTGTTTTCAATACTAAACAGTTTGTAGCCCTTCTTCGCATTTGAATAACCAATAAAGACACATTTTTCAGATTTACTACTAAACTTATCATGATTGTTAAGTATGGTAGCAAAACAAAGACACCCAAAACTCCTTAGATGTGAGAGACTAGGTTGATGGCCATGGACAAGGTCATAGGGAGATTTACCATTTAGCACAGAGGAGGGCAATCTGTTAATAAGATAAGTTAAAACACATTCAGTCCACATATAAAGAGGAATCCCCCCTTGAAACATAAGAGATCTAGCTACATTTAGAAGATGTCTATGTTTCCTTTCAGCAATCCCATTTTGCTGGGGAGTGTAGGCACAAGAAGTTTGGTGGACAATCCCATTTTGTTTAAAGAAGGTGTCAAGTTTATTGTTAACAAATTCAGTTCCATTGTCACTTCTAAACATCTTGACAGCTTTGTTGAATTGATTTTTGATAAGGTTAAAAAAGTCAATGATGTTTTGAGACACTTCATCTTTTGTTTTTATAAGAAAAACCCAAACTGCTCTAGAGTAATCATCGACAATAGTTAGAAAGTATTTGAAACCTTCTTTGGATGTAACCTTGTAAGGTCCCCATAGGTCAAGGTGAATGATTTCTCCCAAGTCAGTGGTCTTGTGTTCACTTAATGGAAAAGGTTCCCTTGTTTGCTTTGCTTTGTGGCAAATCTCACAAGGGTCTGAGTCATTAGTATTTTCTAGATTGAGTCTAGTTTTTAAAACATTTAACACTTGGTCAGCAGGGTGACCCAACCTCTTGTGCCACAATTGTTTGGACAAGTAACATTTAGAAAAAGCATTATTGTTGGTTATGTTACCTTTTATGTCAAAAAAATATAGCCCATCCTTTTGACTACCAGTCCCCAGTGTCTTCTTTAGACTTAAATCCTGAATAAGACATTTATATTCATTAAACACGGTACTTAGCTTACTATCTCTAGCAATTTTGTGGACAGAGAGTAAGTTGACAGAGTAGGCAGGTATAACAAGAACATCAAAAAGTGTAATTTCATTAGTTAATCTTAAATTTCCAATTTTATTTATTCTTGCTTCAGTCCCATTTGGGTGTCCAACTTTTAGATCAAGGTCTATAACATCAATAACATTTTCAAGACCATGGTCTGAACGTGTCATGTGTTGGTTTGCCCCTGAATCTAGGATCCACCCATTTTTAAACAAAGGGTTTGGTAAATGACTGTTGGCATTGAAGAACTTGTGAATATTTTGATTAAAAAAAATGTTGTTGTTGTAAAACTTTGTACCTGCCATGTTGGCATGAGCGCTTTCTTGACCATTTTTTTCACCAATCAAGTTTAGGAGCCTGTTCATTTGATCTCTTGTAAAAGACATAGGACTACTTGGAGATGGGATCCTATCACTTACAACATTGTTGTTAAAAGAGTTTTTTTGATTATTCTCATTTCCAGTTTTCTTTTTCCATCCAGGGGGATAACCAACAATTTCATAACACCTTTCTATGGTATGCCCAATCATACCACATTTAGTACAAGACAAATTTGGATTCGGACCTCTCTTGTTTTCAAATCTTTTATTTTCACCTCCGGTCCATTTATTGTTATTATTGTTGTTGAAAGATTTTGCAACAAATGCACTAGTTTGGCCAACAGATTTATTTGAAATGTTGTTTGGGGAAGATCCTCTATGAGATTCTTCCCTAGACATAATAGCGAAAGCACTTTTGACACTTGGAAGAGGGTCCCTTGTTAAAATATTACTTCTAATGGCAACATAATTGTCATCCAACCCCATGAGAAATTGCATTAATTTAATTAAATCATTGTGTTTTTTAAAATCCTCAGCACCAGGACAAGTACATGAAGGCAGTTTGATAAGTGCATCAAACTGCTTCCATAAGGAGTTTAATTTATGATAATAATCAGAGATAGAGGACCCATTTTGAGTTAAAGAGTTGATTTTATGATGAAGATTAAAAGTTATGGAACCATCTACTTTGTCATAGGTTTCCTTTAGCTCTTGCCAAACTATGGAAGCAGACTTAGAAAAAATTTGCCCAAGATAAAGTTCCTCGGAAATGGAACTAAGGATCCATGACAACACCACAGAGTTGCATCTATCCCATTGTTTGCTTAAAACTTCATTAGTTTCATCCTTTTTACACGACCCATCAATAAAACCAATTTTGTTTTTTGTTTCCAAGGCAAGAGTCATGGCACAAGACCAAACATTGTAATTCTCAGTCCCTTTTAGTTTGAAATTGACCAAGGAAGTCGTGTTGGTGTCACTGGCATGGAGATACAGTGGATCCCCAAAATCCAAGTCACTAACATGAGTCACCTTGGTGCTTAAAGTTGAAGTTTCGGGTGGCATTATAAGGGATCAAACAGTTTGTCAAAACAGTTTGTCACACACAAAAAAGGACCTGATCAGTTTGTCACACAGAGAACAAAAAACCACGAGTAAACAGTTTGTCACACAGAAAATGCAAATGTTCCTAAACAAGGAGCCTGATCAGGGGCAGGATTTTGGAACAAGTCAAGCCAAGAGGCGAGCCGTCCAATACAAGTCTTAATCAGGACCTTACTAGGGCAGGTTTCCCCAAAATGACAAAGCCCCTACAAGTATTGGGCCAGGACTTACTCCCAATATTGTAGTGCACGATAAAGAAAGACAAATGCACAGATAACAGTTTAATAACACAAATAAGGAGAAAAAAATAGCCACACAAACAAACCGGGTCCTTGGCTATGGTCCAAGTGTTCTACAGGGGGCAGTTGATCCCTGTTCTTTACAGAAACGCCCTGAGAAGGTACTTGCCACAACACAAGGTAGGATAGAGGTCTTACAGTGCACTCTTGAAGATATGATGATATTGTACTTCGATGACCGATCAGCAGACAGCTATAGCATGAACCAGAGTAAATAAGCAGCGGAATATGGTGAGAAATTTGCCCAGAATATTGATTTTGGATCTCGCTCAAATATACAAAAAGAAAAAAAAAAAATTTTTTTTTTTTTAATCACAAGAACAGACAGCCGATTTAGGGATTTAGGGTTTGATAATAAACAAATTGATTGTAAAAATTGGTTATTTTATCGTATCGAGAGCCGTAGCTCTGATACCATGTAGAAAAATATAGATCCAATTATCAAACACAAAGAACTCAATTGATTCGATTATACAAATAGTCAAATGGTTAAATATAACCAAATGATTAATAAGAGTACAAGCAGAATCAAAATACACAAAACACCCCAAGGTGATCGTGATTACAGGTTTTGTGTTTGACTTCTACCAAAGAGACAAAGACAAATTTATTTTGCAAATACAATTGATTTCAAAGACAAGCATGTAACTGACTGGTTCATCTTCATCGTGATGCTTAGATGTGATTTTATACACATTTAACCCATCAAATATGGAAACTCTAGCTGGCAACCTTCTGGCCTTCATACTTACAACTTCAGTCCTTGAGTTCATACGTCTTCATATATGCAGTCCTTTATTTGATAAGTAACGAACCTACAAGAACCAAACCAAGTTAAACATGAACAAAGACAAGATTAGTTTGGACAGATGCTTACCTTTCAACAAGATAAACCCAAAAAGTTCTTCTTCAGTCGGATAAAATTTGAATCCTGGTGGAACACATGATGATTCCAAACTCTATCTATACAATGAAAAAAATGGAAAATAAGTTAATCACTTTCGAACAAAGAGAGAAAAAATATATACCGCCTAATGGGTTTATTAAGATAGATAATCCGGTCTAGATCCATCGACCACGTATAGAGCGTGAACTACAAATTTAATTAGTAGTCGGGTGCTATGGTTACTGCTCATATACAAAAGATCTTGTGATTATAATATCATCTCAGACGCATACGCCTACACCATTACTTTTTCATAATAAAAAGGATTCAAAAGAGATTTTTTGAATCCATGTTCTTTTGATTCAGTTTTTAAAACCATTTACTAGATTATTACTAGTAGTTGTTATTTAAGGAAAGTTTAGTAATTATGTATTCTAAATCTGTGTTCATTAGTAGATTGCTCATTTCGAAACCTATTTTTTTTAAATGATTGGATGACAACCAATGACCACCGTATATATTCCAATATACGACTATTCTCAACATTAGAAGCGTACGATGACGGGTAAATTCACATCAACTCATAATCCTCCGTAAATGCTTGGGAACGGAATCGAACCCACACACTTTAGGCACATTCGTGGGCTCAGAGTGTTGTCATTGGAGGTGGGTACTTACTCAAGCTAGGCTTGATCGGTAAAATGTCCTCAACACGGTTGGTGTTGATGAAAATCGAACTTCCTGCCTCTCACCTCCGATGTGAGTTTTATCCAATTTTAATTTGCACAACTTCTAAAAGACTATTTTCTTATTGTTATGAATAAAATGTACTTAATATAAACGATATAATTTGAAAATAAAAATGTGTTTATGTGTATTCAGATTTATATATGTTAAACTTGATTATGTTTTGGTAACTTTTTTTTTTTATGAAGTACCACCTTCTACTAGTTATCTAGTTTTATTTGCAAAAACCTTTTATAAAGAACTTTAAATATTAAGGTCTTTTAGTACTAAAAGTAATACTTTCTTCTTCTCGATTTAAGTTTCCACGTTAATATTTTGTGATATCCTAAAATAAATGTTTATTTTTGTGACAACCGTCAAAATATCAGGTGCATTTTTCACTCTATGTCTCTTATAAAGTCTGTCATTGCCTTTAACCGTACTTTTACCGGAAACGCGTAAGTGTCGGAATCACTTTCGGAATCAAATTATATAAGTCCTAATACCAAGAAAACACCTAAATAACTTTTCTAAGTTCATAACGTATCATAATTAAGAACTTTTAGTTAACAAAAAGGTCCAACGAAACAAAACGCAAAAACGAATAATCAGAAAAATATTTACAAAATAGGCCAGGACGCCGCACACCCCCCTTGTGCGACGTCCTGGATGTTCCAGTTCGAATTTTTTTTGAAAATTTATTTCTTGCCTCGTTTTTATAAATCACCAACCAATCAATCTCGACCCTTGACACTCATTTACTGTATTTTGACAGTCGCAAACCCCTATTATCATTATTTCCTTTATTTTCTTTTCATTTTTCATTTACATAAACATAAAACACACACACACATAAACTTTTCTATAATCCACTCTCAAGAACATCACAAACACAACCATTTACATCCACTTAATCCACCAAAATCAACCACAAAAATCGTCCAAATATCCAAGCAAGCAAGAAGGATCAAAGTTATTTCGGTTTCAAGGCTTTTCTACCATTTTTGGAGCTCTAAATCCGTCTAAACCATCATCCAAACACTTTCGTCCGGTAGATTTCTTTTATTTTACTGTTTTTACATAAATAAATACTTGCATGGACGATCTATGGTTTAAAAACAAGTTTTTAAAAAGATTTATACCACTTTTGGACAAAAACGATTTTTAACCGAAATAACATTTAGATCTATAGTTTTATGGTTAAAAGTTGCTTAGAAACTGTAAAAATGACATAATATGAAGTATTCACTGTTTGCATGTCGAAATCTATGGTTGGAATATACGTTTTTGCAAGAAAAACACAAAACGGGAAATGACAGCAACAGGTGCGCCGTCCGAGTGACCAGGACGACGCACAGCAGCTGCTGTCTTCCCATAAAATCGTCGTTTGGTCGTTTTAAACTTATGTGCACTCGCTGATTTTTCGTGACTAGTAATTTGGGACTGAGAACAATGAAATACATATATTCATGACCTTTTGTTGGACTATTTAGACTTAAATGAACTCGTTTGATATGATTATGTGATATATGTAATTTATGAGCGGGAAAGTGACTTTGGATTTTGGATATGACATTTGGGCGCGGAAGCGCAGCCCAAATTTCGTTAGAAAATCCAAACCACTTCAGCGACCAAAATGTATGTATCATAATAATAAAAACGTTAACCTTGGACACTTTTCGGACTAAACATAACGATAACCGTTTCGGACTATTTTTGGACAATTTGACCTTGACACTTAAAGTTTAACTAAAAATTTCATCTATTATATATTATATATAATAACATAATGAGATCATAACGCTTAAACAATCTTGGTATTCTTAGGCTTTCTGTGATTCCCGGCTCGCTTTTCCGACCGTTTCACGTATTCGTTATCTTCGCAACCCGTGAGTTACACCCCTCTACTTTTGTCTTTTAAGTACTCTTTTAAGGGAAACATGAGATCTTAATTGTTTATGAACTATGTCTTTTATGTACAATGACTTTTATGAGCTATGTCTTTTATGTACAATGACTTTTACGAACTATGACATTATTGAACTATTTGACATTGATCGTAGTTATATGCGTAAAACTATTTTTAGTCGCCTTATGTGGCACCTTGGACATTTGACATTTTGACTTAAACTATGATTTTTTGATTGTATATGTACAAAACCCTTGATGAGAATATAAACGCCGTAAGTGCCTACTATCAGTTTTTAGACAAAATTACATAAATGCCCCGTTTTCAGTTCAGTTCATTACACACTATTAGCTTAAGCCGTTGGTAATTATGGGTATCGATACTTAGGAGAGGTCACTCCTTACTTTAGGCTAGCTACCTGAGTACATATTACTAGAACAAACAAACTTCGTCGATAGTGCGAGGTTGGGGCGGATCAGACCAGTTAATCGGTTTAGTGTGAACTCTTACGTTATATTATGCCAAATGGTTGATACAATTCAAAAATCATATGTTATTATTATTTACGCATATACATACTTATGGTCTTACACATGTGGATGATTCCACCGCTCAGGTAATGACAACGTACATTTATTGTCTTGCTCCGTAACTTGAACTTTTCCAAATATTGATCTATTTGTCTATGATCTACTTTAAAAGTATATATATTTTAAGCGCTTTTATCCGCTATCTTTCTTTTAAGAAAACTTTATACTTATATATACTTGTCGGAACTTTTTTCGAAAACCTATAAACTGTAACTCACTCACTACGTTATGTAGTTTGACACTTTATCTCATGTTTCAGGAAAGTAAGCGTAAGTCATGAAGTGCATTGCTCGGGCAGGTCAACTTTGTTATGTGAAGTGTAATTCGGGAGAAGACCTTTGTTATTTTGGGAATTTTTAGTAAACAATTTATTATGTAATCGTTGTCTTAAACATTATTACTCTTGGTTATTTCTTTTGAACATTGGAACTTATTTTCAAATTTTATATTTAATAACTTGAACCATTAACCTTTGTTATAACCCGTGAAATGATTCTTTGCTCTTCGCACCTCGTGTTTCCGCTTTAGCGGGGTGTGACAGAGTTGGTATCAGAGCACGGGTTATAGTGAAAACGGTTTTAAAAATTTTCAAAAAGTTTTCGAAACCAAAACTATAACCAAGGCTTTACAGAAAAATCATTTTCTGGTTCGAACTTTAGTATATTATTTTCCGCAATTGCATGATTATCTTTTTCAACTACGCATGACTTGATCAACCATGCCTAGTTCAAAATGAATTATGCAAGAACGGAAAGAAGTTGCTATCGTTAACGGTTTTTGAGTCGAAAAATTCCCGGTCTTATCGATTCCCGATTCTCACATAACTGACCCGTGCATGCATTTTACTTACGTTTTTCCTATTTTAGTTTTCCCCCGTACTTATGTAACTCCCTTTTCGCAGATACGTCATGTCTCAGTCGTCACACTAGCGATCTCAGTCACGATCCCTTCCACGGGCCGCTCACGAAGCCTCGGAGGAACGCGTCGCCTCCGAAAGTGTGACAATCGTCAAATTTCAGGTGTTCTTTACGCTCTATGTCTCTCGTTTTATCTATTGTGTCTTTAAATTGAACATTATCGGAAACGCGCTCGTGTCGGAATCACAACCAGAATCAACTTATATAAGCCCTAACGCCAAGAAAACACCTAATGAACTTTCCTAAGTTCATAATGTAACATACTTTAAAACTTTAGTAAACGAAAAGGTCTAACGAAACAATTTTACAAAAACAGCAAAAGTCCAATTTTTTTTGCAGAAATGGTCCAGAACGGCGCACAGAGACCTTGTGTGCGTCCTGGAGGACGGTTTTCGTAATAAATTTGAAATTTTTGCATGTCTCGATTCCAACAAATTTCAACCAATCAGACTCGAACCTAACCCATCAATTACTGGTTTTTCACTGTCCCAAGACCCCCCTTTAATGATTTTCTTATTTCCTTTTCATTTTTATCATTTTATAACAACAAAACATATACTTTTCTCTCAAAACCCATTTTCTCTCTAAAACCTCTCAAGAGTTCTTCACCTCCAGTAAATCACAGCCAACAAAACCCCATTTTATCCATACAAATCGGTGGAAACATCAAGATAATCAAGAGGGAGTCAAATATTTCGAAAAAGGACCATTTTTGTGAAGATTTTCGGAGCTCAAACATCACCAAATCATCATCCAAGCTAAACTCTTCGGTAGAAACCTTTCTCTTTTCATTTTATACTGATTTTATTGCTTGCATGGATGATCTATGGACTCAAAATAAGTTTTTAAAAAGATTTATAACGTTTTATCTACAAAAACGATTTTTAACCGAAATGTTACTTAGATCTATGTTTTTATGGATAAAAACGTTTTAGAAACTGTTAGAGTAACATTTTATTAAGTTTAGACCGAATGCATGTTGAAATTCGTGACTAAAATAATCATTTTGATCGAAAAATCCCGAAGACGCGACCCGTGCTCCGTCCCAATGACCAGGACGACGCAGCGGGGTTGAAATATGGCTCTGTGCGCCGTCCTAGAGGTCACAACAGCGCACAGGCCTGGACTTTTTCCCGATTTTTCGTTATTTGACGTTTTGAATATGTTGACCCGCTGACTTTTTGAGAAATAGCTTTTTGGGACTGAATATGTAAAAGTAATAATATTTGGGACATGTATGGACTAAATCGAACATAAATGGACTTGTTTGGATATAATATAGTGTTGTATGTATTTTGTGAGCGGAATTGGTAGGTACATTTTTGGATATGAAATTTGGGCGCGGAAGCGCTGCCCAAATTTCCTTAGAAAAATGTAGACCACTTCAGCGAGCAAAAACACTTATGACCTAACAATAATAGACGTTGAATCGGACTTTTGGACAAAAACATAACTTTCGCCGTTTTGGGACTATTTTGGACAATACTTAACCTTGACACTTAAAGTTTAATTAAAAACTTATTACACTATATTGAGAACAATAACATAATAAGTTAATAATAATTGGACTATCTTGGTATTATTAGGCGACCCGTGATTCCAGACTTCCGCTCCGACCGATTCCCGAGCTCTTTGTCTTCGCAAACCGTGAGTTACACCCCTCCTTACTCTTACACTTTAAGTACTCTTTTTGGGGGAAACATGAGATCAAACTCTTTTGTGAACAATATCTTTATGTGAAACTGTTTTACGTGCTTTAACCTATGTGCAACGTATTGTGATATATTTTTGGAAACTTTTGAACTAATTGAGCTACCTTTCTATTTTTGGAAAATTTTGAACTAATTGAGCTATCTTTCTATTTTTGGAAAGTTTTGAACTAATTAAGCTATCTTTCTATTTTTGTAAACTTTTGAACTTATTGAGCTATCTTTCTATTTTTGGAAACTTTTGAACTAATTGAGCTATCTTTCTATTTTTGGAAACTTTTGAACTAATTGAGCTGCCTTTCTATTTTTGGAAACTTTTGAACTTTTTGAACTTGAGAACTATTTGACTATTTTGGAACTTTGCAACTAATATGCGTAGACAATAACATTTATTCGGATTGGCTTACTTAGACTAAATAGGTTTGCCTCTTTGGATATTTGATTAGACAATGATAGCTTGGTTGTATTTTGGAGCAAAACCCTAGGTGAGGATATAAGCGCCGTAAGTACAAACAATCAACTTTTAGAACGGAACGAACTCTATGCCACGCAACTTTTTTTGGAACTGAACTCTACACACTATTAACACTAGCCGTTAGCAAATATAGGTATCGATACTTAGGAGCGGTCACTCCTTACTTTAGGGTAGCAACCTGGGTACATATTGCTAAGTTCTCGCGAACTCGAACTCTAGACAGGAACTAGGGGCTGGAACTTGACCAGAATCGGATTAGTGTGCAAAACTAAATCTTACGTTATATTAAGCTTAGTGGTTGGTACAACTCGAGGATCATAGGTCTTAATTATTTACGCATATGCTTACTTTCTGTCTTACACATGTGGATTAAACCACCGCTGAGGTAATGACTACTCTTTTTACCGCTTGCTACGCGACTTGAACTTATTGAACTTGAACTTATCTTGAACTTTGAACTATTCTTGAATTTTAAGCACTTGAACTTATTTTGAACTTCCTTGACTTTGAACGAATCTTGAACTTTCATGAACTTTGAACTTGTGTCGAACTCTAAATTCTTGTTTGAACTATTACGACCGTATATAAACGATCTTATGCGACTGCTCATTCGCTTACTCCATTTGGAAACTTTACACTTATATATATATACTTGTCGAACTTTTATTTGAAACCTTTTGTCAACTTATAAACTGTAACTCACTCACTACGTTTTCGTAGTTGACACTTTATCTCATGTTTCAGGAACTAAGCGTAAGTTATAAAGTGCATTGCTCAGGGGGTGCATGG